>JARYGA010059823.1:59968-86056 GCA_030545235.1 Helianthus tuberosus
TGTGACCTAGGCTAAATATAATGGAAATACGTTCAAATAACATTCACTATGAATGTTCGGAACATAATAGCCCATACGGTTTATGAATGCCGTGGCTAACTTAAGTCAGGTCATCAGGATGATGACTAATAATGGTTAAATCTTGGTGATTAGTACCAAGTTTCGAGTATGGAAATCTCGGATGAGGTAGACGAAAGTCGCAATACTAATAAGGCGACGAAAGTTAATAAAACTACAAACGTAAACCTCAATATCAATGGAGTTAATCTCCAGGCTGTGGTTGACGCAGCAGATGGACGGACCATAGAAAGGTCATGAGACAATCCAAAGAGCCGAATGCTTCTCGCTCTAAATCTCATTCAAAACCATGTTTAAATTGCTCATGAGGAGATTTTGTTCACACTTCGTATATGAAGGATGAACCAAAAGAAGGATAATAACTCCCAGAAATCTGAGAAAGAGAGCAAGTACAGGCTTAATAAAAAGCAACGAAAGTTCAGTAAGAAGCCTGTATACCTCTGAGACTGCTTCAGCATTAATAGATGGATATTTTATATCCATTAAAAATCATTTTTCCGATGTCCTAAGTTTCGGACTCCAAAAAAAAAAAAAAAATAAATAAATAAAAAAAAAAAAAAATCGATTGGTTGCCTTAAAATCAAGCCCATATTGTGGGTAATAAGGAGCAATTAATTATCAAGACTCCTTATGAGACAACTCTCATAATTACACATATCCGTGCGATTAATTAATATTATACACAAAAAAAAAATGGTGGAACTGGCCGTCCCCGGAATCGAACCTGGGTCTAGGCCGGCCGCACCCTTTCGCGCGCCTAGCCAACTGAGCTAGGTGCCTAGTTTGTGAAACTTCCATCATTAATTAAATATAAGCACTTGTGCAATAAACTTCCTTATCATTTATCAATGGTAATTTATGCTAAGTGTCCTGTTTTTTTTTTATACAGACAATAATAAATCTTCATGAACCATAAACTTAGCAAATTTTTGTTTATATCATCCACAAGGTATAATTACCAAGGGAACCACAGTAACCGATTCTTCTAGTATCGGCAAGAAAAACCTTTCCGAAAATCTAAGAGCACTCTTTCTTTGCATAGAGTACGACAACATATGTTATTTTAAATATTTTTCTCATTATTTTCTATCGCCTGCGAATGCCAAAATATGTTTGATTAAAGTGTCATATGAGGATTGGCGTATCCTAGTGTGTCCCATAGATTATTTCCATGTCTGATCAGCATGGAAGTTTAATACATGGAACCCCTGAGATATCCCAATGGTCATATTGTGCTAAAAGTCGACTAGTAGTATTCAAAGAAGATATCCAAAAATGGAAAAAAATTTTTATGTAAATGTTCCCGATTAAGGAATTCGTGGACTTATAACATAAAGGTGTCACTCATTTGACACGAACAATGATGGATGAACTGGAGCCTGAGATATGGAAAATCTCTGTAGCCTCCTTGTATCTTAATTATCTTCTCTTAAGTTTGCCCTGCTTACCTCCTGGAAGTCAGGTGGAACAAAGATTAATGTCCCGCTGTGGGCTGGAGTATTATGAAAACTCCATATTGATTATGGAAAAATCGAAACCTGGATTTAGTAGGTTTTAAGACATAGGCACATATAGCCTGACTCAATCTTCTGAGGGTTTTATATTATTAAATAAGAAAGACGGTTCATATTACTTACGTATTAAATGCCGCAACCCTAATTAGGCAACGATTAAGAATTTGCCATCAGCTACCCAGAATCTAAGGGCAAATTTTGGTGGATAGGCTTGAAAAGTCTGTAGCCACCTATGTAGCTAAATGCTTGACATGTGCGCAAGTCAAAGCCGAGCATCAAAAGCCATCAGGCTTGCTACAACAGCCTGAACTTCCTACGTGGAAGTGGGAAATGGTAACTATGGATTTTATTACCAAGTTACCCAAGACAAAGAAAGGAAATGATAAAATATGGGTTAGTGGACAGACTGACTAAGTCAGCTCATTTCTTACCCATCAAGGAGACTTATAGCTCCGATATGTTAGCCCAGTTATACGTTGATAAGATTGTAGCCTTACACGGCATACCTGTAGCTATTATCTCTGATAGAGATACTAGGTACACGTCACATTTTTGGAAGAGTTTCCAGCAATCTTTGGGCACACGTTTGAACTTTAGTACGGCTTACCATCCTCAGACTGATGGTCAGAGTGAGCGTACTATTCAAACGTTGGAAGACATGCTACGTGCATGTGCGATCGAATTGGAAGGTAGCTGGGATAAAAACCTACCACTGATCGAATTCTCCTACAACAATAGCTACCATACCAGCATAAAGGCTGCGCCTTTTGAGGCATTATACGGTAGAAAGTGTAGATCGCCAGTGTGTTGGGCGGAAGTTGGAGAGGTCCAGTTATCAGGACCAGAGATCGTATTCGAAACAACGGACAAGATTGTCCAGATTCGTAACAATCTCCAAGCTGCCCGGAATAGGCAGAAGAGTTACGCAGATCCAAGTCGTAAGGATTGTCACTTCGAAGTAGGTGACAAAGTCCTACTTAAAGTGTCACCATGGAAAGGGGTGATGCGATTTGGTAAGAAAGGCAAACTAAGCCCGAGATACATAGGACCTTTCGAGGTTATCGAACGTGTCGGGTCAGTTGCCTACAAGTTGAACTTACCAGAAGAGCTCAGTGGAATTCACAATGTGTTCCACATCTGCAATCTAAAGAAGTGTTCCGCTGACGATTCACATGTCATGCCACATACAGATGTGCAAATAGATAAGAGCTTAACGTTTGTGGAAAAACCTTTGTCGATTGAAGATCGACAGGTAAGGAAGCTTCGAAGAAAGCATATACCTTTTGTAAAGGTCAAATGGGATGCCCGTAGGGGTCCCGAATACACGTGGGAGGTTGAATCCACGATGAAAGAAAAGTACCCTTACTTATTTCAGTAAATCTCGGGTCGAGATTTATTTTAAGGGGGTGAGGATGTAACACCTCGGAAATTCACGTCCTATAATATGTTGACACGTGTCATAAAGTTTAAACGTGTGAAAGAAATATTGTGGAAGGACGAAAGTTGACAAACGTGGAAAGTATGTAAATATACGTATTCTAAGTGTCAACAGTGAATAAACATATTGTATTTGAACCCTACAAGATGCTCATACCTTCAAACGAATAAATCATGGAGCATACGAAGCTTAAAGTGAGTAATTTCAAACTACAGGGACCAAATGTGTCAACATGTTTAATTTATACCTCTGAGTGACCTTTTGACAAACCCGAAGCTTTGTAAATATTAATTATGCTCATGAGAATGCACCATAAAAATTTCATAAAGTTTCGTTAACGTATGAGAAAGATATGATCAAATTCGTGTGCGAAGCGTTAAAGCGTAAACGTCGAAAGTTAGGACTTTTCGGGTGAAAATAAAGTTACCCGGGGACTTGGCAAAGTGGGGATATGTTTTAAGGCCTTAGTAAATCAATTATAAGGGTTTAACATACAAGAAATCAGTGCCTATTCGTGTTTTGAAGGGCCAAGGACTGATTAGCAAACAAAATCACAAAAGCTGATCTGCAGGGGGCTCGCGCCACGCGAGGGTGTGCCCAGTTCCGAGAAAAACGCTGAATGTCTTCCTTTTCGTATTTTTGCGACCCCAACTCGTTTTTCCACTTCTCATGGCCCCTAAAACGTCCCCTAAGCCCCTAGGACACATGTCAAACGATTGTGGGCACTCCTAGACTCAGTTGTCAAAGAATTATGGTGTGTGGAACCATTATAAATAGCCCTCCAAGTTCACCATTTTTCTCACACCTTCATTTGATCATCTGGAGCCTTTCTGAAGCTAAGGAACTCTCCCAACTGATCATAAGTCGTGCATAGGACCCTTGTAAGTGTTCTAATCCTTTCTTGTTTGAGTTTAGCTTAGTTAATTAGCTAAGAGTCAAACCGTCGTAATTACGGTTTGACTTCGAGATTAGTCAATAATGGCTCAGTCAAATCTCGAATTAAAAGTAGTTATAAGTTGGTATTTATGTGGGTAATAAAACCCCAAAAGGGTTTCCCCTGATCACCACTTTAACTAGTTCAAAAGTCGGGTCAAACATATACTTAAAAAGTCAACAGAATTCTTAAAAGGTCATTTATGCATAATTAGCTATCTAGACCATGTATAACTTGTTTGATTAGTGTTATAACTTAGTAATTAGTGTAAGAACATGTCCAAACCTGTTCAACCCGACTATTTCCTGTTTAGACCCGGTTCGGAACCGAAAGTCACATAGTTTGACTTTCACTTTGACTTTCAGTTCTGACCCGTTAAGGCATATTTTAGAAATGCCACAGAGCTTAAATTGGACTAGGTTACATGTTAGAACAACCCTCTGTGTTTATGCACCTCGGTTCATTAGTTATCCAATTAATATGCAAGTTTCCGTTAATTGTTCATATGTTGACCGTTATGCCCTTATTATCTTAAAACGTGATTTATGAAAATGTAAAAGTGTAGAAACCTTAAATACTGATATATAGACTTGCATGCAAAGTTTGACATCAGTTCGACTTGTAGATTAAGAGTTATGCTCATTATCGCAAAACTAATGCTTTATGTTAACATAATGGCGTAATTAGCATATAGCCTAGTTAAACATACTTTTTGGTATCAAATCTTTTACCCACTGATATAAAATATTATTTTAGGATTTTTAAAGATTTTTAATAAATTTTAGGCTGAGCATAACTCGTAGTCGCAGGCTTAATTCGGAAATTGTCGGTTTTGCCCTTACGGGCCATAAAATGAGTTTTACTTATCTAAACGACTCCAAACCTTTTGCTACTGATCACATATGTTAAATAAATTATTTTAAGCCTTCTGGAAATATAAAAATATCAGATTTAAGTATCGAACCCGGAAATGGCCTTTAATCGCCATAATTAGCGTTTTTAACGCATAGTATGTCTTAAGATCATATTAGACATGCCCGGGTTGATACCTACTGATATATGAGGCAAATTATGATATTTTAACAGTAAGCAAGGGTTGATTAACTCAGACTTCGTTTTTGAGCTTTTCGGCTTATGTGAAATTACCAAAATACCCCTACGGGGCATAGTTTGGTTAAAGATGATAAATCTCACATATATGCTTTAGTCTACTGTTATAACTCATCAAAGTGAGTAGGTTTGCTGTTTACATCAGACCTGTAACTCAGTTAAACATCTAAGCGCTTTTACAAACTTTAAAATGACCAAACTACCCCTACGGGGCATAGTTTGTGTGTAAATTAGTTCGGGGCATAACGAAAGACATCCTACTGATGTCACAACATATTTGAAGCATATTAACTTAGGAAACCTGTATATGGCTATTACGGATACCCGTTACGCTTATTTCGCGTTCGGTTCGGTTTATGTAACAAGTTTACATAAATTAGCCGAAACGGGTCAAACCTTATCGGTTTAATCTCAAAATCCAGAATGTGAATAATAAACCCATATTAAACAAGTCTTCACACTTGTCGGGTCTGAATCACATTCTATCCGGTCTTCGCTTAATCGTGCGTACGAACCGTATCTTTGAAACTAGCCGGTCTAAGCTTAAGCTTAATTAAAGACCCGTTAGGATTCTAATAGGTTATTAAAAACCTTCGTTCCAGATTAGGAGCCCAGTAAAAGCTATCTGTACTTGCTGAATTGATATACGGCTGGGATTGAATTTATATTTAGCTCAGGTAAATACTTTTAACTTATTTTCCCTATACGGGCTTGGGTTACGGTACATAGCGTACCGCTTGATCGAGCATCAAATCTTCCACGCTTAGTGGTTAATTGAATAATTTGATCGGCTCGTTTTAAACAGATGTGTTTACTTTACAGCCTTTGGGGGGTTAATGACCATGTCCCGGATATCCTCGGCATTATCTTACGAGATGGCCACGACCTGAGCACGGGGTGTAGGCGTACACCTGTCAGTGTATAACTCTAGAATTGTGGTGTGTCTATTGATCTTTAACCCGGATACGTTCCGGGCTACTGAACGCATAAGTAACATGTAAATCGTTCACAAGATTATAATATTAAATAATTCTCCCAAGTTAAAAAGATTAATTTTGCCTCTGTGCATTTTAATCAATGTGTCAAGATATTTTTGTGCCACGTGCATTCAAAACAATTTACAAACTCTTTTTCCAAAATGAGTCAGTTGAATGTATTTACCAGTGTAAACTGACGTATTTTCCAAAAAGGCTAAATGCAGGTACTATACGAAATTGGCTGGATATGTCTCCTTAGCATCAATAGAAGTCTCGCAAGCTTAAGATGCCTAAAAGTCTGTTGAACTACTGTTTCCATTTTATGTTCGATCCTTCTGTGGATAAACTTCCGAATATTGTGACAATTGAAATTACAATAATAAATTCGGTTGTATCATACTTTAAATTGCTTCCGCTGTGCATATTGATATTGTGTTGTTTGACTATTACGTTGCCAACCATGACGTCACGATACTCCCCACCGGGCCCACCGGTGACACGTGGAAATCGGGGTGTGACAGTAAAAGTACAGAATAAACAAAACATAGGGGGTAAAATAAAAGGGTAAAATAGTCATTTCACCACCAAGTCAACAGATCAGTCAACAAAATTGAGCTTAGGGGGTAAGGTTGCGACATAAGGGTGAACAGTGGGGGGTAAAATTGCAATTATTTCCTTAGGGGGGTAAGAGTGCCAATCACCCCTAACCACAAGGGGTAAAATTGCAGTTTACTCAAAAATATATGTTTAAAACAATTAAACTAATAAACAATATAATAATAATATCATAGAAAAAAACAATATTAAAAAAATTAAAAATACTGTTCATACTCTCTTTCTATTAATATGTATAATATAATTCCAAAAATGGGTTGCAACTCTTAAACACTAAAAAATACGTTATGAGTTGATATTAAACAAAATGACAGCATTTTAAGTCAACAACAGAATCCAATTACAGCTGAACCCACATTGTAACGAGTGCACAAATATATAAATATAAAAAAAACGGTTCAAATTCATCAACATATCCGGTAAGGGTGAGAGGGGCACTCCCCTAAGACTATCCGCATCAGTGAAAAGCTATCCTTTCTACAAACAGCCTAATCAGCATGCCACATCAGCTTTTCACTTATTCTTCCCACAAACATTTTTTACCCACAACAATAACATATATATCCTTCCCACAAACAACCTTATAAAAAAAAGAAAGGACCCACCATTAGCCCATTCTTCACCATTCTTCCCTAAGAATTGTGAAGAATGAACACCCTCCATGTCATCCTCTACAACACCCACTAATCCATCCCTCTCACAAATGCCCTCCACATAGGAATGAACACCCTCCATGTCACCTACAAACATCCTTGATGTGGATAGTCTAAGAGGGGAGTCCCCTCTCTTACGCAACACCAATCAGATAGTGCCACGTCAACTCCCCTCTTAAACTCCCCTAACACCCCATTTTGATGGCGGCACTCCCCTCTTAGGGGACTTGGGTTTTTTTTTTTTTTTATTTGTTGTAAAATTATGCATGTTTATAAATTAAAAAAATATTAATAAAAATAAAAATTAAATAAAAGACATTTCATTAAATTAAAAAAAAAACAACCTAGAAAAATAAAAATTACATTCAAACTAGAAAAATAAAAATTACATTCAAACTAGAAAAATATAAAAACAAACTACTCGTCGTCGGAACTCACTTCAAGGTGAGGTAGATCTAAACGTCCGAGATGCTCAACGAGATCGTGTTTTAGTCTCCAATGCGTGTCTTCGTCAATGAGCTCGCTATAAGCTGTATCAGCGAAGACGGGTTCGACTGGAGGATCTTGAATGTGTACCGGTGCTATCGCCCTTCCGTCGTCTTTTATAATCATGTTATGTAAAATAATGCACGTATACACGAGTAACCTTATCTTTTTCACCGTTTTGGAACGCATTGGACGCTTTAGTATTCCCCACTTCGCCTTTAACACACCAAACGCCCGTTCCACATCTTTTCTTGCGGCCACGTGTTGCCTCTTGAACTTTTTTTCATTCGGGATGTGAGGATATGGAAAAGACTTCACAAACACGGACCAGCTAGGGTAGATCCCATCAGTAAGATAATATCCGCGTTTGTATAAGTGGTCGTTCACCTGAAATGGACAATATGGCGCCGTTCCGTTTCGTTGAGCAAGAAATAACGGAGATTGTTGGAGCACGTTGATGTCATTTTGTGAACCCGCCGGGCCACAAAAAGCATGCCAAATCCACAAATCTTGAGACGCCACCGCCTCTAACATATCCGTCGGGTATTGATGATCGCCTCTCATATATTGTCCACGCAATTCTGTGGGGCACATTCTCCAGACGAAGTGTGTACAATCCAGACTACCCAACATACCAGGTAGGTGATGTCTCTCCTCATGAGCCTGATACAATAGCGCAACGTCGTGGCTCGTTGGTCTACGTAAGAATTCACCGGCATACATTGCACAGACCGTCTGGCAGAAATATTCAAGGCACTCACGAGAGGTCCTTTCAGACATCTTTAAATACTCGTCGTTTTCGTCTGGTGGGTTACCGGTTGCAAGTTGTTTAATCGCAGAAGTAACCTTTTGCAACGGCGTGAAACTTTTCTTCATTCTCCCGTCCAAGCCCTCTTGAAACCACTCGTCGTTCGCTTCGACGTCACTAACAATTTTTAGGAACAAAGACTTGGACATACGAAACCTCTGACGAAAAATATCGGCATTAAATTTTGGATTTTCTACAAAATAATCGGCCATTAGTGTTTCGTGGCCACCCTCACGATCTCGAGGGACAATTTTTTTTTACTAGACGATGCCGTGTCTAGTACCTCCGCTTGTTGAATGAGATTTTGGAAGAAAATTAAACTACTATCGTTTGACGGAGAACCTTCATCGTCGGGAAAGTCGGGTAGGGGAGGAAAAAACGGGAACTTGGGATCCATTTAGTGAAGTGGGTGTTGTTTGAGAGTATAAAAAATAAAAAGTGGGTGTGGTTTGAGAGTATAAAAAATAAGAAGTGGGTGTGGTTTGAGAGTATAAAAAATAGTGAAGTGGGTGTGGTTATTTATATTTGTTTAAAAAGTGAATTTTTTTTTTTTTTAAATTCGACCGTTTAAACGACCGTTCCTCAATTATCGTGCCAATTCAATGCGGTGAACAAGTGCCGAAACCACCCCCCGAATCGGGTCCCCGCGGTGATGGCGGCGGTGTTCCCGATCGGGGAAGGTGGTCACCGAATTGGTCCCCGCTGTACGCCCCGGATACCCTAAGACTGGAGGGTGTGGTATAAAGCCTCTAGGGGCTTTATCACACCACCTTAACGCCACGTCACACAGGGGGCTTTAAAGCCCCTTCCTTTAACTTGCAGGGTGTGGTTTAAATCCCCCCTTTAAGCTATAGCGCCCCCCTCTAACCAATCCTTCATCGATCAACTCATATTCATTTCGTTAACGTGCTGACACGACCTTCATGGCGCCGCCCTTTAATTTGTGCGGTGTGTCTGGTGGCGCTCCGGGGGCGCTATCGATGCTGAAGTGGCGGGGTGGCGCCATGCCATACCCACCGGCCTAACGAGTTGATAATAACCATACTGGCAGTAGGTCAAGCAACAACAGAATCCAACCAAGTAGGTTATTCTAGCTTCCAATATAGTTAGACTGTACAAATGCTGTAATGGATCCACGACTATATACGATTGAACATATGTACAAATCAACAAATCTACAAGCCATATATACCTTATTAAAATAAAAGTTGGTAACAAATTCACAAATAAAATAGACAAAGAAAAATAATGAAAACAAACGTGTTGAAAGAAACTAATAACCAAAAAACTAATCGAAAACTTAAAAAAAAGAACCTTTTACCCATACTTTGCAGATGCTATGTCTAAAAATCTCAAATCCAATCACGTTTTTAAAGAAATTCATTATTCTGAAGCTTACAAAACAAAATGAATTCTTAAGCCCACTTGGTGGATGCTAATAGTGGAAATGAGTCTGTTCTCTATAAACCTAAACTGGGTATCAAAAGATGATCTCAAATCCAAAAGGGTACTTAAGAAATCCACTATTAAGAAGCTTGCAAAACAAAATGAAGTCTTTACCCAGGAACCGTGGATTTTTTGGTATATCACATTCATGCATTTACGATTCATATGATGGTATTGATACTTTTGAAAGGTGTTCTATTTGCTCGTAGCTCCCGTTTGATACTGGATAAAGCAAATCTTGGGTTTCGTTTTCCTTGTGATTGGCCTGGAGGGGGGGGGGGGGTGTCAAGTACCAGCTTGTGACCATGTCTTCTTAGGACTATTCTGGATGTACAATTCAAACGCATTCAAAGAACAAATAACCAAAAAACTAATAGAAAACGTTAAAAACAAAGGAACCTTTTACCCATAGTTGGCATATGCTATGTCTAAAAAACTCAAATCCAAACAGGTAATTCAAGAAATTAATTACTCAGAAGCTTGAAAAACAAAATGAATTCTTAAACCCGATTGGCAATGCTAATAGTGGAGTCTAACCCCAACTAGACATCAATCTCAAATCTAAAAGGGTACTTAAAAAATCCACTTGCAAAACAAGATAAATTATTTACCCCACTCAGCAAATGTAATTGGGGAAGTTAGTGTGAGTCAAATTATAGTGATCCAAAATTGGGTATGTTAAAGGTGTTCTCATATCTTAATTGCTATTAAAAATATCTAAGGTGGTGTTTGTTTTTTAAGAGGTAAAAGGTCTGCAGTCTGCGGACCACATCTGCAGGAGAAGAGGTGGACCAAAGGTCTGTAGTCTGTAAGGAGAAGAGGGTTTGTTTTTTATTATACAAAAAGATCTTCTCAACACACACAAACACACACTTTACACACACAAACCTCTTGTTCTCTCTCTCTGCATCACCGCCACCACAACCATCTGCCTCACCAAGCACCACCGCCACCACCATTTGCCTCACCAACCTCCTTCCTCCCCCGCCAACCCCGTCGCAACCACCAAGCACCACCGCCACCACTTCAGCCGCCGTCAACCACCTCCACCGAAACCCTAATTTCACCATCTTCAAGGGTTTCGATTTAGGGGTTTCTGAAGAGAGAGAGAGAGAGAGAGATCGAGGGAGGAGAGAGATCCAGAGAGAGAGAGAGATCCAGAGAGAGACGGCGGTGGTTACGGTTCCTGTGACAACGACGGTGATGATGATGATCGATGAAGATGTTGATGAGATGATGATGATGATCGATGAAGATGATGACGATGATGTTCGATGATGATGATGATAACAGATGATGACGGCGATTTTGATGGTGGAGGTGATTGGGGGTGTCGGGTGGAGGAGATGGGTGAACGTGGGGGTGGCGGTGGTGGCGGAGATGTGGTGGTGGAGGTGGTGGCGGGGATGTGGGGGTGGAGGTGTGGAAGAAGAGGTGAGAAGAGGTAAAGGTCTGTGCCAAGAAGACTTGGGTCAATGTCTGTGCCAAGAAGAGGTCTCGCAGACCTTTTTTAATGAAAGGTCTGCGAGAAAACAAACAAGCTGTAGACATGAAACGTCTGCCCGCGTCTGCGCGACGCAGACATAAGTGGCCAGAAGTGCTTCTGGCCAAAAAACAAACACCACCTAAGAAATCAAATCGAAAAACATATAAAACAAGAAATGGAGGTTTTTACTGAAATAATGCTACTTTCAAAAACTAAATCACAAGTAATGCTGCATGAAAAAATATTTCACAAATGATGCAAAAGCCATTTAAAATGGCAATTTTTTCCTTTCTTGTAGGCTTTACAGACTTTTGCAGGAGACAAATCATTGGACAAGGGTACCATCTCCATTCCAAATGGCGAAAGGTCTGAAAAGTCTGCACCATTGCCAGATATAATGGGAAGATTGCCATTTATAATGGCGAAAAGGTGAAAAGACTGCACATGTAGCCATTAAGAATGACGAAATTTTGAAAAGCTTGCACATGTAGCCATTTATTTTTATTGTTATGTCATTACCTCTTTTGGATCTGAAAGTATGCCTACAATACAAGCATCTATTGCATCTTGATTTTCCACTCTTGAAGCCCTTGCTCCCAGTAGAACCACTTGATCCTTATTAGCATCCTTTACAAAAACCTGAAGAAGAAAGGAGTTTATTTAAGTTGTTCAATGTCAATCAGAGGTAGCAATCTCAACCCGTTTATTTATTTTTTAATCCTACTTGAAACGTTAACTATTTATATACTATTATTTTGTAACAAAAGTATGCATTTATAGTTGTACATTGTGTTTAAATTGTTGTATCTTAATCAAAATAGTTGTACATTGTGCTTAAATTGTTGTTCATTATCTAATTTATTTATATATTATTATTTTGTAACATTTTTGTGAATTGTGCTTAAGTTGTATCTTAATCAAATAATGGTTTCATTATCTAACCAAATTCAATATGTTTTGTATGCATGTATGGTTGTAAATTGTGCTTAAGTGGTTGTACCCTAATCAAATAATGGTTTCATTATCTTACCAAATTCAATCGGTTTAATCCATTCAAAGTAGTTTTATTTGTAAATTCACACACCATAAATTAGCAACAATTTTGTGCATAAGGTGTTGTAATTTATGTTTTGGGGGGTTTTCAAAAAAAAAAGTTGATTTTTTAACTTTAACCCAAAAGCTTTTTATGTTTTGTAATTTTAACACATATAAATTGTTTTTCTTTTCATTTTTAACTCAAAAGTTTTATTATTTTCAATTTAACCTCACAATATTTTTACCTTCAACTTTGGTCCCTCTACTTTTCATCTTTCGCAAATTTTCGTTTTACGTTTAGTTCTAAATTTTGCGAGTTAAGACGGCGCGACGTGCGTGTGTCGTTTAACGTTTTTTTGTTTCGTTCAAAATTATGCGAGTTAACACAACACAACATGCATGTGTGGTTCAATGTTTTACATTTATTTTTATCGTTTGACAAGTTTGTCGCAACGCGCGGGTCCTGGATCGACTCAGTGTTGGTAGTCACTGACGGTGGTGTGACATTAGTGCTATTTGGCATAGTTCTACGCCCCCGCCGCAACGCGGGGGAGCTTAAATCTAGTTTATAAAGAAAATTGAAAACGTGTTTGCGGGTCAACCCTGATGGTAAAACTGACCTCAATGAGAGTTTTGTCAACTGTGAGTTTATTGAGGGTGAGAGTGCCAGTTTTGTCACTACAAAAAACATCCATCCCAGCCATTTCTTCAATGGCTGTCATTCTCTTGGTGATTGCACCTTGTTCCGACAACTTGTGGGACCCGATGGCCATGGTGACTGACAAAACAGTTGGCATGGCAATTGGGATTCCTCCAATGAGAAGAACCAGTAAATTGTCAATTCCGTTTCTATACGTTCGTTTCTGAATCGGGTACATCACCACTATTTCGAATATGAGCCCGATCGCGATGGAGCATATGCAGAAGTTTCCAATGGAGGTCAACACCTAACAGACAGTCCATCAGATATTGTTAACATGATAGTAGTTATTAGTTAAGAATGAATGCTTTAAGATGCACAAATCAGCACCATTCCTAGGCCCAATCCTAGGATCTGTAAAGCCTGTTGTCGGGTTCTAAAGCCCGGTCCAGTAAGCCCAGTATGTAAAAACTATAATACAATGTGATTGTAATTTTCTGATTTTCTTTATACTATTTAATCATTTAGTGAAACTTTTTTAAAATGTAACAAAAATGAGAATTTATATACTTTTATGTCTTATATAACTAATATGAGATAATTTTAAAAAACAAATAAATTTCAAAAAATTAATTACTAAAAGAGTAAAAGACTTATTATGGCTATGTATGGCAAAAGTAGCTGGTGGCTGAAAGCTGGTAACTGATAGCAGGAAGCTGGTAACTAGTAGCTATAGCTTTTTAGATATATTTGGTGTTTGGCAGAGTAGCTGGAGCTTTTAACAAAAATACATAAAATAACCAAAATGGACATAACTAAAAATTTAAGAAGTTTGTGCATTAAAAAGTTCATTATATTTAGAGGTTAAAATAGTCATTTTTTCCCTAAAAGCTTGTAGCTCCTTCTAAACGCTACTAGTAGGAGCGTTCAACCAAAAGTTTCAAGCTCCTTCAACCAAACAAGATTTTTTATTGAGTAGGAGTTTTTTCTTAAAAGCTTAAAGCGACTCTATGCCAAACATACACCTTCCTTTGATTTAAGCCATGTTGTAATTATAATTTAAAAATATAAATATGCTAGGAATTAGTTAAATATTAAAATAAAAATAAAATCAGGCAGGTTAGGATCGTTAGGCCCATATTAGTGACACTAATATGTTGGGCCTAATCTTTGTGACATTACTACGCTTAATAGAGGTGGGCAAAATCACCGAAACCGGTTATTAACAGGAACTGCAACTAGTTAATAACCGGTTTTTAACCGATGTATTGGTTAACCGGGAAAAAACCTAAAAAATGAAAAAAAAAATATATATTTGTTGAAACTAACTTGTTAAAGTGAATAACCGAAACAGTTAAAGTAATAACATGTTAAAGTAATAACCCGTTAAAACAATAACCGGTTAAAGCAAAAATTAGAAAATAACTGCCTTAACCGGTTAACCGAACTAGTTAGGGAAATTAACCGCTTTGTGCACCTCTGCTACACTAGTACCTTTTGGAAATGGCCGACTTGGTTTGTACTATCGACTAAATGAGCAGCCTTCCCGAAGAACGTGTGGACCCCAGTGGCTATAACAACCGCTTCAATTTCACCTTGTTTACATGTCGAGACCGAATACACACTGGCACCTGGATGCTTGGTCACTGGTAATGATTCACCAGTCAATGCAGATTGGTCAATCTTTAACGGATCGCCTTCTAGAAGGCGCGCATCAGCTGGAATAATATCTCCCAATTTAACACTGATTACATCTCCGGGTACTAAAATGGCTGCGTCTTGTTCGTCCCATTTTCCGTCCCTTATGACCTTTGTTTTTGGTGCAAGACCTGCCATTAAAGCGGCTGCAGCGTTGCCTGTGTTGTTTTCCTCTATGAAACTGATGGTCGAGTTGATTAGCAGCAATGTTGTGATTCCAACAAAGTCTTGCCAATCTGGAGGCTTTCCCTGATATCAAGTAATCTATATCAGTACGTATATGCAGTGTATATATTATAGTGTATAATATATATGAATGATAGCTGTTCTCTACAAATACCATAGCATCAAGATAACACCAAATACTACAGTTTTTTTATGTCACATGGTTTAATACAGTTAAGTTGCTTTAACAAATAAATTAATTAATTTTGGAAGACAAAATATACAACACTGTTACATTGTCCGGTTTACTGCTTAAAACATTTGGGATATTTTGGTTCGCAGAATATTTTTAAAGGTTTATTTCGCCTGAACAAGCTTGTCAATTGTTCAAATATCCCAGAGCCAAGTTTATCAACCACTACAGAACCATCGCACCCGCCACGCAACCGCCAAATGCGACAATCACCACCAGCCCCAGCGCCACGCTAGGCCTGGTCTCCATCAAAAACTGCTGTAAAACCTCGATCGCTTCATAAACATCAGAATGGTATCCACCGCTATAAGTGTAAGTCTTCTCCAACTCCATCCAGTTATCGGGCAGCCGATCCTCATCGCCATCAATCTTCATCTTCCAAATCCTTTCTCTCAAAACGATCATGTTGTCGTCCACCATCTTCCCACTTGAACCATCTTTCTTGAACGCCATTGTTACCTGGCTTTTGGGTTGACGGAGTCTGCCGGAAAATGGAACTCCGGGAGGTGTTAAGGGGTGGATGATGGATGAAGTTTGCATATTGTTTTGAAAATTTGGAGATTACACGTAAATCCTTTTTAACCAGTACATCAAGTTTGATAAGATTATACTTTATGCAAACCAGTACATCAAGTAGACATTCAAGCCAACAACAATGCATTTCCCTTATGTAATCAAAGATTAAAACTTGATAGTATTATAGATGTTCATAAACTAAACACAAATGCAAATATGTTAACCATAAAAAATACGTTGATCATCCATCAGAAATTCACCAACACCATTATGATTATCTTGCATGACACCGCCCACACCACCATGCACCACCGGTTTCTGCAAACCCCACTGCATGTTAGGGTTATCATACACCAAACCACCATCAAACACCGGATAATAACCGAACCCCAACTGTTCACGCTTCAACTGCGTAAACGTTGCATCACCGAACCACCCACCATCATGGTTCATCACATGACCATGATCAAGACTCATATGGTTCATCACATGTCCATGATCAAGACCCGAATGCGAACCCAAACCCTGATTATAGTGAACCATCGGATCAAAGATGAAGGGAAGTTGAATATTGTTCATGTTTCTTTTCTTCAACTCAAGATAAGCCCTTACAACATTCTCCTTATCTTCCAACTGCATAGCAAACTGTCTCAGTTGCATTTCATTTAACCTATCAAGATCATCGAACCACGTTGCGTATTTCGCTTCCATGTTCTTTTTCCGGGCCTTAACGAGCTCATCTTCGATCTTTTTCTTCCGGTCTTCATAGAAATCTTGGAGATCATAGGTTCTTTTTCCAGTTTCATCCTTTTTCAACATGTAAGAAGCGATATTTTTCTTGATTTTATCAGGGTTTTCGGGCCATATCTCCGGCACGTTTGAATCAGGAGGGAAGATGATGATAGATGTATCAACATCACAAAGAATGGAGAACTCATTAGCTTTTTTAATGATCCCTTGTTTTCTTTTATGGTATGTAGTGTTTCGAGTCTTCTCTTTTGCAATCAGTTCCATCTTTAACTTTGCACGACCCATCTGCAAATTATAATTAATAACAACTTTAATGCACATCAAAACCCTAAATCTGTATAATTAAAAGATTGGGTTTAGTTCCACTTTTTAACGTTAACATAAACAAATTGTGTTACTTAATAAAGTACTCAGTAACTTCAAGATCAAATAAACATTATTTTGCAACAACTAAAAGAAAACAATTAGTAACAAATACACGTATTGATCAAAATAGCCTACGAAACATTATATTGTAAGTCAAAGGATTATAGACCAAATTAAATCAACAGTAAAAACATGTCAACCATGAAGATAAAAAGTCATCACAACGTAGTGACGTCACAAGAACATGAAAATCGAATTAAAATAATTGAGAAAACCAACGTAACCCTAATCAGGTAAAAATATTTCCGCAAGAATCACATAAGATAATGAAACAATCAAATATTGTGAAAAGAAACAATAAGTATCATAAAAAATAATAATGATACTGAATTATTAAGTGAAGAAAAACATACCTTTGCACCAAGATCAACAACAATGGCCGTCGTCTTCCTCTCCCTCGGTCTTGTTTTCTCTCAGAATCCCAGATGCCTTGTAAAAGTAGCTAGGGTAAAATATATTCTAATTTGTAAATTGCGAAAATTTAAATACGAAGTATCCGTTTTGAGATTTTGTCAACGGATATTTAGGCAATCAGTGATATCGCCCATAAATATGACGGTTCATTCTGTGAGGTTTTTTTCGTAAATTCTTTTTATTGTCAAATAATATTCTAAAATCCCATAAATCGTTAATACGATGTGTTAGTCTTATTTTTATTTTTATTATAACTGTGTATCTTAGGTTATGGGGTGTGGATGGAGCCCTATGGGGCTTTATAGGTGCCACATAGGATCCACGTGTGCCATGGAGCCCCCCTTTAATTTGGAGGGTGTGGATGGAGCCCTTATTAAACAAAATTAAAAAAAAACATTTGATTGGTTAAAAAACTAGCGGACCCCACCTGAATGGTGTTTCAGCTCGTTACCACCATGGCGGGCCTTCAATGGCGCCCCGGCTATGGCGCCGGGGGTGTGGTCAAATTTGGAGGGGGGCGCTATGGTGGTCTAGGTGGCGGAAGGGTGGCGCCCCACACCCTCCAGCCTTATTATAAACATATCAAATGGGGCACGTGTAAATAAATAATATAATATAATATGGTTTATTGAACATCTCATTTCAACAATTTATTACTAAAATTTAAGGAAAACCCAAACAAAACTAGTTACTAGATGTTGTGTGCACTTTGATGATCGTAATAAAGGATTGGTTTGCATTAGAGCATAAGATAAATTCATAACTATTGAAGTAACGATAAGTAATTACCTACATATACAATAAGTAATTACCTACATATACCGATATACAATCAAGATGAGCGGGAATAATAAATAAAGATGATTAGTGGATAAGAGCGGCTTCCCAGCCGGTGGCACCCAATAAAGTATTTTTTTTCTTTTGTTTTTTCCCAAACGTAACATTTGTATACATACACGCAGAGACAAATTTTTATACAAATAAAGAAAGTGGTGTGGTGGAAAAAATGTAGGTTTTAAACCAGTAGACGTGGGTTCGAATCCCGGTTTAAGCAATTTGCACTAACTGTTAAGTTTAGTTATACCCATCAAATTTCCTAAGAAGCCAAGAGTACAATAAAAACATTACACGTTTTGTTCAAAAGTGAAAGTGCACTAATTTTAAGTTTAGTTATACCCATCAAATTTCCTAAGAAGCCAATGTTTTGCTTTATATTGTCCCGCTTGCAGTATGCGCATATAGGGCTGCAAACGAACCAAACGTTCAGCGAACAGTTCGTGAACCGTTCGGCGGGAAGTTTGTTTGTGTTCGTTCGTTTATTAAACAAATGAACACGAACAAGAATTTCCGTTCGTTTAGTTAAATTAACAAACATGAATAGAGGTCGTGTTCGTTCGTTTATGTTCGTGAACGTTAGGTAACATGTCCATTTGTGTTCGATAGTTCATTAGTGTTTTAGTTCTTATATCTATTTAAATAATTTAAAATTCCGACAAATTAAATATCTAATAAGCGTCACTGCATTATATATTCTCTTCATGAAACGATAGTTTGTGTTCGTTTGTTTCCATTTGTGTTCATGAACATTAGTTTGTGCTCATTTGTGTTCGTCAACGTTCGTTTTTGTTCGTTGCCTAAAATTAACAAACAAACACAAACGAACACGAACAAGTTCATTTCCTTAACAAACGAACACGAACATAAAATCTCGTTCGATAAGTGTTCATGAACGGTTCGCGAACACGTATATTTCTTAACAAACGAACACGAACAAGGTCTTGTTCGTGTTCGTTCGGTTCGTTTGCAGCCCTATGCGCATATAATGTATATATGTGTGGGCCATCGGAGTGCAAAAGTGAAAGTGCACTAATTTTAACGTTATTTTACTAATTTCGTGAAAATAACGTTAAAAGCTGAGTACGGTTAATCATGCATCATGTGGTGGCGTTGATAGCTAAAAGACAAAAGGGTACATGCACTGATCGGTCTTTGTCCCGATTGCTGAGTGTTACGTGCCTTAAGTCCAAGGCTTGATGCAAAACTACTATCGAGTCGGGGGTCTCACTGGAAGCAGCCTCTCTATTCCTATAGGGTAGATGTAAGGCTGTCTACATCTTACCCTTCTCAGACCCTACCTTTGTTTTGCTATTGATGGGATTTACTGAGTATGATGATGATGTTAAATAGTTAATTATCTTCCTTTGTTCAAGATCACCTTCCACTTCACTTTCACTATGAGAATCATATTTTTATAACAAATTGGTTTTTTAGTTCCAGATTTTAACCCTAAATGACCAAACAAGGTTGTAGCTTTAAAACTTGAATCATCTGTTTCAACTTCATCATTACTTTTAACTATGGTATTTGCCCGCATGTTGTGCGGTACATTACTGTGGGCAATTGATGAGTATCAGTTCGGTTCACTACAGTATATGGGTACAATACATGATCTCGGTTTAAAAATCAACATGTTTTTTACATTGATCAAAATTGATAAAAACGAACAACGGTACCACATCGATGTTGTTTGAACGCTATCGATCGGTTCAAATTCTCAATATTCATTTATTGTCGCAGACGGAGTTGTATAAATGAAAGATTATCGAAACCAGAAACTATAAAAATGAAGATAGGTACCGACGCCGATGTTGTCCGATATAGTACGATAGCGATACAATGTCAGCTTATTAAAAGCAAAAACAATAAAAATAAATATCGCCATCGATATAGTTGTTGGTCGGATGGTCTCGATTCGGTTTGGTACGATAGTGTCCTTTTTAATAAAACTTATACTGCAAATTCGAAAAAAAGAAACATAGAATGCAAGCAGGCTGCTCAAAAACATAGAATGCAAGTAGGCTGCTCAAAATTGTTGTAGAGGCCGGTTCTAATTGTAAAAACATATGGTTCAGTTTGTCGCAACCCCCGATCCCTAAATCCCGGGAACGAGCGGCCGCGAGCCAGTTTCGATGGTATCGCGTGTTTGTCTAATTTGGCAGCGGAATTTTCATCAGGACCGTAGTTAGGAAATATTTGATCAGAGTAAAATACCACATTTTCGTAACATTAAACACATGGGATAAACCCAAGTTTGCAGTACACACGTTTTCATAGGAATAAATCCTATTTTATTAATAAAAACATCTATTTTATTTTAGGTAACTTATTGCCACTTTTCCAAGCCTTCAGTGCTGTCCAGCTGGCTTCTATTTGGCTTTCACAGTTTGTTACCTGAAACGCATTTTAAAAACATTTGTCAGTGGGAAATACTGGTGAGTGAATCCCAGTTGAATCAAGTTCAAATAAAAACTATTTCACAGTATTGAGGGCGATCTCGCAATTACATTTGTTTCCAAGTTATATCAATTAACATCCATGGTACTGATGTGTGCAAAATGCAACATATAAATTACATCAATTGTGGCATAAAACTAACCTTTTTTTAGTACTAATGTTGGAAAAAGTGTGTTTTTGTCTTCCTTTTGTATTTTCAGAATTAAATGAGCTCAAATTAACAAAAGAAGCAAAAAGGCAGCTAAATCTAACATAAATACAAGAAAATGAACAAACGTGGCATGCCCGACCTCCCCGAAAGCATCTTCCCAAGCAAAACAAGAGAGCAGAAGGCTGAACATGCCCCGTGCTCAATGAGCACGAGGGCGTGCCCAAGTGTCAGCATAAAAGACAAAGTTGTAGAAGCTTCCATCGCCTACCACGGGGCCGTGCTCAGCGGACACGGGGCCGTGCTCAGCGGACACGGGGCCGTGGTCAACTATAAGATTCGCAGAATCCAGGCAAATCTTGATAGTACAGATATGCTTCTGCACACGGGGTCGTGCCCAGCGGACACGGGGCCGTGGTCAACTAATGCAGACAAACGTAATTAATGAAGACAGAGAAGAGGATGGACACGGGGCCGTGCCCAACGGACACGGGGCCGTGCCCGAGCTTCTGTTCATCCTATAAATAGGAGTGCTTGGTTCAAGCTCAAACCATCCCTTGGCACACCACCTCTCTCACACTTCACCCACCACCCACCACCACCATAACACCATCATCCACCACCATAATCCATTGTCCATCATAGAGTGTGTTAGTCGTCTCGGATCCAAGATTGATCGTAAGAGTTCTTGACAATCAAGGCCATGTTTGCCTAAGTCTCTTACATCACTTGGTGAAGACAAAGTGTCTAGTGTAATACTTTTTATTTTTAATCTTTTCGCACTTTTTAATTGGTTATGTATTAATGACTTTAATAACTAGTTTCTTATGTTGAAGGTGATTCTTCTTTATCGTTTGTCCGTGGTGTCTTAGCATTATTTTACTGTCTATATAAAATAAAAGATTTTCACCATTCATATCTCCACGGTCTATATGGAGGTATGTTGGCTACCTGGTCGGGGGTTAAGGGAACGGTTTGGTAAGAGTCTTGCCATTGTTTAGTGTATAGATCCTGCAAAGGACATGGGTCAAATTTAGTAGGACCTCCTTCAATACTTAACGGTATTGGATGGCGGGGGTCCAAACTCTTTGATCCCCTCATAAGTTAAACTACTATTAAAACTTTAACCCGGCTACTTAGGACTGTATCCATGCTGACTCCGACTACTTAGCCGAGGGTAACGTCGCCTTCAAAAGAGGGGCCTACCACAATATGCATTAATAACTTAATTAATTATCTTTCAATAATCCGACCCTTTAGGATTGTATCCTTGCTGACTCAAACTACTGGGTTGAGGGTAACGTCACCTCCAAAAGTGGGGCCTACTACAATAACTAAGATAATATCTTAAATAGTGTAAAAGTGCGGAAATAATCAAAGGTTACACTAAACACGAGTCGGAGACAAGTGATTCATCTTGTCTATCTGTTTTTACTTTTATTTTTATTTTTTCAGCATTTTAGTTAGTTTTTATTTTCTTTGTTTAAAACATTTTTCTAAACTTTTGATTTGATTAGACGTTGAGGATAAACCGGTACTTAACGGTTTGGTAAGAGTCTTGCCATTGTTCAGTGTATAGATCCTGCAAAGGACCTGGGTCAAATTTAATAGGACCTCCTTCAATACTTAACGGTATTGGATGGCGGGGGTCCAAACTCTTTGATCCCCTCATGAGTTAAACTACTATTATAACTTTAACCCGGCTACTTAGGACTGTATCCATACTGACTCCGACTACTTAGCCGAGGGTAACGTCGCCTTCAAAAGAGGGGCCTGCCACAATATGCATTAATAACTTAATTAATTATCTTTCAATAATCCGACCCTTTAGGATTGTATCCTTGCTGACTCAAACTACTGGGTTGAGGGTAACGTCACCTCCAAAAGAGGGGCCTACTACAATAACTAAGATAATATATTAAATAGTGCAAAAGTGCGGAAATAATCAAAGGTTACACTAAACACGAGTCGGAGCCAAGTGATTCATCTTGTCTATCTGTTTTTACTTTTATTTTTATTTTTTCAGCATTTTAGTTAGTTTTTATTTTCTTAGTTTAAAACATTTTTCTAAACTTTTGATTTGATTAGACGTTGAGGATAAACCGGTACTAAAAGCTCTTGTGTCCTTGGACGACCTCGGTATCTTGCCAACACTATACTACGCTCACGATGGGTGCACTTGCCCATATGTGTGTTTAGTGTTAGTAAATATCGTGTTTTATAAATTTAAAACTTGGTTAAAAAGTGTTAAAAAGGGCTTAACATATACATTAAAAACTAATAACACTCACGCACATCAAGTTTTTGGCGCCGTTGCCGGGGACACAAGGATTTTAAGAAAGCTTAAAATCGACGGCCTAATCAGTTTTCCAAAACCTTTTTAAAACGCGCGCACATTTTTCTGCATTTTAGTTTAGTTTTGCATTTACAGTAACCTGAACACGGGTCGTGCTCACTGAACATGGGGCCGTGCTGCACATTTTTCATAAAACACCCAGATACAGAGCTTGAACACGGGGCCGTGTCCACTGAACACGGGGCCGTGTCCAGCCTCTGTTTCCGTTTTTATTTTTGTTTTCTGATCTCGAGACTTGGTTGTGGTCTGCTGAGTGATTCTTATGGATCAATACTCAGGAGGTTACAACTACACCTATGAGGAGGATGATTATAGGAATGACTATTGCACTAATTGTGGTGACCCGCACTCGGTTCAATATTGTAACTTATATCAACCGTCCACTTCATACACCTACTATGAGGAGCCCAGGTACGAGCCATCAACTTCATACACATCCTATGAAGACCAAAGGTATGAACCTCCTCCCTCATACTCATATTTTGATGAGCCAAGGTATGAGCCTTCTTACTCATACTTTGAGGAACCAAGGTATGAGCCACCACCTTCGTATGCTTATTATAAGGAACAATGGCGTGAACAACCCACCTCATATGAGTACTATGAAGAACAAAATTACGACCCTTATCCATCATATGCTTACAATGAAGAACAATGGTGTGAACCATCTACTTCATATGGGTATTATGAGGAACAAAGGATCGAACAACCGGATTCAAGCTCTGAAAATCCTGATCCTTTTTCTATAACCGAAGTGACCGATAGGATATTAGAACACCTTAGAGTTATCGATCGCTATATAAAAGAATCTCGCGCAAGGGAAGAGGAGTCCCGTGCAAGAGAACAATTGAATAAAGAAGAGATAACTGAAAGTGTAAAAATGGAAGAACAAATAAGTGAAAAACCGACACATGAGTTAAACAACGAAAAAGGTGAGTCCGACAACGTTAAAATTCAAGAAGAGTCTAATTTTGAAGAAATTAATCTCTTATCACCTTCTTTTGAGAATCATTGTTTAGTACCAACTCATGCTAAGTTTTTAAAAGAGTTAAACACTAACACTAAAATTGACGAAACGGTAAGTGTTAAATTAACTATTGATCAAACCTCACTAAAAAAAGAAGACCCATTTGAAATTAACATTACACCGCTTCCATGTTTCTTTCAAAATTCATTTATTAGTAATGTCACAATCGATAAAGATCTTTGTGTTAACATAATGCCTAACTACATTTTCGAAATATGAAGTATTAGTGATTTTTCTCCACTTCAAATACCCATTTTTCTATCCAATCGGAAAGTAATAAAATCAATCGGTGTAGTTGAGGATGTCTTGGTTCAAACAAATCAAATGGTAGTCCCCACCGACTTTGTCATCCTCGATGACGCTCCTCTAGTGTTGGGACGACCATTTGTAAAAACTCACGAAGCTTTGAAAAACCGGAAGTTCAACAATCTACCTCTTCAATTAGGGGTATTTAAAAAGAGTGTCGATCTTGAGCGGTCAATGAAATATCCATTCGGTAATAATGACCCCCTAATTGAAGATGAAGATGAACCACCCGATACAAGTGAAAAGTTTGACCACTTTGTTGAAGACGAGGTCGCCATAGAACAAACTTTTAAGGTTCTTGATCAAAATGAGCAACCAAATAAGGAGTCTCCTAAAGACCCACCTCTTGAGCTCAAAGAACTTCCAAAGGGTTTGGAATATGCTTTTCTAGACAAAGATGGTAAATTACTTGTAATTATTTCGTCTAAATTAGATAGTTTAGAAAAAGGAAAAATTAATTAGTCTTTTGAAAAAACATAAAAATGCGATTGCTTGGAAGCTTGTAGATATTAAGGGAATAAGTCCTTCCATGTGCACACACAAAATTTTAATGAATGATGATTACAAATCGGTAATACAACCACAACGTTGAGTAAATCCCAATGTTCAAGAAGTGGTTAAAAACGAAGTCATCAAATTACTTGATGCCGGACTTATTTATCCTATCTCCGATAGTCCTTGGGTAAGTCCCGTCCAAGTTGTTCCGAAGAAAGGAGGTATGACGGTAATAACTAATGAAAAGAATGAACTAATACCAACGAGAACCGTCACAGGATGGAGAGTATGTATAGATTATAGACGATTAAATGAAGCAACAAGAAAAGATCACTTTCCTTTACCCTTCATTGATCAAATGTTAGAAAGATTATCCGGTCATAAATTTTATTGTTTCTTGGATGGTTTTTCAGGTTACTTTCAAATCCCGATAGCACCCGAAGACCAAGAAAAGACAACCTTCACATGCCCCTATGGAACTTTTGCTTATCGACGCATGCCGTATGGTAGCCATCTTCCACGACATGATAGAAAAGACAATGGAAGTCTTCATGGACGACTTTTCTATCTTTGGGGATTCATACGACCAATGCCTCGATAACCTTGAACGAATGCTATCCCGATGTGAGGAAACTAACCTCGCCCTTAACTGGGAAAAATGTCATTTCATGGTAACGGAGGGAATAGTACTCGGTCACAAAATCTCAAGTGAAGGAATGGAGGTGGATCGAGCCAAAATAGATACCATTTCTCGACTACCGCCCCCATCCTCCGTTAGAGCTATCAGAAGTTTCCTAGGGCATGCCGGATTTTATAGGCGGTTTATCAAAGACTTTTCTAAAATCTCAAGGCCTCTAACAAAATTACTTGAAAAAGATGCCCCTTTCATCTTTGACAAGGATTGTAATCAAGCATTTCTAACCTTAAAGGAAATGCTAGTCAATGCACCTATCATGATAGTGCCTGATTGGAAATTTCCTTTCGAAATCATGTGTGATGCTAGTGACTTTGCAGTTGGAG
>JARYGA010059823.1:86256-131327 GCA_030545235.1 Helianthus tuberosus
TAAATAGAAAAGAATGGGCAGATAAATTAGATGATGCTTTATGGGCTTTTCGAACTGCTTATAAAACAACAATAGGTACAACCCCATATAAGCTAGTCTATGGAAAAAACTGTCACTTGCCTGTAGAAATTGCACACAAAGCCTACTGGGCAATTAAAAATGTAAACTTAGATTTAGAATTTGCTGGTAAAAATTGATTTTGTCAATTAAATGAATTAGACGAGCTTAGGAATTATGCATACTCAAACTCAGAAATTTACAAGGAAAGAATGAAAAATTTGCATGACAAACATATTAAACCTAATGAATTTCGAGTGGGAGATCTAGTTCTTTTGTTTAATTCACGACTTCGATTGTTTCCTGATAAATTAAAGTCTAGGTGGTCAGGACCTTTTTCCATCACCCATATTTTCCCCCACGGTACAGTAGAAATTAAATCTCGGAATGGACCTCCATTCAAAGTCAATGGCCAACGGCTGAAACTCTATCAGGGATTTATTGAGGATGAAGACGAAGAAATCTCACTTCAAACGGTCGATGAGTAAAGGCAACAACATCATACCTGGTAAGTTACGAACGATTGGGACGACATCTAAATCAGTAAGTCTTCTAACCAAACACAAGGGCACTCACAAGAGCACTAAAAAAAAACTTTGCTCGACACGAGGCCGTGTCCGCTGGACACGGGGCCGTGTCCGCGCTACTGTCGGGATATATTCCCCTTTTCATAACAGTTACTTCATTCCACACGCCCCGTTTCCCCGAAAACGCTCTGGTTCCAGGCGATTTTTTGCAGATTTTCGACGTCTCCTATCATTCTAACAACATCAAGGTATGATTCTATCACTATTATTAGTTAGATTAAGCATTTGCATGTAGTTAAAACTCCAAAAATTTGGGGAAAATCTAGGGTTCATGAACTCCATCCGGATTGAACTTAAATTTTTTGCCTAAATCTGTTAGCATTTAGTTAGATTAGTGTTATAGGAAGTAAACCCACTTGTATTGTTCATAGATTCGCCCGATTTCTCACAAAAACCCCAAACCCTTGTTTTTGAACCGAAAAAGATAAAATTGAATGGGTAAACGGGTTGTTTTGGGAAAACGGCACTTGGGGTTTCATTTTCAGGGGAAACCGCACCTATTGGACCAAAAATTTTCAAGTTTTCGAAACCGGGTCGAAAAATGATATTTTTGAGTAACAGACACCTGGACACGGGGTCGTGTCCGCTGAACACGGGGCCGTGTCCAGCCCGCTGTTTGCAGTTTTTCCCGAAAACTCCATTGTTTTATGCTAACTTTTGGTGTATTCTTTCAGATGGCAAGGAAATTCACGAGGTTTAACGCAAATGAGCTCGATGCTAGGGCTAGATACGAAATACTTCAAACAAGACCGGAGGAATACCCGAGGTAAGCATGCATGGATTTGTTAGCATTGGTGAACCAACTCGACCGCTTTAACAACCTTGTCACCGGCCCACTAAGAGTCGCTTTAACAACTCGACTTCGTTCCGTCCACGAGTGCACTTTGGAATTCTATAGCACTTTCACGTTCAATTCAAGGTGTGACCCATTCGACAATGATGGGGTAGCATTCTGATGTGGTGGAACTAGGTACTCGATTTCAATGGCACAATTTGGGTCGATCGTCGGGCTGTATGCGGAAGAAGATGCGGGTAACGAGGAAAATACTGGAGGGATGCGAGAGATAGATGAGAACGATCGCCAAGCCGCGTGGGCTCAGATTGGTGAAGGGCACTACAATCCGAGCAGCACTAAGAGCACTAAGTTGAGGGATCCACTTTACCGATACATCCATAGGCTCCTCGGCTACTCTCTTAGCCAAAGGCATGATAGCGGTGGCGTTGTTGGGTTAAGAGATTTGGTTGTCCTCCACTGCATCCATAACCGCAGACACCTTGATGTTCCATTCCTCCTGCTCCGGAACATGCATTTGAACCGACTTGCTACTGCACCAACCCCTATCTTCTTTTGTAACACCTCGAAAATTTACGTCCAATAATGTATTGACACGTGTCATAAGCTTTGAACATATGAAAGAATACTTTAGAGGGACTAAAGTTGACAAACAAAGAAACTATGTGAAAATAAGGGTTCAAAACGTCAACAATGGATAAATATACTTTACAATAACCCTACATGATGTTTATACCCATAAACGAATAAATTATGGATCATACGAAGCTAATTATGAAAGAAAGTGAGAGATTACAAACTACGGGGGTTATAAACCTTCGTTCCAGATTAGGAGCCCAGTAAAAGTACTTGCAATTGCTGTATTTGATTGATACTTTGCTTAGGTAAATACTCTTAACTTATTTTCCCTATACGGGCTTGGGATACGGTACTATAAAAGTACCGCTTGGTCGGGTGTATGTAGTCATTTAAATCGGATTGTGATTAATGTATTTGCATGACCCGTTTAATATGTATTATTTGGTGTATGGCCTTTGGGGGTTAAATGACCATGTCCCGGATATCCTTGGCATCATTTTACGAAATGGCCACGACCCAAGCACGGGGTGTAGGCGTACACCTGACAGATGCATTATGTAAAAACTGGTAATGCACTTAGAGGAATACAATCCTTGTGGGCATTATACCTGTGGCGTGTCAGTTAATCTGTCCTGATGGACGACAAATAAGTAAAACTGTATACAAGATTATATACAAATAATTGTCCCAAGTTATAACGATATTTTTGCCGAAGTGCATTCAAACCAATTTTCGAACTCTTTTTAAAATGAGTCAGTTGAGTTGTATTTACCAGTGTAAACTGACGTATTTTCCAAAAAGGCTAAGTGCAGGTACTAGACGAAATAGGCTGGCCACTCCGGGCATCATTACTCAAGTTTCGCAAGCTCTAGATGTCAAAGTCTGTTGAACAATAATTTCTATTTATTTTGATCCGCCTGAGGATCTTTTACTTTCCGTTGTAATACTGGATATTACTTTATATTCGGATTGTAATATATTTATCTTTTGCTTCCGCTGTGCATTTATATATTGTGTTGTTTGACTATGATGATATCAACTACGTCACGATACTCCCCACCGGGCCCACCGGTGACACGTGGAAATCGGGGTGTGACAGGTTGATATCAGAGCCAACACTGAGTGAATTAAACGCTAGCCTTTTGTGTTTAATCTCAGTTACACAGTTGCACATTCTTGAGTCTAGACAAGAACATAGGACAAATCCTAATTCATTTTATTTTGTCCTTATTTAATTCCTTTGTTATTTTTCTGATTAGCCTTTGCATGGGCAAGTCATTTTATTAGAAGTCCCGTTTAGGGCAACCATATACTTGTTTAAATTTTAAAGGAACGGTTATATTTAAAATATCATTTCTGTATTATAAGATCTACCATTATAATAAAATGGCAAAATCTAAAAAGGACGAGACCTAGCCATATATCACCTTAAGACAGGGCCAAGATGGTAGTTCCACAATTAGATTCAGATGCTTGTTAACATTTCTATTTAGGATTGTTCTGCGTTAGATATTAAAAAGAGTCTTAAAGGTAAAACCTAGCCTAAATGTCACTGCAGACAAGGCCAAGATGGTAGAACCTATTCAAGAGATTCAAATCCTTTTTAAATATCTAAAAGCATATTATCATGCTTGACAAGATGTGACACGATAAAATCACATAAGTCATTCTTAAATGGGTTATTCTAAATTCCCTTACTGATATAATCATCCCTTATAGATGAAGTGCCCACGGGCTATAATTAACGTCCTTTGGACTAAAGACAATGGTAGCCTACAACTCCCTGTCAAGAAAAGGTAATGAACTTTGATTCAAACCTTAATGCCTCGATTCTGTGAAAATCAAGGCCTATAAATTAAACTTGTCTACGTGACTAGGCCTTTTGTGCTATTATTAACTTATAATTTAGGATTATGATAAAGATCCTGAACAATTATATATTTAGCAAATTAACTAAAATGTGTATTAAAAACATGGTTAATAAATCGTCAAGAACGATAGTACTGTATGGGCTTCTAAATAAACTTTGCCCTTATTTTTTTTTCTTTTTGTAGCAATTAAGACTACATGGGTGACTCTGATGAGATAAACAGTCATCCTCTGGAAAACCACGATGATGATAAGATTAATATAACCAGAGGAGAACTTCGTACACTGATTGATACAGTTGTATCTAAAGCTGTAGAGGAGCAATTCAGGGAGTATAGTGGGACTAATAGTAAAGCCTCATCTGTACCCCACTCTAAATCTGTCCCTAAAACTCATTCTGAGGCTCATAGCAAGCCGCCCTCAAAGAAAGAAGAGCCGAAGAAGGATGATGATCGAAACTCATCTAATCAACACAGTGTTCCATCCAAAAGGATAGTGTTCGATAATGAACCACGTACCAAGTCCTGTACCTATAAATACTTTGTTTCCTGCAAACCCCGGGATTTCACTGGGGAGAAAGGGGCAGTTGATTGTATGACCTGGTTGGATGAAATGGACACAGTTGTCGATATCAGCGGTTGTGCTGAAAGGGATGTAGTGAAGTATGTATCCCAATCGTTCAAAGGAGAGGCACTGGCATGGTGGAAGTCTCTCATTCAAGCTGCTGGGAAGATCCCACTCTACAACATGTCATGGGAGCGGTTTGTTGCTTTCATTATGGAGAACTACTGCCCTCAACACGAGGTTGAGAGGATTGAATCAGATTTCTTATCATTGGTGATGACAAACTTAGATTGTCAAGCTTACCTCACCAGTTTCAATACTCTGTCCAGACTGGTTCCTTACCTAGTAACACCAGAACCCAAGCGAATTGCTCGCTTCATTGGGGGTTTAGCCCCATAAATCAAAGCCAGTGTTAAGGCTTCAAGACCTGCTACGTTTAGGTCAGCAGCTGATCTCTCTCTGTCCCTTACTTTAGATGCGGTCAGGTTGAGATCGCTAAAGAAATCTGAAGAAAGTAAGAGGAAACGTGAGGATGATAACTCACGAGGGTCAGAGAAGAAGCACAAGGGAAACACTGACTCTAAGAAGTTTGGGTCTGGAAAGAATAGTCAGCGAACAGAGGAAAAGCCAAAGTGCACGACTTGCCAAAAACGCCACTTTGGAAAGTGCAGACTTAAGTCCAATTCTAAGTCAGGAGCACCTGCATGTGGGATATGCAAGTCTAAAGAGCACAAGACGATAGAGTGCAAGAAGATAAAATATGCCACATGCTACAACTGCAATGAGAAAGGGCACATTAAAACCAACTGCCCTAAGTACGCCAAGAAGCCTGAATAGGCCAAGAAGACCAATGCAAGGGTCTTTCGAATGGATGCAAGGGAAGCAGTCCAGGATGACAACATAATCACAGGTACCTTTCTCATCAATGATGTCTATGCAAGGGTACTTTTTGATTCAGGCGCTGATAAGTCGTTTGTAGATAATAAGTTTTGTGAATTGTTGAAATTGCCTGTTAAAACCCTAAGCGTGAAATATGAGGTAGAATTAGCTGATGGTACCTTAGAAACCGCGTCAACCGAGTTAGATGGATGTGTTATATCCATTAGGAACCACTCATTTCCATTGTCTTTACTTCCTTTGAAGTTAGCTGGTTTTGACATAGTTATAGGCATGGATTGGTTATCTCGTAACTAAGCCCAGATAGTGTGCAATAAGAAGCAAGTGGTGATCAAGACTCCGTCTGGTGAATCACTTACCATTCAGGGAGATACCCAGTATGGTCTGCCTGAGCAAGTGTCTATGATCAAGGCATCTAAATGTTTGAAGAAGGGTTGTGTCATTTATATGGCACAGGTAACTATCGATGAGCAGAAACCTAAGGTTGAAGATATTCCTGTCATTTTTGAATACCCTGAAGTATTTCCTGAAGAACTACCTAGTCTACCACCAGATAGGCAAGTAGAATTCAGAATCGACATCATCCCCGGAGCAGCTCCTGGCGCGAGAGCGCCTTATAGGTTGGCACCAACAGAGATGAAGGAATTGAGGACGCAGCTAGATGATTTGCTAGCCAAAGGTTTCATTAGACCTAGTTCGTCTCCTTGGGGAGCGCCAATCCTATTTGTAAAGAAGAAGGATGGATCGATGCGTCTATGCATCGATTACCACGAACTTAACAAAGTTACTATCAAGAATAGGTATCCATTGCCCAAGATCGACGATCTGTTCGATCAACTTCAAGGGGCGAGTTATTTCTCCAAGATCGATCTGAGGTCAGGCTATCATCAATTAAAGGTCAAAGATGAAGATGTACAGAAGACTGCATTTAGGACTCGTTATGGTCATTACGAGTTCCTAGTGATGCCTTTTGGGCTCACAAATGCACCTGCCGCATTCATGGATCTCATGAATCGCATCTGCAAGCCTTACTTAGATAAATTTGTCATCGTCTTTATTGACGACATCCTCATCTACTCGAAGAACCAAGCTGATCATGAGAAGCATCTTCGATGTATTCTTTCACTACTTCAACAGGAGAAGCTTTATGCCAAATTCTCGAAGTGTGAATTCTGGCTTCGAGAAGTCCAATTCCTTGGACATATGGTTAGTGAGCGTGGTATCCAAGTGGATCCCGCTAAGGTTGAAGCTGTTATGAATTGGCAAGAGCCAAGGACGCCTACAGAGATTCGTAGCTTCCTCGGATTGGCAGGATATTATAGACGTTTCATAGAAAAATTTTCAAGGATTGCTGCACCCCTAACTTCCTTGACTAGGAAGAAGGTTAAGTTCAACTGGGGACCCAAGCAGCAAGAATCTTTCGATATCTTGAAGCAGAAGTTTAGCAACGCTCCTGTACTGACATTGCCTGAAGGTACCGAAGAATTCGTGGTTTACTGCGATGCGTCACACACCGGGATGGGGTGTGTGCTTATGCAGAAAGGCAAAGTTATTGCCTATGCATCACGACAGTTAAAGGTGCACGAAAAGAATTACACCACCCATGACTTGGAGTTGGGTGCCGTTGTATTTGCACTGAAGCTAAGGAGGTACTATTTATATGGTATCAAATGTGTGATCTATTCTGATCACAAGAGCCTCCAGCACTTGTTTAACCAAAAGGATTTAAACATGAGGCAGCGCTGATAGATGGAGACGTTGAATGATTATGATTGTGAAATCAGATACCATCCAGGCAAAGCAAACGTGGTTGCTGATGCCTTAAGCAGGAAGGAAAGGGTGAAACCCATCAGAATCAATGCCAAGAGCATTGAAATAAAGAACGGTTTGAATGAAAGGTTGTTAGCTGCGCAGAAGGAAGCTGTGCTGGAAGCTAACTATCCTAATGAAAAGCTAGGAGTAACTGAAGAACAGTTATCTCAAGGCAAGGACGGGATTTTGAGATTGAATGGACGAATATGGGTTCCAAATTATGGAGGACTTTGGGATGTTATCCTCCAGGAAGCCCATAGTTCTAAATATTCTGTTCACCCTGGAGCTGATAAGATGTACCAGGATCTAAGGGCAAACTATTGGTGGATAGGCTTGAAGAAGTCTGTAGCTACCTATGTAGCTAAATGCTTGACGTGTGCGCAAGTCAAAGCAGAACATCAGAAACCGTCGGGTTTGCTGCAACAGCCTGAACTTCCCACTTGGAAGTGGGAAATGGTAACTATGGATTTTATCACCAAGTTACCTAAGACAAGGAAAGGAAACGATACCATTTGGGTGATCGTAGACAGACTAACTAAGTCAGCACATTTCTTACCCATTAAGGAGACTTATAGCTCCGACATGTTAGCCCAATTGTACGTAGATAAGATTGTAGCTCTACATGGCGTACATGTGGCTATTATCTCTGACCGAGATACCAGGTATACGTCGCATTTTTGGAAAAGTTTCCAATAAGCTTTGGGCACGCGTTTAAATTTCAGTACGACTTACCATCCTCAGACAGACGGTCAGAGTGAGCGTACTATCCAAACATTGGAAGACATGCTTCGTGCACTTGTGATTGATTTAGGTGGTAGTTGGGATAACCACCTACCATTGATCGAGTTCTCCTACAACAATAGCTACCATACCAGCATCAAGGCTGCGCCTTTCGAGGCTTTATACGGTAGAAAGTGTAGAACGCCCGTTTATTGGGCAGAAGTTGGAGATGTCCAACTGTCAGGTCCGGAAATAGTCTTTGAGACGACGGACAAGATTGTCCAGATTCGTGACAGACTAAAAGCTGCCAGGTATAGGCAGAAAAGCTACGCAGATTTAGATCGTAAACCTCTGAACTTCGAGGTAGGTGATAAAGTGTTGCTTAAAGTATCACCCTGGAAGGGAGTGATGCAATTTGGTAAGAAAGGCAAGTTGAGCCCGAGATACATAGGACCCTTCGAGGTTATCGAACGTGTCGGATCAGTTGCCTATAACTTAAACTTACCTGAAGAGCTCAGTGGTATTCATAATGTATTCCACATCTGCAATCTGAAGAAGTGCTTCGCTGACGAATCACTGGTTATACCACATACAGATGTGCACATAGAAGAGAGCTTGAAATTTGTTGAAAAACCTGTGTCGATCGAGGATCGATAGGTTAAGAAGCTTCGAAGGAAGCATGTACCTATTGTAAAGGTAAAATGGGATGCCCGTAGAGGTCCCGAGTATACGTGGGAGGTTGAGTCCACAATGAAAGAAAAATACCCTTATTTATTTCAGTAAATCTCGAGGTCGAGATTTCTTTTAAGGGGGTGAGGATGTAACACCTCAAAAATTTACGTCCAATAATGTATTGACACGTGTCATAAGCTTTGAACGTATGAAAGAATACTTTAGAGGGACTAAAGTTGAAAAACAAAGAAACTATGTGAAAATAAGGGTTCAAAACGTCAACAATGGATAAATATACTTTACAATAACCCTACATGATGTTTATACCCATAAACAAATAAATTATGGATCATACGAAGCTAATTGTGAAAGAAAGTGAGAGATTACAAACTACGGGGGTTAAATGTGTCAACATGTTTAAAGTATACCTCTGAGTGACCTTTTAGTGAACCCGAAGCTTTGTAATGATTAATTATGCTCACTAGAATAAGTGATTAAAATTTCACAAAGTTTCGATAAAGAATGAGGAAGTTATGACAATATTCGTATACGGGGGGTTAAAGCGTCAACGTTGAAAATTATGACTTTTCGGGTGATAACCAAGTTAACCAAGGACTTAACAAAGTGGGTATAAGTCTTGAACCCCTTATAAGTTAAGTTGAAGGGCTCAAATTGCAAAGAATAAAGGTGGATTGACCTTTCGGAGGACCAAGAGCCAAGGATGCAAACTGAAAAAGAGATTTTTGCCCTGATGACAAGCTTACGGACCTCAACACTGGGGACCTTACGGTCCGTAAAGCCTGCCCAGATGCAGAAAATCGTGAAACTTGGCTGTTCAGCCTTGGAACCGACATAGATCAGATCTTTTCACTTCCATGCGCGTCCCCTACTAATTTTAGGGCTTAGGGACATGTGTTAATGATCTGGGATCCATGGTAGCATGAGTTGTCAACAATCTAAGGGATTAAAAACACTATAAAAGGCCACTAAGTTGCAAACATTTGATCACACCTCATTCCTGCATTCCTGATCATTTCTGGAGCTCCAAAGCAGACTCAAGTGATCACAAATCGTGCATAGGACTTCAGTAAGTTTGCTTAACCTTCCTTAATTGAGTTTTTACTTAGTTTTAGCTTAAAAGTCAAACCGTCGTAATTAACGGTTGACTTAGCGATTAATCATTATTGGTCTAGTGATTAATCGAATTGAAAGTAGTTATAAGTTGGTAATTATGTGGGTAATAAACCCTTAAAAGGGTTCCCCCTGATTCCCACTCTAACTAGGTCAAATGTCGGGTCAAACTTGTTATTAAAAAGTCAACAGGATACTTAATTTCTAATTTATGCATAATTAGCAATGTAGAACACATACAACCTGTTTGATCATTAATATAACTTGGTAATTAGTGTAAGAACATGTCTAAACATGTTCAACCCGACAATTTTCTGTTTAGACCCGGTTCGGAACCGAAAGTCGCAAAGCTTTGACTTTTGCTTTGACTTCAGTTCTGACCCGTTTTGGTATGATTTAGAAATACCTTAGAGCTCTATTTGGACCAGGTTACATGCTAGTATAACCCTCTGTGATTATACACCATGGTTCATTAGTTAACCAATTAATACGCATGATTCCGTTAATTGCTCATATGTTGACCATTATGCCCTTTTCACCTTAAAACGTGATTTTTGAAAATGTAAAAGAGTAGAAACCTTAGTTACTGAATTATAAACTTGCACCCAAAATTTGACATTAGTTTAAGGTGTAGATTGAGAGTTATGCTCAATAGCGTAATTAACATGCTTCTTTAGCGATTTAACGACATAATTAGCGTATGGCCTATTTAAGCCTACTTTTTGATATCAAACTCTTTACCCACTGATGTAATATATTATTTTGGGATTTTTGAAGATTTTTAACTAATTTTTGGCTGAGCATAACTTAGAGTCGTAAGCTTAATTCGGTAATTGTCGTTTTGCCCTTAAGGGCTATAAAATGGGTTTTACATATCTTTTCGACCCCAAACCAATTGCTACTGATTACATATGATAAATAAATTATTATAAGCCTTCTAGAATAATAAAAATATCAGTTTTCCATATAGAACCCGGAAACGGCTTCTAATCGCCTTATTAAGCGTTTTTAACGCATAGTATGTACTAAAACTATTTTAAACATACAAGGGTTGATACCTACTGATATTTTATATTTTAACAGTAAGGAAAGGTTGTTTAACTTAGACTTCAATTTTGAGCTTTTCGGCTTATGTGAAATTACCAAAATGCCCCTACGGTGCATAGTTTGGTTATAATTAATAAATTTCACATATATACTTTACTCTACTGTTATAACTTATTAAATTGAGTATTTTTGCTGATTACATCAGACCTATAACTCAGGATAATACTTAAACTCTTTTATAACCTTATAAATGACCAAATCACCCCTACGGGGCATAGTTTGTGTTTAAATTCGTTTTGGGCATAATGGAAGGTATCCTACGGATATCACAACATATTTGAGGCATATTAACTTAGGAAACCTGGTTAGGACCCTTATGATTACCCGTTACGCCTCTTGCGCGTACGGTTCGGCTTACGTAACTAGTTTACATAAATTAGCCGAAACGGGTCAAACCTTATCGGTTTTACCCCAAAATTCAGAATGTGCCTAGATTAACCACATAAGGCAAGTCTTCACTCTTGTTGGGTCTAAATCACATTCTACTCCGGTCTTCGCTTAATCACGCGTTTGAACCATATCGGTCTAAGCTTAAGCATAATTAAAGACCGTTAGGATTCTAATAGGTTATTATAAACCTTCGTTCCAGATTAGGAGCCCAGTAAAAGTACTTGCAATTGATGTATTTGATTGATACTTTGCTCAGGTAAATACTCTTAACTTATTTTCCCTATACGGGCTTGGGATACGGTACTATAAAAGTACCGCTTGGTTGGGTGTATGTAGTCATTTAAATCGGATTGTGATTAATGTATTTGCATGACCCGTTTAATATGTATTATTTGGTGTATGGCCTTTGGGGGTTAAATGACCATGTCCCGGATATCCTTGGCATCATTTTACGAAATGGCCACGACCCAAGCACGGGGTGTAGGCGTACACCTGACAGATGCATTATGTAAAAACTGGTAATCCACTTAGAGGAATACAATCCTTGTGGGCATTATACATGTGGCGTGTCAGTTAATCTGTCCTGATGGACGACAAATAAGTAATACTGTATACAAGATTATATACAAATAATTGTCCCAAGTTATAACGATATTTTTGCCGAAGTGCATTCAAACCAATTTTCGAACTCTTTTCAAAATGAGTCAGTTGAGTTGTATTTACCAGTGTAAACTGACGTATTTTCCAAAAAGGCTAAGTGCAGGTACTAGACGAAATAGGCTGGCCACTCCGGGCATCATTACTCAAGTTTCGCAAGCTCTAGATGTCAAAGTCTGTTGAACAATAATTTCTATTTATTTTGATCCGCCTGAGGATCTTTTACTTTCCGTTGTAATACTGGATATTACTTTATATTCGGATTGTAATATATTTATCTTTTGCTTCCGCTGTGCATTTATATATTGTGTTGTTTGACTATGATGATATCAACTACGTCACGATACTCCCCACCGGGCCCACCGCTGACACGTGGAAATCGGGGTCGTGGTCAACTAATGCAGACAAAAGCAATTAATGAAGACAGAGAAGAGGATGGACACGGGGTCGTGCCCAACGGACACGGGGCCGTGCCCGAGCTTCTGTTCAGCCTATAAATAGGAGTGCTTGGTTCAAGCTCAAACCATCCCTTGGCACACCACCTCTCTCACACTTCACCCACCACCCACCACCACCATAACACCATCATCCACCACCATCATCCATTGTCCATCATAGAGTGTGTGAGTCGTCTCGGGATCCAATATTGATCGTAAGAGTTCTTGACAATCGATCGTAAGAGTTCTTGACAATCAAGGCCATGTTTGCCTAAGTCTCTTACATCACTTGGTGAAGACAAAGTGTCTAGTGTAATACTTTTTATTTTTAATTTTTTCGCACTTTTTAATTGGTTATGTATTAATGACTTTAATAACTAGTTTCTTATGTTGAAGGTGATTCTTCCTTAACGTTTGTCAGTGGTGTCTTGGCATTATTTTACTGTCTATATAAAATAAAAGGTTTTCACCATTCATATCTCCACGGTCTATATGGAGGTATGTTGGCTACCTGGTCGGGGGGTTAAGGGAACGGTTTGGTAAGAGTCTTGCCATTGTTCAGTGTATAGATCCTGCAAAGGACCTGGGTCAAATTTAGTAGGACCTCCTTCAATACTTAACGGTATTGGATGGCGGGGGTCCAAACTCTTTGATCCCCTCATAAGTTAAACTACTATTAAAAAATTAACCCGGCTACTTAGGACTGTATCCCTGCTGACTCAGACTACTTAGCCGAGGGTAACGCCACCTTCAAAAGAGGGGCCTACCACAATATGCATTAATAACTTAATTAATTATCTTTCAATAATCCAACCCTTTAGGATTGTATCCTTGCTGACTCAAACTACTGGGTTGAGGGTAACGTCACCTCCAAAAGAGGGGCCTACTACAATAACTAAGATAATCTCTTAAATAGTGCAAAAGTGTGGAAATAATCAAAGGTTACACTAAACACGAGTCGGAGCCAAGTGATTCATCTTGTCTATATGTTTTTACTTTTATTTTTATTTTTTCAGCATTTTAGTTAGTTTTTATTTTCTTAGTTTAAAACATTTTTCTAAACTTTTGATTTGATTAGACGTTGAGGATAAACCGGTACTAAAAGCTCTTGTGTCCTTGGACGACCTCGGTATCTTGCCAACACTATACTACGCTCACGATGGGTGCACTTGCCCATATGTGTGTTTAGTGTTAGTAAATATCGTGTTTTATAAATTTAAAACTTGGCTAAAAAGTGTTAAAAGGGGCTTAACATATACATTAAAAACTAATAACACTCACGCACATCAGTACTATCAGACCCGACTTGTGGAAATGTTACTCCTTGACCAGGTGGTAACAAATTTTGTATACAAAACCCCAACATACTCATGATAATTGTATTCTTACAAATACTCAATAACTGCTTCATATATATTTAATTAAGTGGGGTTTTGTAAAAACAATTTGCAAAAAGTTTACAAAAAGTGGATCAACTCACATTGCTTTCTTAGATTATCCTTTAGGGTTTCCTGGTGACAATCTAGAATTTACACAAATGCACACGCGTTAGTATAATAACCCATTTTAACATTAGTAATACTCCCCCCGAGACGGCATTCCAACGACTAAGTCGGGCAGAACCACGACAGCCGTTACGGAACCCAAGACCAATCGGGCAGCGTATCTAATACGTATCCAGGGGTTATAATACTTACAACGGAGCAGAACTTCGCTATTTAGGGGGTATTAGACCCGAGTATAATGCCTATAATGTGGGAATTCGAGATACAGAAAAGAATTTGAACGATTTGAGTTGAAACCCGATGCCTCCTTTATATAGGGCATGATTTCAGCTTTTACGCGGCCCGCGTAAGAGTAGGCAAGGGCCTACGCAGCCCGCGTCAAACCCAGTCAACGCTGTAGCTTGTCCGGATCATCGCCTAGACCCGCCACGATGATGACACGTGTCATCACCGGGCTGTGCCACATCTTTGATCTCTAGCGGCCCGCGTAAGACCTTTAAGAGGTCTACGCGGCCCGCGACAAACCCAAAAACATTATTTTTAATTATTTTTAATAATATTTAAGGTATTCGGGGCCCATTTTCAAGTATGGGGTGTATTTTGGGACATATTGGGATATTTTAAAATATATTAGCGTGTCAGAAATAATTCGAGGGTGTCGGTTTTCTTTAAGATTGTTATATCCTCCCCACCTTGTTTTAGAGCTCGTCCTCGAGATCTACTAGAACAAGTGTGGATATTTCCTTTGCATTTCCGATTCCAGCTCCCATGTATATTCAGGTCCTCTTTTGGAGTCCCATTTCACTTTGACCAGAACTAATCTCTTATGCTTGAGATTCTTGACTTTTCTGTCTTCAATTTGTAGAGGCTTTTCTACAAACTTGAGTTGTTCATTTACTTCTATGTCTTTTAGAGGCACTACCAGTGATTTATCAGCTAAACACTTTTTGAGATTAGATACATGAAACACATCATGTATTCCTGCCATCTCCTCTGGCAGTTGTAGCTGATAGGCTACAGGTCATATTCTTCTAATAATCTCAAAAGGTCCAATATACATGGGACTTAGCTTTCCTCTTTTGATGAATCTTACTACTCCTTTCCAAGGAAAAACTTTTAACAATACTTTATCTCCGACTTGAAATTCCAATGGTTTTCGTCTGTTGTCAGCATAGCTCTTCTGTCGTTCACGTGCTGTTTTCAGTCGTTCCTTGACTTGAATGATCTTGTCATTTGTTTCTTGTACTATCTCAGGTCCAGATAGTTGCTTCTTCCCAATTTCTGCCCAACAGACTGGGGTTCGGCACTTTTGTCCATAAAGTGCTTCGAATGGTGCAGCATTGATACTTGTGTGATAACTATTATTATAAGAAAATTCTATTAAAGGTAAGTGATCGTCCCAATTACCTCCGAAATCAATTACACAAGCTCTAAGCATGTCCTCCATCGTCTGAATTGTTCTTGCACTTTGTCCGTCCGTTTGAGGATGATAAGTTGTGCTCAGATTCAACTTGGTTCCCATGGCTTTTTGGAAACTTGACAAAAAATGAGAGGTAAAACAGCTATCCCTATCAGAAACAATTGATAAAGGTATTCCATGTAAAGAAACGATTTCATTTACATATAATTTGGCTAGCTGTTCCATACTGAAAGTTTCTTTCATTAGTAGGAAATGAGCTGACTTGGTTAGCCTATCTACAATCACCCAGATTGTATCATTACCTTTCCTTGTTTTGGGTAATTTAGTAACAAAATCCATTGTTATCAATTCCCATTTCCATACTGGCATTTCTAATTGTTGCAACAAACCTGAGGGTTTCTGGTGTTCAGCTTTAACTTGTGAACAGGTTAAACATTTAGAAACATAGGCTGCTATATCCTTTTTCATTCCTATCCACCAGAAATTTTTCCTTAAATCCTGGTACATCTTATCACTTCCTGGGTGCATCGTGTATTTAGACTTATGGGCTTCTTCTAATATACGTTGACGTAGGTTTCCTAATTTAGGTATCCACATTCTCTTTTCATGGAATCTCCAAATTCCATCGGTTCCTTGTTCTAATTCCTTAATCATACCTTTTAGTTTTTCAGTATCATCTTTGATTACTGATTCTTGTGCTTTTCTAATTTGATAATTTAAATCTACTTGAAGATTTAATTTAAGAGAACGTACCCTTTTTGGCTTTTCATGATACTTTCGACTTAAAGCATCGGCAACTACATTTGCTTTTCCTTCATGATACTGGATATCGCAATCATAATCACTAAGCATCTCCATCCAGCGTCTTTGCCTCATATTCAACTCCTTTTGCCCGAAAACATACCTTAAACTCTTATGATAAGTGAATATGGTAAACTTACTACCATAAAGGTAATGTCTCCAAATCTTAAGGGCAAAAATTATAGCTCCTAACTCTAGATCATGGGTTGAGTAATTTTCTTCATGATTCTTAAGTTGTCTAGACGCATACGCTATAACCTTTTGGCGTTGCATTAATACACATCCATAACCTAATTTAGAAGCGTCACAATAGACTACAAAGTCTTCAGTTCCTTCTGGTAATGCTAGTATGTGTGTATTAGTTAATCTTTGCTTAAGAATTCTAAATGCTTCTTCTTGTTTTGGTCCCCATTCAAACTTAATGGATTTACAAGTTAACTTAGTTAAAGGGATGGCTATTCTAGAGAAATCTCGAATAAACCTCCTATAATATCCGGCCAATCCTAAGAAACTTCTAACCTCGGTTGGTGACTCAGGGGTTTTCCATTTGGTAATTGCCTCGATTTTTGTTGGATCCACATGAATTCCTTCATGATTCACTAAGTGTCCAAGAAACTGTACATGTTCTAACCAAAACTCGCACTTTGAAAATTTAGCATAAAGCTTTTCTTTTCTTAAAAGACTTAAGAGCGCGTGCAAATGTTTTGCATGATCCTCTTTATTTTTAGAATAAATGAGAATATCATCTATGAAGACAATTATGAATTTATCTAAATATGGCTTACATATTCGGTTCATCATGTCCATAAATGCGGCCGGGGCATTGGTTAAACCAAATGGCATGACAGTAAATTCATAATAGCCATACCTTGTTCTGAATGTGGTCTTAGGAATATCCTCTTCCTGTACCTTTAATTGATGATATCCTGACCTTAAATCGATTTTAGAGAAAAATCGAGCTCCTTGCAGTTGATCGAACAGATCATTGATTCCTGGTAATGGGTACCAATTCTTAATCGTGACTTTGTTCAATTCACGGTAATCAATGCACATATGCATTGATCCATCATTCTTTTTAACAAATAAAATTGGCGCTCCCCATGGCGATGAGCTTGGCTGTATGAATCATTTTTCCAGCAATTCATCTAATTGTTTCTTCAGTTCCTGCATTTCGGCGGGTGCCAAACGGTAAGGTGCTTTAGCAATCGGTGCTGTTTCTGGTAGCAGGTGAATTCTAAATTCAACTTCTCTATCTGGCGGTAGTCCTGGTAATTCTTCTGGAAATACATCTGAAAACTGAGACACTACTAGAATGTCTTTTAGTTCTTTTCCTTTAGTGTTAGTGATTATAGAAATCAAATACACTATAGATCATTTTCTTATATAACTTGCAGTTTTCATCACAGAGATGAATTTAGTGGACCTAAAGGGTTAATCTCCTTTAATTGTGATCTTTTCACCGTTTGGTGAATTTACTTGGATTGACTTTTGATCACATAAAATACTCGCTTTATTGGCTATTAACCAATCCATTCCTAAAACAACATCAAATCCTGCCAGATTCATAGGATAAAGGTTTGCAATAAACTTTTGATTTAAAATTTCTATTCTTGCCCCCTGCAAGATTTCAGAAATCTTAACAGTTTCTCCATTAGCTGTCTCTACTAGACATTCTTGTGGTAGTTTAGTTAATGACTGATTTAGAAGTTTGCAAAACGAAGTATTAATAAAACTTTGGTTCGCACCAGAGTCAAATAATACTTTAGCAAAGACATCATTAACTAAAAACGTTCCGGCTATTACGTCTGGAATCATCTTGGCTTCATCTGCAGTAAGAACGAATGCTCTAGCATTTTTAGTGTTCTTGTTGTTTGTAGCTGGGGCCAATTTCGGACAATTCGGCTTGATGTGACCTTTTTCTCCGCAGTTGAAGCATAATCCATTACTGTAATGCCTCGCGTTTTGAAACTTACTTTAGTCAGAAAGATTATTCATGTACCTATTTTGAGAAACTTACATTCGTATCGTATTCGTGTTTTCATCGTAAAGAAATACATAACTTTAGACGTTTGATTTTATTCAAATGTTTGATATTGCGTTCACAATACACAACCTATACTTTTATTTTATACAAACTTATTACATCATTTCATGTAAATTAAACACTAATATATATATACTAGGTTATTCCCCGTGGTACCCACGGGTTGCTTTATTTTATTAGTTATTAATCATGTATAATTTTTTAAGTATAACGAATTAATTTTTTTTTTAAATTTGTGAGGACATTCACTGATAATCCTATATGTAAAAGATATTCTTCATCAATCTCTATAAACACGCAATAACGCCTTTACAACCCACTTAGCCTTCGGACCCGTTTGACCCGTTGTCTGGTACCTTATTAATTTACATTACTTCTTTTGTTATAAAAGAAATGTAAATTAATAAGATACCAGGCAAAGGGTCAAACGGGTCGGCAAGCTAAGTGGGTTGTAAAGGCGTTATTGCGTGTTTATATATTAACATTTTTAACTTCTAAAAACATAAGCTCGAACACGTTGGTGAATTAACCCATTTAGCCAAAACCAACACTTTCATTTTCATGTGAGATCATTTCAATTGACACTGATAACTTGACACCAACACTACTTCAATTTAAGTGCTGGCTATCAAATTCAATTTTTTTTAACGCAAACAGCTCACCTGGCTAGGACCACGGCCAGTGACCTAACCCCCCCCCCCCCCGAGTTCGAATCCACGCGCATGCGGGCTGTTTCGACCCTTCGCCCGGAGGCTTTGCATAAATTTGCATGCCCCACATTTCGAACCGGCGTCACCAGGGCAGGAACCCCGAAGGGAAAAACCTTCCCACCTCTCCACAAACCAATTGGTCTGAGGGTCATTGGCAGCTATCAAATTCAATTACCAACCAAACTACTTTGAATAAAAGTCAACACCCTATCTATTTTAATTGTGAATCAACTCACTTTGACTTAAAAAGTCAACATACATCATCCTACAAGCACAGCTAATTATTACAGATTTGCATCAAACTTAAATCTAACAAACACTACTCGATATTCAAAACACTAACAGAGTGATTGACATCAACTTCTAATTTGATTATGAGATCATAACACATTAATACACCAAGATTATTGTATAACAACAAACAATTCATCGAATCGAACATCTACCAAAAGAAATATAATTCAAATGAAATAATAAACCGAAAACATGACTGTAGACCACATATATAAAAGTTGTAGACTATATATACAAATTTACCAGAAGTTAATCAATCCTGGAAATAAGTGGTGAAAAAAAACCCTATGTCGTAGACGCCGTACAAATTCCTCAAAATTGACACGCCAAAGTAATTCTTTATTTGTATCTGTTGCCCAACTCTCTGTTTCAGGTTCTAAACAATCTTGCTTACGCTGTAAAACACAGTATGTGTCAGGACAAGCTATTGTTAATAAAATTAGAAATATAACAAAACACATTTTGAAAAGAGAAAGAGAAAGTGAAACAGAAAACAAATAGAGATAAGAATGCACCTTTCTCCCAACAATGTAGGATGGATCAAGGTAGCATGTAGAAAGATTATTCATGTTTACAGTGCACTAATACAATGAGGCTCAATTATTTGTCCATGATCATCTTGTAACAAATAGACCTTGGCATCACATAACACACCAATTTCACTTTTTGTCAAGATAGCTGCATGTTTCCCACATCTATCCCAAAGCCCGCAGCCTCTACACCCATCAACGTGACATCTTTATCAACAAAAAGAATTGCAAAAATGTTAATTCAATAGAAATATAAACATAGATAAAAAATGCAAGCTAAACATACCAAAATCAACCACAAGCGAGCTGAGCTTGGCTCAAACTCAAACCAAGCTGGCTCGTCTCGAGCTCGAATTAAATTCGAGCTGGCTCGGCTCGATTTAGCTCGAGCTAACCAAGAACAATAAATTAACTGATGTGATTAACAGGCCATACAAATTACCCATGTTCACTCAAAAATCTATATTAACGAATCCATGAGGTATCTGGTAATTTTCTTAAAAAAAAATACCTGTAACCTATAAAGAAGGGATCAACATGTTGTTTCCACTTGCAGAAGTGGACCATACACTGACATCTGACATGAACAAAAGCTAAATATTAGAATCAGTTAAATCTTTGAACCCAACACCAGGTGATTCCGACTTCGAAGCTGAATCCACATGCTCTTTCTTGACAATGTTTACAATGCATATATTGGAGCCTTACATTATGGTCAATATCTTGAAAATATGTGCACATTCATAAAAGAATACCAGGGTAGGGTACCGTACTGATGCACTTTTATATACGCACTTTTATATACGACGCAGTTGACCCAGAACACTTTTAAATACAACACATTTGACATTTTGGTCGTTATACTTAAATCAGCATAGCTTCTTTTAAAGGACTTTGGCCCATTTGACTGTACTGCGCGTCTTAGACTGTGGAGTACACTCTCGAATTTAAACTATTTTATGGCGGTTTTACTTTTAAAACATAAACTTTTTCGAAAATGTTTAACAGCAATTAAAAACCCAAATTACAGCTGTTTTAAAATTTTTTAAACTTTTAAACCTAGATTTCATTCAATTGTTTAACTGTAATTGAATACCTTCTTTATATAATTCAAATTTTTAAAATTTCATCTTTATATCAAGTATGAAACCACCATAGATTGGATTAGTATAAGGAAACTTTTTAGTAGATAATGGGAATATATTACATGAAATCCAATTTGAAATAATGAAATTAATTAAAATATAAAATAAGCAAACATATTTTCAGAAAATTACCTCATATACTCTAATCTTTCATGATCTTCAATGTAGCAAAAATCTCATTCCACAAGAGATCTAAATCCAATAGAATTTCAATTAAAAACCCAAATTATGAACAACAGAATTATAATTTAGAATAATATATACATCAAAATCGGACGATAACAACATTGTTACTACACTAAAGACGATAACAACATTGTTGCATAAATGGTTAAACAAACAAAATCGGACGGAATTCAAGATTTAAAGAAAAATTACATGAATAAAATAGAGCAAAAACAGATTGTCTATCAAAAAGTATGAGATTACCGAAGAAGATTTTGATGAAGATAGGATGAACTTGTTGAAGATGAAAGGGTTTCTTGGTTTCCGTGTAGAGCGGTTTGAAGAAAGAAAAAACTGAGATTTTGTGTGTATTATGGACAAAAAAAAAGTTTATATATGGTCCAACTTTTCGGGTCGACGGGTCGGATTTTTGCCTGGCGGATCCCGCGATACATCCCTTAAAACGGAGGAAAATTTTGGAGCCAAAACCAATTTCTAGAATGCATAAGGTGATGCCACCTCATTTTTCAAGCCCTCACAACATGACACATCAGCCCTTATTTATCATGTTTATTATATATAATAGATGTTTAATAAATAATTAGTCATATATTAATGTTCATAACATACACTATTATACCAAACAAGTTGACAAAAAAAAATAAGCAGGCCATATGCACGGCCACTTTTGATGTTAAGTCCATCAATTCCTAGCAACTAATTTGATGTTTTATTTTCTAAGAATACTTGAAATATGCTATAATATGCCCCATGTTAACTTAATGGATTAATGATCGACATATATAAAAAAATTAGAAATTCAACTAACATTGACTTGCAGTCACACATGACAGTCACATTGGATTTTTTTTTTTTTTTGTGGCTCCATTGAAGTACTAACAATTAATTCTCAACATATACAATTACAAGTTTTGATGAAGTCAGGGAATAGTATTGTTAGGTGGTTCGCCATTTTGAGCGGCCACTTTGACTTTTGTGTTTTTTTTTTTTTTTTTTTTTTTGCCATATAATAGTTATTTATAGGTGAAGCCAAATTACAATTTTATCCCAAGGTGTAAAATTACGATTTCACCCTCGATTCAAAATAAAATTTCGCTTTTGCCTCTTGCTTAAATTTACGATTTTGCTCTCAGTTAAAAAATACAATTTTGCCCCCAGTTCAAAATAAAATTATGGTTTTGCCCTCAGCTAGAGTCCTGCCAAATTACTATTTGGTTCCCAGTTTAAAATTACGGTTTTACCCCCAGCTAAAAATTACGATTTTGACCGCAGCTAAAATATTACGATTTTGCCCCCATTTCAAAATAAAAAAATGGTTTTGCCCTCAGTTCAAAATATTATTTTGCCTCCATTTTAAAATTACGATTTTACCTCCGCTAAAAATTGCAATCTTGCCATCGTTTTTTTTTTCCGTTGGCAAAACCATGGTAGTATTTTATTTTACTTCGTTGACTTGATTATGTTCTTATTCATGCCAAATAGCTGCCTAGCACTCACTAATTGGTCCTGACAAGTTATTGTTTTGCCCCCAACTCTAAATTACACGCTTGTCATCGTTTTAGTTAAAAAAAATTTATCATAACTATGGTACTGTTTTTCTTTAATTGGTTAACTTGATGTCTCTTTTTTAATATCGTGTTATAGGTAGCATGTATAACTAACCGACATAAAGGCGTACATGTTATTAACCTAAGAAATACTCGGTTTAGCGCACCGCAACGCGGGCAGCGCATAACTTTAGCTGCCTAACACTGGCCCATTAGTCCTGAAAATTTACATTTTTGCCCTGAGCACAAAATTACGGTCTTATCATCGTTTTTTTTCACAGCAAAATTATAGTAGTCTTTTTTTTAATTGATTGAGAATTATTCGGCCATCGCCCCGCAACGCGGGCAGGGCATCTACTAGTTAAACAACATTAATATTGAAACACTAATGACCAAAAGGGACAAAATAACAAATGTTCAGCTGGTCACGACCATTGGACCTTTTGTGTGCTTTATCTCCCAACCAACCTTATTAATTACACACTTAGCTCTAACCCTAATCCCTTATTTTGTTCTCTGCAACTTAATCCCCCACACTAAATGATGAGGATACGTCCCTGACCGGACCGAATCATCGCCATAAGCAGAACCGAACTATGGCACATCAAGGTCGGACCGCACCTCACGCCATAAACGGAACGGACAAATACATTGGTGCGGCATAACTAACTGGGCCCCACTTCCATAACCGCCATGATAATGACTGGTCCAACCCTAACTAACTTGCCACGTCAGCACACCCAAAAACTATAAATACCCCGCCAAGACTTCCATCAAGGGGTAATCACCACTCTCTCTCTCTCCCTGACTTATTTCCTCCTCACAAATACTTATTCTCACGCCCGAACTTGGTCACAGAAAGGCCCCCCTCCCTGTGGCGAGGCTAACGGTGTGCTTGTTTCCTTGTGATCTTGCAGGTTCTTTGCTAGGTCTTCTGAAGCTCTGCTCTAACCAGGTCGGATAAACTGGTTTTGAGTCTTCAGTGGCGCCATCCCCTCGAATTCACATAATTTGTTTCCTTGTTTCTATTCATTCGAAATCATGGCAGAATCAACGACAGCAGTCTCCACCAGCACTTTCCCATCTTACAATGATATATGGGAAGGAAACGCTGCCTCCACAATTTCTTCAACAGCAGTCGCTGCCCCAGCAGCTTCGATAGGATTCGTATCGGTTCCTCCAGCTGCAAATTCTGTAGGCGGAAGCTCTATCACCACGCTGTCTGTTACTGCCCCGGTCGCCACGCCACTACCGAACTTCGACAACGCCTTCCTTTTACGGAATGCCGATCTATTGCGTCAGTTACAGCAGCAACAACAGCGAGAGGAGATGCTGCAGAGCCTCCGAACGAACCTGTTTAACAATGTCTACCCAGGGGGTAACCCCGTTTCCGTTGGAACCTTCACTTCCGGATCTCTGGGATCTATGGGTTTAAACCCTCAAGATCAAGAGCTGCTCATGCCATATCACCCCACGTCTATGACTTCCCAATCAAAGTTTACGTTACGGATCGTCAATGCCCCACTCCCAGCTAAACTAAAGATGCCCCCTACGTTGAAGTTTTACGACGGTACGTCCGATCCGGATGACCATATGTTCGCGTTTGCCGGAGCGGCCAAGGTCGAGCAGTGGCCTATGCCGGCTTGGTGTCTTATGTTCGCCCAAACTCTCACCGGATCGGCAAGGGTTTGGTTTGATGGGTTGCCAGAGGGGTCGATCGATCACTTTGAGGATTTCCGGCGTATCTTCTTGCAAAACTTCTGTCAGCAGCGACGCTGCAAGAAAGACATTACCGAGGTTCACCATATAAAGCGCCGCGACAGAGAGTCCGTAGAAGATTTTATCGATCGCTTCAATCGAGAAAGCATGCAGATAAGTGGAGCGGTTAACCAGCTCCGAGTCTCCGGGTTCTGTCACGGAGTTCGGAACAATCAACTTGTGGAAAAACTCCATGAAGATCTTCCAAAAACCATGGAGATACTTATGGAAAGAGCTCGAGCCTTCGTGCGGGGAAAGAGTGCCTGCGGACAACCAAGCGAAACCACAGCAAAAAATGCCAAGGCCCGAACCACATCGTGGAGACGGAACGCGTCACCACCAAAAGATAGAAGCAGCAGTTGGAATAGAAGTCGTGGCCCGTATCAGAAGTCAGATCGAAGCAGCTTCCGAACCGGAAACGTGCGTTTTAACACCTTCTCCGAGCTCACCAAATCGCCAAGCGAAATTCTCAGTACGGAGACTACCCGGTTCCCTACGCCGTCGAAGCAGCGACCTACCTCGGATAAGCACTCCAAGAAATATTGTGAATATCACCGAGACAAGGGCCATACAACTGATGAATATTGGGCTCTGAAACAAGAAATCGAGAAGGCCGTACGATCCGGTAAACTCTCTCATCTTGTGAAAGAAGTGAAAGATGGGAAGAAGTCTGCAGCAGCAATTGATAATCCGAACACCGAGCCCGGAATCAATATGATCCGGTCGACCGAATCAAGAGGGGTAAAGCGATCGAGCCAACATATGGCAGCATGGATGCATCAGCCAACATACTTCCCCCCAATCGATCCAAACGATGCTCGAGACGGACCAATTACAATTTCGGCCGTCGTTGCCGGACATCTGGTCCGACGAATGTATGTGGACGGAGGAAGCGCCTTTGAAATCATGTATCTGTAGTGTTTTCAGCAGCTGAACCCTCAAGTAAAGAAAAGGTTGATTGAAGTCTCCACCCCTCTAATCAGTTTTTCGGAAGAGGTGGTTCGTCCGATAGGACAGATTACCCTTCCGACGACATTCAAAGATGGTGATAAGAGCAGAACCGTCCAATTAACTTTCCTGGTTGTTGGCACTCATTCGTCGCATAACATAATACTCGGACGACCCGGGTTGCGAGCTCTTGGGGTGATCAGCTCGACAATACATGGAGCTATTAAATTCCCTACCGAGGCCGGAGTCGCCACTATTTTCTTAGAATCAAACTCGTTTGTTGCCGAAGTAAGACATGCAGTGGAAACGAGTTCCAAAAAGTCCGAAGTACATACGGAACTTTGGGCGATTAATCCGGATTTTCCCGAGCAGCAAGTAGCTCTCGGTGCTCAACTCCCAAAACAAACAAAGAAGCTCCTGTGGGAATTGTTAAGCAACTCGATTGACGTTTTCGCATGGAAGCACTCCGATATGCAAGGAGTCCCCAGGTCTATGGCACAACATCACCTGAACGTAAAAGAATCAATCAAACCGATAGCACAAAGGAAGAGGCATATGGCACCGGACCGAGCCAAAGCAATTGCAAAAGATGTGAAGAGTCTCCTAGACGCCGGAATCATTCGAGAAGTCCGGTACCAAACGTGGGTGTCGAATCCTGTTTTGGTACGGAAAAAGGATAATTCATGGAGAATGTGCATTGACTTCACCGATCTAAACGATGCGTGCCCGAAAGATTGTTTTCCTCTACCGGAGATCGACGAGAAAATTGATTCCGTTGCCACGTCCAGGTTGAAGTGTTTTTTGGATGCGTACAAGGGATACCATCAGATACAAATGGCAGTCGAAGATGAGGATAAGACAGCCTTTGTCACTAATGAAGGAGTATATTGTTTTACTAAGATGCCATTCGGTTTAAAAAACGCTAGTGCTACGTATCAGCGTTTAACACCAGCGTTTAATGAGCAAAGCTTTCAAAGATCAGATTGAGCGAAACGTAGAGGTATATGTCGACGATATAGTGATTAAAAGTCACGATGAAACCGCCATGTTGAAAGACATACTGGAAGCATTCACACGACTCCGAAGCATCAACATGAAATTAAACCCCAAGAAGTGTACATTCGGGGTAGAAGAAGGAAAGTTCCTGGGAGTCATAGTCGGGTCGAAAGGCCTGCGAGCCAACCCAGACAAGATCGACGATGTTCTTACAATGAAGCCTCCAACGTCGGTAAAAGAGATTCAGTCCTTAAATGGACGATTGGCTGCTCTCCATCGTTTTTTGTCAAAAGCAGCAGACAGGTCGCTCCCATTCATGGATGTGCTCCGAAAAAGCTTTAGATCGGAGTTCAAATGGACGGAAGAAGCTACACGAGCTTTCGAAGAACTTAAAGTTTATCTTGGCACTTTACCGACACTCACCGTACCGGAAAAGGATGAGGTGCTAACGGTCTATCTGGCTGCATCATCCGGCGCTATCAGTGCGGTACTAGTCGCTCACCGAACCGGGGCACAAATCCCCATTTACTACGTAAGCCGAACGCTAAAAGATTATGAAACGAGATATTCAAATTTGGAAAAACTAGCTTTAGCATTGGTCCATGCCTCGAGAAGACTCCGGCGGTACTTTCAAGCTCACCCGATCGAGGTACGAACGGATCAAAGAATCCATCACGTTCTCCGATGACCTGAAGTTTCGGGTCGTATGGCAAAATGGGCGATCGAGCTGGGCGCGTTCAATATCACCTTCAGAACCAAAGGACCGTTAAAAGGGCAGGTGATAGCCGATTTCCTAGTTGAAATGCCGAAGGATAAAGAAACGGAAGAAGTTGAAAAAGCTCTAGAGAAGCCTTGGTCCCTGTATACCGACGGAGCTTCTAATGCAGAAGGAGCAGGGGCGGGCCTAATTCTCACCGATCCAGATGGAACGGATATGACATACGCACTCCGGCTAGAGTTTAAGAGTTCAAACAACGAAGCCGAATACGAGGCCCTCTTAGCTGGCCTACGTCTAGCGCTGAAAGTCGGAGCAAAAATTGTCGTAGCCCATGTAGATTCATTGCTCGTAGCGAATCAAGTAAACGGAGAGTATGAGGCAAGGGAAGCAAACATGGTCGAATATCTTGAGCAGGTGAAGCAAGCTATGGCATCATTCGAGGCATGTAGAGTCGAGCACGTTCCCCGTAGCAAGAACAAGAAGGCCGATGCATTGAGCAAGTTGGCATCAGTATCATTTAGTCACCTAGCCAAAGAGGTAAGGGTGGAAGTTTTAACCGCACCTTCAATTGCAACTCCGCAGGTTATGCAAGTAGAAGCTCCGTCACAAACATGGATGACGTCCATAATTAATTACTTAGTGCATGATGTTTTGCCGAGTGATAAAGCGGAAGCAAGAAAGATCCAAATCAACTCTCTGCAATACCAGATGCAAGAAGGAGGTTTATACCGAAAGACTTTCCTCGGGCCTCTGTTAAAATGTCTGGACCCGGAGCAAGCCAGTTATATCATCAGGGAAATACACTATAGCATTTGCGGCATCCATGCCGGACCTAAAATGATCGTGAAAAAGGTCAAAAATGTGGGGTATTACTGGCCCGGGATGCACGAGAGTGCAGTTAAGGAGCTCCAACAGTATGACGAGTGCCAAAAGCATGCACCCATAAGCCTTCGAGCTAAGAACGAGATGATACCGGTAACCGCGGCATAGCCCATTCAAAAGTGGGGCGTCGACATAGTCGGACCTTTCCCACGATCGAGCGGAAGCGCCCAGTACTTGCTAGTCGCAGTGGATTATTTCACCAAATGGGTGGAAGCTCGACCGTTTACAATCATCTCCGGTTACAATGTAACGAGATTCTTTTGGGAACAAATCGTGTGCCGTTTTGGTCTTCCACTCTATATCGTAAGTGACAACGCGAAGCAATTCGCAGAAAACCCGTTCAAACGCTGGTGTGAAAACTTGAAGATCAACCAAGTCTTTTCCTCGGTTGCCCACCCCCAAGGGAACGGGCAAGTCGAGCAGATAAACCAAAGAATTGTTGATGGGATAAAAAGAAGGCTTGGTTACGAGGGCAAAGGTTGGGCGGATGAATTACCGAACGTGCTTTGGGCTCACCGAACGTTGCACAAGACCAGTAACGGAGAAACACCGTTTAGTCTTACGTACGGCATAGAGGTCGTGATTCCTGCAGAAATCGGACTCCCGAACCAAAGGTGTAAAGCATGGAAGGAAAATGAGCGAGAGCTCCGATCCAATCTTGATCTGCTCGAAGAACGTCGGAACATCGCAGCGATCAAAGAAGCTCGATACAAAAAGAAGATTGAGAAGTACTATAACGCTCGTGCCAAGCTTTACAAATTCAAGGCCGGAGACTATGTACTCCGAAACAATGATGCGAGCCGCGTCGAAACCCCTGGCAAGCTAACCCCAAAGTGGGAAGGACCGTACCGAGTCAAAGAGGCTAGTGAAAAAGGCTCGTACGTGTTGGAAAAAATTGATGGAACCCCAGTCCCCAGGACATGGAACGGGGTGCACCTAAAGAGATGTTTCATGTAAACAGCCGGATATGGCCAAAAAGATCGCTATTTCTTATGTTATTTTCAATTTCCATATGTAAGTCAGGAGGGTAATACCCCGAGCGAATTTCTGATTTCCTTGTAACCGGGAGGGTTTTACCCCGGATCTATGATTAAATAAAGCGATCTGTACTTTTTTAAGTATAAAGCATAGCATACGAATAAGTTCGAACGACATTAAAAAAAATGTGCACAAACGGGCCTCGACCCATGCCTCGCGCCGATCGAGAAGGCTTAAATAGTTTCAAGAATAGTAAAATCTATTAAGCATATGGTCCGAACCTAGTTCGGTCCGGATACAAAAATTTACTAAGCAAAGAAAGTCAACAGAAACTTCTTGCTAAAACTCGGTCACCTAAGTGAACCGAGAAAGAACCTAGTCGAACAGTGACGTTCGGACGCGAACTAAAAACTAAGTAGCCAGGAACAAATATCTATTATCAAAGTCATGATTTTATAAGATAAACATGTCAGTCAGATGCTACAAATGAAAAAGATAAACTGTACGGTTACATGCCAAAAGAAAAGTTTGAAATTGTGCGATTACAAGCCACGAAAACAGTAAAATGTTGTACGACTGTTAAAACCAGATCTCAAGCTTCAAAATCATCCTTTACGATGGGAAGCTCACTTTTTTGCTTAATGACGGACAAAGGCTTGTCCACCAGGTCGGCAACCTTCCCAAGCACGGAGATGTGAAAATTTTCGAAAGCCTTTATCGCAGCATTTAACGCATCTTGAGCACTCTCATCATACCCCGGGACTTCTTCAAAGGATCGAACAGAACCCTTGGCAGCTTCGAAGCCGTGTTTGATACCTTCGTTCGCCCCAACCGAATTAACACTGTTCACCAAATTCGCAATAACTTTCTCCAGCTCCGGGCTTTGATGAACCAGCCTAACCACCCAAGCGACCCCATCCGTCAAAAACCACTGCTTGGTAAGCATCAGCTCCGACAGCTGAGCGTACGACTCGATCATTTCACCTTCACAACGAAGTAGCATCTCTTTTGCTTCATCAATCGTCGTCTTGTGCGACTCGATCGCCTTGTCACGAGCCCTCTCTAATTCATCTTTAACTGGAAAAAAAGGATTCAATAAGTAGGAGAAGGAAGTAATAAAAGCACATTGCAAACGTACCATCAATCAAACGGTGATAATCGGCCAAAAGCTGATCATAAGATGTCCGCATTTCTTTCAGTTCAGCTGCATGCTTCCTCTCCGCACCAGATAACTTCTTCTCCAGATCAGCGAATTTCAACTTGAAAGTTTCCAAATCTTGAAGAGCTTTGTCCCGAGCTTTATAAGCGGCCGCAGCCGAAGCCTGAGTAGATTTATTAACTTCTTTTGCCTCCAAGGCCTGCTCCTTCAAACGTTCAATCTGAGATCAGAGAGAAGTTAGCTCTTGTTTCGTTTTCGATCGGACATTGTCTTCATTCTTCAAATTAGCAACTTCACGCTCAAGCTTGCTGCAATTTGACTCCGACTCAATCCAACGCTTATAAGTCTCCACCACCAAAGAATTTGTCTGAGCTTGATTCAGCATTAGGGCATTTCCAAGCTCCGGGCCACTCATCTTCCGATAATGTGCATGCTCGGCTGGAGTCCCAAGATGAAACAGATCCATCTTTGCTGATAATGCATCCACAATTCTATCTTTATTCACCAACGACCACTCGGGTATATACTTCTCCATAGCTCGAGTCGAATCTATGTCCCCAACATAGCCCGAACCTAACTCCTGGGATAAGAAAGCAGCTTCAGTTTTAAACCACAAATGGGAAGAAGAGGCACTATCCCCACCATCAAATGGTCGTTGACTCGGCCTTGAAATGTTAGAAGCAACCCCAGTTGTGAGCTTACCCGAAGGAGAAGGATCAATCTTTTTGAGAGACAATGGATCGGGCATATGAATATCGTCGATAACCTTAGTAGCCCCTCCTCCGAAAGATAATGGACTCGTCGAAATATTCACCGGCTGATCCCTCAGGGTACAACCGCCATGAAGATGGGCATCCAAATTCTCCATCAAGCCCCCGGCAGTAGAAAACTCTGTAACTTGATCATCTTCATCATCCAGCGTAATGGTCTTAAAATCTATCTTTTTCTTCTTCACCTGCTTGGGATTTGGATCGGACTTCAAAGAGATGGCCTGTCTTCTTTTCAAACTAGCTTGAGGACGCTCCTCGTCATCATCGTCGTCACCTTTTTCTGCCCCTTCAGCGTGCACTCCCTCATCTTCAACAGAGAGATGCACCCCTTCGTCTTCAATAATGATTTTGGAGCCGGATCCCTTCGACCCACTCGAGTCAATCTTCTTGCCCTTATCACTGCTAGTCACCATCACAGTCTGAGCCGGAGCAACATCCGTTGTTTGTGCTGCAGGAGCTGAACCCGAACCCCCCTGACCAGCCCAACCTCCTTGATCACCCGGAGCCTCGGGTTCCCGAATCTGATAAAGATTCTCCTGCACAATATTTAGATACGGAGGGTCACCCTTCGGCGTCCTAGTGGCCCGGAGGTCAAGCTCCTTGGAATCAAAAGGCTTTAGCCTTAAAGCTTCTCTCAAACCCATAGCTGCAAAAGCAAACAACAAGTAATATCCGTAGTCTGGCATGATGAAGGGCACGCAACATGCATGCGCATATATAAAAAAAATGTATAACTATACGAGCGATGCGACAGACACTGTATCAAAAATAAAGACATGACTAACCCTTTCCATTCCACTTGAGGGTAGGGTACCACTCCGGTTCGGCCCAAATCGTGCTGATCCGTCCCATGACAAGAATGTGTTCCGGATAACTCTGTATGCGACCAGCTTCTTTGATCAGATTCGCATATAAATCTCTGTCATATTCGAAGTCTTCAGGAAGAGGGGGTGGAAGTTTGGATTTCCTTAATCTCCACGTCATAAACTCCGGAACGCACCGGTCATCAACGTAGAAAAAGCGTTCTTTCCAATCTTTTATACTAGTAGTAATCCATGTATAACAACAAGAGTTTTTATCTCTAACTTCGAAGGTATACCAGTTACCGGACCGATTCAACTTGTAAAAAGCCCGGAACACATCCAAATCCGGGTCGGATCCCAAACTACGACAAGCTAACTCAAAATGACAGACCTTGGCAAGGCCGAAGGGGTTCATTTGAGAAAGATGAACCTCGTGAAATGCAAGAACTCGGATCAAGAACTTCGTCAGAGGAAGACGATAGTTGCAATAATCGAACAGGCGAGTATAAACCCCTATCTTCCCCGGAGGAAAAGGATAAATAGGCGTATCCTTTTCAGGGAGAACAGGGTGTAAAGAAGCAGGAATTGCATATTTATCAACGTACCGGGCTAAGCCATTTCTATTCAGAATATTAAAGCAGTCGGACAAGTTGTTTTTATTCACCGTTATGTAAGAAAGACACTGACCTGTGTGATGAATCGTCTGTTTCAGAAAAAGTAAGGAAGAAGATGAGATAGGAAAAAGTGAAAACAAAAATCACTTTTTACCCCCTTTTTTATAAAGATATACGCCGCCTCACATTGGCCAATAAGAAGGCGACACGTCATAATAACTGACGCACATCAAGCGTCACATCAAGCGGGAAAAATAAAGTAACCGTCGGTCACCCAGCAATAGGTCACCGCCCAAAAATTTAAAATTCAAAAATTCAGCAAAACGACAAATCAGGGATCCAGACCGCCAAAATTATGCCGTTATAGTTCGAAGCTTTATCTAAGAAACGCTACGAACTAGGGGGACTTGATGAGGATACGTCCCTGACCGGACCGAATCATCGCCATAAGCAGAACCGAACTATGGCACATCAAGGTCGGACCGCACCTCACGCCATAAACGGAACGGACAAATACATTGGTGCGGCATAACTAACTGGGCCCCACTTCCATAACCGCCATGATAATGACTGGTCCGACCCTAACTAACTTGCCACGTCAGCAGACCCAAAAACTATAAATACCCCGCCAAGACTTCCAGCAAGGGGTAATCACCTCTCTCTCTCTCTCTCCCTGACTTATTTCCTCCTCACAAATACTTATTCTCACGCCCGAGCTTGGTCACAGAGAGGCCTCCCTCCCTGTGGCGAGGCTAACGGTGTGCTTATTTCCTTGTGATCTTGCAGGTTCTTTGGTCTTCTAAAGCTCTGCTCTAACCAGGTCGAATAAACTGGTTTTGAGTCTTCACTAAACAAGTTCATTCACTCACAACTCCACCTCTCCCTCGATCTCCCTGCCCTATCTCCTCTAAGAACACCGATCACCGGAGCCGGCTTTCGACCGGAGTTCCATTCGTTCCGGTAAACCTCGTCTGCGGTGGCGGCGGCAGTGGTTCAGCTCCGACTTGGTTCAATTTCGGTCAGTTGGTTTCGAGTTTGTGTCGACCGATGGCTGTTCGGGTTAGCTTTGGTTGAGTTGGAAATCGATGAGGAAGTCGAAGATAGAACGATAGCGACGCCGCTGCCGGCAGCTTCGGCTCCGGCAGTTCAGGTCGAGTCGGGTTTTGGCTCCGGATGGTTTCAGCTCCGGTTTCGGGTTCGAGTTCCAGCTGACGTCAATCAACTCCGGGCGTCATCGTTCGGTATACTATTCTTTCTTTTTCTTTTCTTTCTTTGTTAGTCTAATCCATCCTTCTTTTCATTTTCATGTTCATACATGACCATGCAACTTATAGTTATAATGAAGAAGAGGACATAAACTGGTTTCTTTCGTTTCGTTTCATTTCGTTTTGTTTTGTTTTGTTTTTATTTTATTTATTATTTTCTTTTTAGAATATGATAACAATAAATGTAACAATAGTCGGCATATATGTTTTATTATAATAAAGGAAGATGACACTATATAGTCAAAATCAATTATTTTATTAAAACAATTTATTTACACTTTATCATTTATCAAAAATAGTTTAGCAAGACTAAAAAAAAGATCACTGCTTAAACCATATTATAGCTAAGGATATTTTCTTTAGTCAAATACATAATTCAAAATGTTTGTTGTTTTAAATAGAATATGTATATAGGGGAAGGTTCATTTGAGAAGAAAATTAAATTGAGAAGAAAAAGAACAAAGGGTACAATTGTAAAACATTAAATAGTTTTCTCTTATCTCATTTATTATTCTTTTTGACCAATTAATTAGTCATAAATATTATCATCCTCCACACTAAAATTTTTGCCTAGAAACATCAAAATTTATCCTACACGTTTTTTAAATTTATCCTTCACATATTGAAATTTATCCTACACAACTCGTGATTCATCCTACACACCTCATAATTTATCCTACACCTTAAATTAATTTTTTTCTTCTTTGAAAAGATATATGTTTTTTGAAAATAAGTTACAAATTTAATTTTAGTTAGCTATTAAAAAAGGAAGACTAACAATTAATGATCTATCTAATTTTACCAATATACCCTTACACCAATATTAAATACAAAAATTAAATGAAGTAAAATAAAGCATATTTATTGGTTGAAGTTTGTTCTTTTTTATTCTTACAAAAAATTTCTTCTCATTTGAACCCTCCACTATGTATATATTGGTTAAAGTCATGTTTTAATAAGTGTTTTACAAAGAATGTTGTCATTTGAATTCCTAACTTTCGAAATTCACGTATTATAATTTTTGCCATCATCCCACTATTTAGATGTCTTTTTTTTTTTTAGTTTGAAAACCATTTCTTTAAAAGGGCCATGATAAGGATAATGCATGATAATAATTTAGGGATGTAATTAAATTGTACACCTTAAATAATAGAATAAATATTAATTAGATCGTTATTGTGATATTCCATACTTAGGATAATAGCTTACGTTCGTTCTCTTGGAATTCTCCATTCTTACTCGTGCGTTACTTACAAGAAATCGCAAACGCAACCAACGTGAGTATACTCGATCCATTTTCCCTTTTACCATTTTGGGATGCAACATGTATATTATACAAAATGACACTCAAACTATTTTTTAACATACTCTATCCATGCTTAACATGAAACTATGTGTGGAACTTGTTATTCTCGTATGCTATGTAAACTACTTGGTCGATATATGCTCATTAACTTTGCTAGCCTCCCTTAACAATTATAGCGCTATAGGATTAACTCACCGCCCGTTAGACTTGGGGTATTGTTAAGTTAAACATGTTACCTCCCGCTACTCTATTGAGATTAGTCTATTTTAACGCGTTGTATACTCGGGTTTGAACATATTGTACGCCATATTTGCATACTAGTACTCACATATTATGAATCATGTTGGATATGAGCACTTTTTATTCTATTTATGCTATGTAACAAAACTTGTATACTCGCATTTGCTTTTGCATTGAACTCTATTTTAATACATGTTGCAGGTTAATTGATGAAGTGATGTTACAAGATGAAACAAGATTTAGGGTGGACTAGATACACGCCTAGATTAATCTATCTTTTGTTGTTATGTTACAATTTGAAACGATGTTGTTATTTTTATTTGAATCTTGTATGACAATTAGTCTTGAAATGAAATTTGAATTAAATTAATATTGTCACATAGTGTTATGAAGTCTCTTGCAATCTACGCACTTCGTCTCATCCCGATGTTTCCGCCATCGGCTGAGGTGTGACAATTACTGGATTTTCTCCTGCAATCTTCTTCCTTGTGTCCGGGCATCTTGCAGAAATTGCAAAGAGTGGAGCATTTTCCCGAATGCTTTTTCTTGCAGATCTTGCAGAATGGTGCAGAGGTAGAACCCATATTTCTACGATTGTAATTCCCATAACAGAATTCTTGAGTAAGCCTTTGGGTTAGGTTTCTCCTCTGTTCTTCTTCTCTAGTACGGATTAATTCATCTGTCAAGGTGTTTGCTAGTTCTACAGCTTCTTCTATAGTTTGGGGTCTAGCTGCCTTGACTACATGTCTAATCTCTCCAATTAATCCCCATATGTAACGGGAGATTAACACTGGTTCAGGTGATGCAAGGGTTGGTACTATTCTAGCATATTCAAAGAATGTGGTAGTATAACATTTACTATCTACCCCGGTCATCCTAAGGTTCAGAAATTTACTTGCTTATGGTTCCTTTTCATTGGGAGGGCAGAATTTCCTTTCTACCATATTCTTAAATTCCTCCCATTCCATGTTGTATATCATATCACTTCCTTTTGATTGGAGGACAGTGTTCCACCATTCTAAGGCTGAGTTCTTAAACAGATTAGAAGCAAACATTATCTTATCTTCTTCAGCACACTTGCTTATTTTTAAAACAACTTCAGTCTTTTCTATCCAGCGTAGGGCTGCAATGAGTCCTTCATTGCCCGATAATTCTATTGGTTTGCAGGACCATAATTCTTTGTAAGAACAACCATAAGGCATGGTTCTTCTTCTTTTGGGAATGGGCACTTGAAGTACGGGTCCATTGTTTACGCTGTGTTCTGGTTCAATTGGTCGTTTACTGCTATGTTTACTTTTATTATTCGCTTCTTGAACCGTTTGAATAATAAATGGCATTGCATCTATGATTCCTTGTGCCACTATGTGTTGGATAGCACTATTATCCACTTGGTTTCCATTGTTATTGATGCTTGGATTCTCATTAACCAAGTTAATGTTACTCTGGTTATCGTTATTCAAATTTTCTTGATTTCCTTCATCGGCCATCTGAATTTTAAACATTTACCCCATATTAATATCACAAAATAATACTTAATATAGTCAATCACATGACACACAATTTAGCCAAAAGCGTCGATCATTTCGACTTATTGTATTCATATAGTATGCATCTATTACACACCAGTACTGAAATTAATATTACAATACCAACTGAAATAAAATTACACTAATAGTAGTAGGCATCCGTACACACATATTTTATTATATCATTATTATTACTATTACCGTCTGTACCATCACATTCATGGATATGGATTCATCCAGAAATCCATATTGCGCTCGTCGTACTTCTAGACGAGTCGCTCTCCCACCTATCGCATTCTTTCGCTACTTTCTAAAATTTCGTCACCAAATGTCTTAAGTTCTTGTACATTGTCTGCACTCATTGGGGGTGCAGGTTCTAGGACTGGGTTCGGAATCTGGGGTGCGGGTTCCTGGTATGGGGGTGTAGGTGCCTGGAATCGGTAAGGATCTTCTAAAATCTCCCTAATGTAGTCATCGTGGTAATAGAGATCTAAAGGATCCAAACCTGGGTAGGCTCCTATGTTTGGCATGGGCATGTCTTCATGGATCGGGTAACCTTGCACATAGTCCCTATTGTCATCCCACCAGGGGTCGTAATTTGGGTCTAGGGGTTTGGTGCTGGTACCCTAGGTAGTTCTTCTGGATTGAAGTCGTGCATTTCTACTTGATTTTCAGGGTTTTCTATTTCCATGGGTTGGTCAGGGTTTGGTAGTTGTGGTTGGGGCGCTATTATTTGCTCCAGATTAGGGTCAGCTGCAGTGGTTGCTAAGATGTGGATGTTGGCTATACCCCTATTAATCATATCCTGGGCATAGGCATCAGTTTCTCTTTTAACTGCTGCTAGTGCTCTATGGTCTTGTAACTTTTTCATACGTTTCCTACGCTCGTGTGCCCCTCGACTGAACCATCCTCTCTTTTTCTGAGGGAATGACTCCTCGGATTTGGCCTTAAACACGAATATTCCTTCTTCCGTATCAGCAGAGTACCCTGAGAGGGCAGGCTGAGAAGAGGAGGTGCCTTCGCTTCTAGGCGAACCAGACAATTGACGATACGCGTCAGATGGTACTTGGTCGTTCATACTGTAAACTAACAAATAGTCAAATAACACATAACAATAAAATACAATTATGCACGTATTTCCGTAATTTATTTCCTAACAGATTGAATTTTGATGTCAGCAGAACGCTTCTGTGGCTGAATCAGTGGCTTAGCTCTGATACCACCTTCTGTCGCAACCCCCGATCCCTAATTCCCGGGAACAGGCGGCCGCGAGCCAGTTTCGGTGGTATCGCGTGTTTGTCTAATTTGGCAGCGAAATTTTCATCAGGACCGTAGTTAGGAAATATTTGATCAGAGTAAAATACCACATTTTCATAACATTAAACACATGGGATAAACCCAAGTTTGCAGTACACACGTTTTCATAGGAATAAATCATATTTTATTAATAAAAACATTTATTTTATTTTAGGTAACTTTATTGCCACTTTTCCAAGCCTTCAGTGCTGTCCAGCTAGCTTCTAATTGGCTTTCACAGTTTGTTACCTGAAACGCGTTTTAAAAAACATTTGTCAGTGGAAAATACTGGTGAGTGAATCCCAGTTTAATCAAGTTCAAATAAAAACCATTTCACAGTATTGAGGGCGATCTCGCAATTACATTTGTTTCCAAGTTATATCAATTAACATCCATGGTACTGTCAGACACGACTTGTGGAAATGTTACTCCTTGACCAGGTGGTAACAAATTTTGTATACAAAACCCCAACATACTCATGATAATTGTATTCTTACAAATACTCAATAACTGCTTCATATATATTTAATTAAGTGAGGTTTTGTAAAAACAATTTGCAAAAAGTTTACAAAAAGCGGATCAACTCACGTTGCTGTCTTAGATTATCCTTTAGGGTTTCCTGGTGACAATCTAGAATTTACACAAATGCACACGTGTTAGTATAATAACCCATTTTAACATTAGTAATACTCTCCCCGAGACGGCATTCCAACGACTACGTCGGGCAGAACCACGACAGCCGTTACGGAACCCTAGATCAATCGGGCAGCGTATCTAATACGTATCCAGGGGTTATAATACTTACAATGGAGCAAAACTTCGCTATTTAGGGGGTATTAGACCCGAGTATAATGCCTATAATGTGGGAATTCGAGATACAGAAAAGAATTTGAACGATTTGAGTTGAAACCCGAGGCCTCCTTTATATAGGGCCTGATTTCAGCTTTTACGCGTCCCGCGTAAGAGTAGGCAAGGGCCTACGCGGCCCGCGTCAAACCCAGTCAACGCTGTAGCTTGTCCGGATCATCGCCTAGACCCGCCACGATGATGACACGTGTCATCACCGGGTTGCGCCACATCTTTGATCTCTAGCGGCCCGCGTAAGACCTTTAAGAGGTCTACGCGGCCCGCGACAAACCCAAAAACATTATTTTTAATTATTTTTAATAATATTTAAGGTATTCGGGGTCCGTTTTCACGTATGGGGTGTATTTTGGGACATATTGGGATATTTTAAAATATATTAGGGTGTCGGAAATAATTCGAGGGTGTCGGTTTTCTTTAAGGTTGTTATACAGTTTTTCTGAATTTCAGAATGGAGGTTAAAAGGTAGTCTGATTGGTTTGAGGGGTTTATATTTATATCTAAACCATCATATATATCACAAAGGGCATCGATGTGGGACAGTGTAAAATTTGGCTTTCTTGAGAAATATTTATACAAATGAACAGCCAGTTGACTTACAATTTTATATAAACTTTATGTTATTACCCTTTTGACTTGGCATTATGAAGCATGATCATTTCCAACAAAACTTTCAAAAGGTTTGCAACAAGCTATAACATTGCATTCAATGATCAACTAAATTCAAAATAAGATTTGATTGTAGATTGAAGTAAAATCCAATGATCTTTTGGATTTATCATATAAGTAAGAAATATAAAATAAAGATATAAACAAGCGAGCCACCGAGCCGATTTCAAACGAGCTTAGCGAGCGGCGATCTTTTTCAATGAAGATTCTATCGAGTTGCGAGCTTTTTGAAGAACCCTACTCTCGATCCCTTCTTCTACATGTGTACTTCGAATTTACTTCGTATAAATAATTAAAACTTATATAAGTGAAAATTTTATATTACCGGTATTGTAAACCAACCGAAATGCCTCGCCCAACACACTGGTAATTTCCACTAACAAAAACCGTCAATCTAATCGAACAAGCCAACCTGACTAACCGAAAACCAATTGGTTAATGAAATATTCCTACACGAGACTTCGGTTCCAGCTCCAGTTGAGGATAATAACCAAACCATGCACACGACAATAAAATGGACTAACCGATGGCTATGTTTATGTCGTAGATCCACCAGTGGATGCTACAATAAATATTATACGAATAAGAAAACTACCAGAAACAAGTACCACAATACAAAATGTCACCCCCGCTGCATCGCGCGTGCATCATGGTTAAAAATAAATGTCACACATAACTTCAGAGTAGGATTAGAACAAACAAAGTTAAACCAACATATACATGATTAATGGTTAGAGGACTGAAAGAGCAAGTTATAGAATAACCCAAGGGGCAATAATTTCAATTCACCATCTCCAATTTTCCATTTGTATCAACTCAGGAAGAAAGCAGTCAGTCAAACTTTTGAACTGGGAAAAATGTCGTCAATAGTACCGGTAACAGAAACGGACGAACGGAGCCCCCTTCTTCAAAATTCTTCTCACTACTCCGGCGAGATAACTCCGTTTACTTCACCGTCACTGGACGATCAAGATCTCCGTTCATCTTCAACCAGACCTACCAACTCTAAGCAACGCCTCGTTTCTCTCGACGTTTTCCGTGGTCTCACCGTCGCCGTGCGTATAAACCCTAATTTCACTATTTCAGCTACAATATCATTTGTTCTGTGCTAATTCATAACTTCAAATTGAGTGTATGTAAATATGTAAGGCAATTGCAAAGGAAATCATATATAACTGCATTTACTAACTAACTAACAGTTTACTAACAGTTGATGATTTTGGTTGATGATGCTGGAGGAGCTTTTCCTTCTATAAATCATTCTCCGTGGTTTGGTGTTACGCTCGCCGATTTCGCTATGCCGTTTTTCCTGTTTATTGTTGGTGTATCTGTGAGTCTTGTATTCAAGGTATGTAGGTGTTTGTTATGTATTGTATTGCATGAATTATGGATGCTAGTGATGTTGTTAATGTTGCTGTTGGATGAAATTGCCAGAAAATAATTGGTTGTTGTTAATGTTTGGATACAGAAAGTTTCTAGCAAACCAGCAGCCACGAAGAAAGTTGTAGTTAGAACTATCAAGCTGTTTCTCCTGGGTTTGGTTCTGCAAGGTGCTTTTATTTTATTTATTTGTATCGAAAAGAACGATTTGAATTTATACTGTGGGCCTGTGGCTTAGAAAATAGAAATTCCAGACTCGTTCTGGATGATAACACAAAAAATATCGTGTTACTTTCTTACTTTTGAGGTTTGAAATTTGATATGTTTTCGGTATGATTGATGGTGCTTAGGCTTTGAATGTATTGAGGTCCTTAGAATTTACTTTATATTCGGACAAATACTGATTTGAGTTGAGATATCATTGCTTTTATGTCTCACTAGGTGGATACTTCCATGGACGTGATGATTTAACTTATGGAGTTGATATCAACCAAATACGGTGGATGGGTGTGCTTCAGGTATCTCATAAACTCACAGTTAAATTGTTTATGGTTTGGATGTGCTCTCAAGCACATAAATATTACAAGATTGTTAAAAGTTTGAATATGTAATTGAGGACTTTAAGGGATTCTTTGAGTATGTCTACGTTGAGTTTTACTACCTCACTGCTCCAGCCACTGCTAAATTACACCTTTTCATTCATGATATGCAGAGGATTGCAATTGGATACCTGTTGGCTTCAATAACTGAGATCTGGTGTGTTAACAATAATGAAGTCAATTCAGCCATAGCATTTGGAAAGAAATACTACATTCAATGGCAAGTCTAAATTCTAGATTTAATCCTTTTATCATCCTCTACCTCTGTACCTTTAGCCTTTAGGCATGGTATGTAATGCAAATAATGCTTCACTGACTTATTTACTCGAGTAAAATGATCATAAACCATCTCTTCCTTATGTTTTTTGTATAATATAATGACAGTGGCTTTCTTTTTTCCGTCTAACACAATTACTCTTTCATCAATTAAGCAAACTTATTCCACTCAGCAATCTGGGGCCATCTAGAGTTAGTGTTAACCTGTACATATCTAGATGTGACACGGGTCTATTATTTTAACATTGACACGTGTGCAGGCAATATGAAGTTGTTTAGAATGGTTTAATTTAACACACAATCATCATTCTGAAATTATGATAGCTAACTAATTTCTTATACTCCACCACAGGGTGGTGGTTTTCTTACTAGGCATATTATACATGGCTTTATTGTATGGTCTTTATGTCCCAGACTGGACATTCGAAGTTGTGAATGAAAGTTCTTCGTTATCAGTACTGAATTATAGAACAGAGACTCAAACTGTGAGTATTAGTAGTTAATACGCTTTCTTATAATACATATCTATGTAATCCTTGTAGTCATATGACGACACCCTTATGACTATGTTATTTCATAGTTGGTCAATTATTTGATAGGTACACTGTGGAGTCAGGGGTAGTCTAGAACCTCCCTGCAATGCAGTTGGCCTGATTGACCGGTTTATCCTCGGTGAAAGTCATCTATATCAACGTCCTGTGTACAAGAGAACCGAGGTCCTCCCTGCTGATGTGGACTCTAGTTATTGTTTCTTTGTGCAACTGACTTATCTAGTGCTTATAGGAATGCAGTATTAATTCTCCTGATTATGGACCCCTACCACCAAACGCCCCTTCTTGGTGTCTTGCTCCATTTGATCCAGAAGGACTGTTAAGGTTGGGTTTCTTTTTTTGTAAATTACTGGGGTTGTTCGGTTTAGGTTTTAGTTTTCGAAAGTGATTATGTAGATATGTGATGTTTAATATTGAATAATATCAATTAGAATTAGATAATAAGTGTAATGAAACATGTTCGAATATATAATGTTTGGATGTGCTTCTGTTTTAAATGTATATATGCGTGGGCGCTCGGGGGGCAAAAGTGAAAGTGCACTAATTTTAACGTTATTTTACTAATTTCGTGAAAATAACGTTAAAAGAGGGGGACGGTTAATCATGCATCATGTGGTGGCGTTGATAGCCAAAAGACAAAGGGGTGCATGCACTAATCGGCGTTTGTCTCAATTGCTGAGTGTTATGTGCCTTATGTCCAAGGCTTGATGCAAAACCACAATCGAGCCGGGGGTCTCATTGGAAGCAGCCTCTCTATTCCTACGGGGTAGAGGTAAGGCTGTCTACATCTCACCCTCCTCAGACCCTACCTTAGCTTTGCTATTGGTGGGATATACTGAGTATGATGATGATGATGATGATGATGATGTGCTTCTGTTTAAAGAAGTGATGTTAAATAATTAATTGTTTGAATAATTGACAAAGTATCCTTAATAACTCAAAACAGTTATCTTTGTTTTCATAGTGATCTTTTAATAATAAGAAATGTAAAAAAGAGGCGAAAATAGTTGCTTCTAGTTTTTCTTCAAGGTTCAGATAAACAGTCTTGTTGCTGTTAGTATGAAACTAGTTATTCAAATTTGATGATTTGACCCTCTAAATACTCAGAATCATAATCAATTTATCTAAAAACTAAAACTGTTTTTACAACTTCAAGCTGTAATAATTAGATATCAGTAAATTGCATTGCACATTCAAAGACCCCAATAAAAGCTTATCTTTTAGAAATTTTGAGTCCGATACTGGTTTCAGACTTTTAGCTTCAGACTGTGATTTAGGGTTAAAGACCTCTAGAAGATATTGCAGTAGGGTCTTAGGTATATTTAGGGATGTAGATTTTTCTTATCTTTTAAGTGACTTTACAGGTGATTGCCTTCTTGTGTTTATACCCATATGATGTTGTATGCTATCATACATGTTATACATTATATTGTGTCACTCTCTGATCACTTTCTTGGTATGTTGGTATGTTGTGTGTTGGTATACTCTCTGACTTCTTATTTATATATTTATATATTTTTTGTGACTTGGTGCGTTGGTATGTTGATGGTTTTAGAGCCGATGGTTTTAGAGCCGGGGGTCTCTCTGGAAGCAGCCTCTCTATCCTTAGGGATGGAGGCAAGGTCTGTCTACATCCCACCCTCCCCAGACCCTATAAATAGCGTTGCTATTTGTGGGATATACTGGGTATGGTTGTTGTTGTTGTTGTTGTAGCTTCAGACTGTGATTTGATTATAAAGAAAACTTCCTCTAACTTACTTGGAAATGGTGATCATATTTCATTTTGTAATGGGCTTACTTAAATGGCTTTATTTTCAGTTCATTAATGGCTGCAATCACATGTTTTTTGGGGTTGCAATATGGACATATTATCTTGCATTATAAGGTATATACTGCTTCTTAGTACACTTTATCTAGAAACCTAATTGTTTTGGTATACAATTTTAATCATGTTATTTTGAAGTTTCTTCATCATTGTAGGGTCATATGCAGAGGATTATTATATGGTTAGTTTGTTCCTCCTCACTGCTTGTCTTGGGTTATGTTTTTACAGTCATAGGTATGCTTTCTTACCTTTAATTGTTTATTGAATGAAGCTGTGCATAATTTTAGTTAATAATAAATCCGTTCGGGGCGATCTCTCCAGGTGTCCCTTTATCCAAACCATTATACACATTGAGCTACATGTGCATCACAACAGGAGCTTCAGGCATTCTCTTGATAGCTATGTATTACACAGTAAGTTTGTGAATTGTGATTATACACATCAAGTTACATATTGAATATTTCTGTTCTTACTTCTGCATATCATGCAGGCTGATGTCATCAATATCCGGAAACCTATGATATTGTTTCAGTGGATGGGATTGAATGCTCTAATTGTTTATGCTCTAGCTGCTTGTGACATTTTTCCAGCAGCTTTACAAGGCGTCTATTGGCGTTCCCCTGAAAACAACCTGGTAGGTTTTTTTATGTAATTCATATTCTAAAAGCTTTAAAAAAGTACAAATTTCTATGAATCTTTATTTGAAATGCAACGTGTTTCCATGCAGATTACAGCTACAGAGTTATTGGTTGAGACCGTTCTTCATTCTGAGAAGTGGGGTAAGTTGGCATTTGTTCTGTTGGAAATTCTATTCTGGGGTCTTGTTGCAGGATTCCTCCATATAAAAGGGATATACATAAAACTGTAAAGTTTGTCCAATTCCTTCCATGTAATTACCAACATACATGGTTTAGTTACCTTTGTGTGATATAAAAGGACATAGTTTTGTTAGTAACACATTTTCTTGTTTTATGCACTCCTTGCATCTATCTACCTCACAACACAAGGTGTCTACCCAATATTGAGTTTCCTATATGGTGATTGTTCTTGATTTAGAGCTATTAATATTGATATATAAATAAGAATGATTTGGATTATATTATCTCAAACGGGCCAAGTTCAAAAGTGATGTGTGAAATGGGTTTATGGCCTGAAAAGTCATCTCGATTGTATTTTTGGTGCGTACTACCTTCT
>JARYGA010059823.1:131527-205600 GCA_030545235.1 Helianthus tuberosus
AGATTTATTTGAAGAACTAAAAATGCTAAGAGAAATTATACATGTAGAATCTGACACCCTTACTAATATATTAACTTATATTAAAAACTTTAATTCTTTTCCAAATGCATATATCGCCTATAGAATTGTGTTAACCATTCCTGTAACCGTTGCTACCGCAGAACGTATGTTTCCCTCCTACACTCACAACCATTTATATTATATATTCACAATATACCAACATAAGAAAAATATGTAGCGCATATTATTTTCATATCCAGTACAGGTAAAAACAAGAAAAGTGGAAAGAGTATAAACCAAACATTCAATGTTTCGATAACTAACTCAGAAACATTTTGCACTAACACAAAATATTCCTAGTCAATTATCAGATGTTAGGATATAATATGAAGTTTATTTGGCTAAGAAGTAATATTGACCATCAATTGATTTAATCAAGGGCTAAGATTAAATGAGGGAAAATGAAGGGAAGAAAAGAGGCGCGTGTGTTTGTGTAAGGGCATTGTAGTCAATCCAGAACAATAGTTTCTCTCTCCTCCAATTCCCCTCAATTTTTTAAGCGCTAATAACTTTTTCATACGACATTATTTTTTTATAAAAATTGCACAAAAAAACGAGCGTTTTTTTATCTTTAAAACGAGTATACTATTGCTGTGTTTTCGAAAAAAAACTGAAAACCCAGTTTGCGTAAAACGCAATGGAAAAAACCCAGTTGCGTAAAACGCAATGAAAAAAAAAACATAAAAAATGTCTTTTTTTCTAAAACGCAATGCAAAAAAAACACAAAGAAATGTCTTATTTTTAAAATGCAATGGCCAGAAAACACAAAAGAAATGTTTTATTTATAAAACGCAATAGCCTAAAAATATAAAAGAAAGTATACTTTCTAAAATGCAATGGACTGAAAACATATAAAAATGTGTTTTATCTAAAACGCAATGTACAAAAAAACACAAAGAAATGTCTTATTTCTAAAAGGCAATGGCCAGAAAACACTTAAAATGTCTTATTTCTAAAACGCAATGGCCAGAAAACACAAAGAAATGTCTTATTTCTAAAACGCAATAGCCTAAAAACACAAAAGAAAGTGTACCTTCTAAAACGCAATGGACTGAAAACACATAAAAATGTGTTTTACCTAAAACGCAATCCACAAAAAACACAAAGAAATGTCTTATTTCTAAAACGCAATGGACAGAAAACACTTAAAATGTCTTATTTCTAAAACGCAATGGCCTAAAAACACAAAAGAAGTTGTTCTCTCTAAACGCAATGAACTGAAATACATAAAAATGTGTTTACCTAAAACGCAATGACTAAAAACACTTCAAAAATGTTTTATTTTTAAAACGCAATGACCAGAAATGCACCAAAGAAACTGTTGTTCACAGAACCAGAAACTGTATACGAAAATGAGGCAATTTCTGGAAAATTAATTTTTCTAATGCGTTTTTATTAAAGCAGTTTAATCAAACCCCAGCCAGCGGCTCTGCCCCTTGGACCCCGCCAGGGGCGCTGCCCCCGGACCCCCGTCAATATCGTAAAACGCAATGGCTGAAAAACAAAAACCCAGATCGTAAAAATGAAATTAAAGAATTTCTTACATGGATCGAAGCCGATTTCTTCAACGATTGACGAAATCTGAATGATAGAAACACTTATCAGCGATCGAATTGAACGGATCGAGTGATTATCTTCAAAATCACAGGAAAAAAATGAGATATTGTATGAAATTAAACTGGGTTTTCTTCAAAAAAGCTGAAGAACACGTTGATCGGGTGTTTGAATCATTGATTGGTGACGAAAATCGCACTATAATGTAGTGGTTATTGAGATAGAAAGTGAAGAAATGGTTGAAGATGGTGGGTTTTGAAAATGGTGAGTTTTGAAGTTACTGGGGAGAAGAAGGAAGAAAAATGGATACGATTGACTAAAATACCCTTCCTCTTTATTTTAAATTTTGCCACATGTAATAATCCTATTGCTTCCTAGCCAAAATAAACTTCCTATTTGATCCTCACCCTAAACAACAACTCAACATCATCTAGGTTCATAAAGGTTCGGAAAAGAGAGGAAAGATCAAGATACCCATTGACTCTAACTTTCTCCATTCCCATACATATGTGACTTTTTTTCCATGCATGATCCAATTAGATATTTTCCTTAAGAGGTACAAGAAGGATTTAAACGACATTAAATTGATTGAGACAAAAGAAAAGGTTGTTGATCGACACTAAAAATTGATTAAAACCATTTAAATAGATAAAATGAGAATTGCATGTATCCTCGTGTATACCTTCTTAATTGTGTATTAAAGCATATACACAATTGCATGCATATACCACACAATTGAAGCATATACAAAAACCGCTCACATGATTTTAGTTTTAAAACATATAAGTTGTGGGTCATATTAATGTTTGTGTCATTTGACCTTGGCATCATTCTATGAACCTTCCCTTGATTGGTCCTACACTACACAGAAACACGGAGGAGACATTGTGGATATATTCCACTTGGCTGGCAACTACATGTAAACAGTTGTTATATATCTGACTTGGGTTTAGTGGGTCCATATAATTGGCATTTTCCGGCTAGAACTTTCTTTCTATTTCCCCGGCTTGTTGGAACCACGGGTCCGGACCATGACCATTATTTTGTCCCCTTCATCCACCTATGGTCCTTATCAACATCTCCTAAGTTTGTTGCACCTACGCAACATGTATACTTTCGTATAAGCATTACTTAACCAAAAAAACCTCCAACAAACCAACCAAACAAACAAACAAAAAACATACTGATGATTAATTTCTATATTCACATAATTTCATATGAAACAATAAAGAATGTTTTTTTTTTTTTACTTTTACGGTTTTACCAATACTTAAACGTGTCGAATCACATTACATGCCTCCACAAACAACAATTTAGCAGGGAGCAGCAGTATTACGAGCAAACCCATATGATCCGAAGCAACAAGACTCGCGAACCTTTTCAAAGATTCACTTCCTGAATGGAAAACTCTCGTGAACTTCATCTGACCTTGACTTTGACCTGGACCCATACGACCCCTGTTATTGCCTCGAGGTGCAACCAGAGGCCACCAAGCCCGTCGACGCTGTTCGCGCCTACCTTTTCTTGCACGGTTCAGCTCTTGACGGATCACGCTCTGAACTGACACCAAGTATGATTCCATGTCATGGTCCCTCTGGATTGCGCCTCCTGAACCATACGCGGACCGATCACTCAGGATCTCTAACGGGTGCGGTGTGTTCAAGAATACAGACTGTGCAGCTTTCACTTGTTTCTCCGCCTCTATCATATCTGATACTGATGAGGTTAAAACATACAGACCGCTACCCGAAGGAAGCAGATCGTGATTGGGTGAAAGTTTCGCATCTGGCTGCAGAATCAAGAATTCCCCCATCGGAGCATACAACAAACGCTGCACAAAAACACATATATTTACACATTGTTTGAATAATAATACAAGGCAAACCTCAAGAATCTACAATGTGATATTAATATTGCTACCTGGTTATCGAGGCAGGGGTGATTTCGGAAATTCCCATTTACTGCTTTAAGAAGCTCAGCTACACGACTTGGATATTTGCAAGAAAAGGCTCGGGGTACAATGTCACGATGCAATGTGATTGCTTGAAGATGACTTTTTGGTAACCCGAGTTTATGAAGCAAACGGTCCCCACCACACATAACCGAGGGTGAACCAAACGTTATTACAGGAAGTAATGAAGTGCGCGGGACTTGCCCTCTTATTAGCAACATTAGGTTTACAAGCAACGCTAAGCTTCCACCGAGTGAATGCCCAGTGAACCGAAACTTTGCTTTATCACCATAATGTTGTAAATGTTCATGGATTTCAGGCAACATTTGGTCGTAAATACCCTTTGCAGCCTCGTATATACCCCTATGCACAATCACATCCAGTCCCTGAACAATACAGCAATTTAATAAACATATATAAAATTAAACAACATATAACTTACATAACGTATATTCAAGAAAGTTGTACCTCGAACTGAATAGGTTCAAAAAGAAGATTAGCTTGCCACGATGCAAGTGATTCAGAGCCTTGAATAACAAAGTATCTGGTACTTTCATCGTCATCACATACGAACCATTCACAAGGTGATGAATGCAATGAGTTCAGCTCATCTGCAACTGCCTGTTTGACTTCTTCTTTAGCAGCAACCACAGCAGTCACCGAGTCGGTAGTCGCCATAAACGAAGCAACCTCAGCTTTTGTCATACTAACTTCGCCATTGTTGTTTTCAGAAGATTTGAAAGGAATAATGTTCTTTGTTTGAGAATGCAGATAAGAAGCAGCCGAGGCTGCAATATTATACGCTGTGGAAGCACTTATCAGATTCCTACCTCCCTTCTCCCCACCGCTTTCAACCGTCTCTTTCGTTTGTTCTATTTCGGAAGCCGTTTCTTTCTCGGATTTCGTCATCTCGTCTTCTTTCTTTTTGGCGTTTTCTTCTAGCTCTTGAACCCGGACTCGTTCCTTCTCCTTTTCAGCTATTGCAGCCAGCTGGGCTTTCTTTTCTAGCGAAGACGTAACAAAACGGAGCCTGTAGTGTTTCAGTAGTTTTCCAGGCTGCACAAAGAAGATAAAACGAATTTCAAGATTCCATTTTGATCCCAATTAGCATAAAACTCACAGTCACCTATAAGTACACTTAAGTACCCAAATACCAAACTACATTGCAAGTAGCAATCAACAAATTAATCCATACAAAACCACATGAAAAAATAGCCTAAATCTCATTGAGTCATTTCAACAAACACCACTTGTGCATCAATTTCACTAACAAAAATAAAAAAAACAGTACCTTAATCCGAGGTATAGAGTAAGCTAAGCTCCCCAAATAACACATTTGAGAATACAACCTTGCTTCACCCAAAGAAACCCTTCGAAGCAATTTCGAAAACGAACTTCTATCGAATTCAATTTGAGCATCATCATCGTCACCATCACCATCATCATAATCAACCCTACATGCATCACACTCTTGTTCATCGAACAAGCCCTCATCTTTACAATTCACAACATCTTGATCTTGATCTTCAACCTTACGATCATTCCTCTCGCTCCACATAGATCTCACATGAAGAATCTTCAACACCCAATTCTCATCATTCTTCTTGTTACCCTCACTTTCTTCTTTAATCTCTTCATTTCTATCAGCCAAAACGGCGTCGTCTACAGCCAACGCATCATGACGGTTTCTATTATTACCAACAAAAAAAGAAATTTGAGGAAATTTAAAAGAAAACCCCCAGGGACGAGGAGCAGAAGAAGCCGACATTGACGGCTGATCCGATGATATTGTCATCCGGTTAACGGCGGCGGTGGTTGTAATTTGAGATGGGTTTTTACGAATCTCGTTAACGGCGGTGATCGGAGTTTTGATCCCGACAAACCCTGTTTTTAAACATATTCCGTCCATTGGTTTCTTCTAGTTTTGGGAGTTAATGTTATGAGTTTGTTAGAGATGAGGATGTTGTTGGATCGTAGGTTAAAGATGGTGTTTGAGTCTGGTTTTGATTGATGGGAACGTAACAGGCACGATTTGTTGATGAATTGAGTCTAATAATTTCGATATTTTTGAGAAAGAGAGAGAGAGATGGAACCGTTGCACGTTTGTTTTGACGAAGGACGCCATAAATACTTCATTTCAAACAGTTTCACTTTCACATCAGATCTATTTTGTTCGCTTTAACTTTTTAAAATATTTTTTTTTCCGTGTTTTGTTGCGTCGGCACCGTCGTGAATTCCGAGTATTGTTTTCCAATTTTATTGGATTCGTTCTAATTGTTATCGTGTCAACAACGGAATCATCCGATCATATTCATTTTCACTAGCCAATAATTCCTATACACCAATTAATAAGAAAACCTAATAAATCTGAGAAAAACCCAAATGTGAGAATCGTACCAGGACCTAATTGTCTCTAAGTTTTATCCCACCCTAAAATGCTACTAGGCTAGTTTTCTTAAAATTAGTATTGTAAACGAGCTAAATGTTAAGCAAGATAATGTTCGATGGGAAATGTGTTTAGGTTCGTTCGTTTAGTAAATATATGGATGTGAACAAGAAATTCCGTTTGATTAGTTAAGTAAACGAACATGAAAAGAGGTCTCGGTTGTTTAAAAATTGTTCGTGAATGTTCATTCTTGTAATTTTTTATGTTATTCATGAACGATTTTTGTACGTTTGTTTATTATATCTAAACAATTTATGTTCTTTAATTTATTGCCATAAGAAATTAAATAGGAAACCTTATTCAAACATTATTTTTGCACGATTCTTCTTTCCTTCCTCATTATTTACATCAATGAATATATTGACCTCCGTTTCACTATTAGAACTTCAAGTTCTAGCCCTGCTACCTTTGCCGGTTTTATATATGTTCATGAGCAGGTTCATTTTCTTAGGGTTGTATCCGAAAATCACAAAAAAATAAATTGGCCCTGTGCCAGATAAAAATTTTGGGCCCTATTTGCAAATTTTCATGTATTATAAACTCAATAATTATTTAATCACTCTAATTTATGTGAAAGTAAATTAAATAGTTATTTTCAGCTAAATTTAGGTAGTAATTTATTAATTAAAAGGAAAGATTTAGTTGGCAAAATTAAACATTAAATGCAGATTAAAAAAAAACAAAAGATAAACTAAATTCAAGAATTTAGAGATGTCAGGATTAGAACCCATGTCATCTTGTTGTTTAAGCAAGACAGTAACCACCCTGACAAGGGCTTGTTTGTGTCATCTATTGATTCAGTGTATATATGTTGTAACTTATACAACATAATTTTTATACAAAATTAAAAAGATTTGCCCCCCTGGAGGGTTTGGGCCTTGTGTTGTCTCCCACCCCGCACCCCCTCCAGGCCGGCCTTGCATTTTCTTAATGAACAAAGACGAACATAAAATCACATTCGATAAGTGTTTATGAACACATTATTATCTTATGACGAACATAAACAAGTCATTTTTCATGTTCATTCGATTTATTAACAACCCAACGTGCGTCATACAAACCAATGCCATAAAACTCGGTTTTAAGAACAAGTATCAAACCATTAACTTTTCTAAGTATTTAACCGGTACAGTTACTTCTACTTAAGGATGAGCATGATACTGGACTGGTACCGGTACCGATACCGAAAAATGAAGAAAATGGATACTTTAAAATCCAACATATTTTATACTTTTATTATTAAAGTGCATCTAACAACACTTCTTTTGTATTATGTTTTCTTTTCGTAAAGATGCGGAGCGTTAATATATTGACAATAAGTCGTTAGGATCTAGAAAGTGGGCAAGAAAAAGCATATACGTAGCATTAATCAAACCGACTTTCTTTAACATTATTCACTTTCGCCCAATGGGTTGGTTGGTTAACAACAAATGTGTATTGTTCTAGGAAACAAATGCATCATCAATTTATTATTATAAGTGGTGCTCTACTAAGGCTTTTGAATAAGCTTACCAAGTGAGATTGGGGAAAACGATTATCGCGTTCGAGAGGCGGGGCTGACGGGGGATTGTCTTCGACAAGAACCCGGTGACCTAGGTTCTGTACATAGAAAGTCACCCTTAAAAAAATAGATTAATTCGGTTTGATTTCTGTTTGGATGATAAATCTTACAGAAATCACTATGAACACTATATTTTGGTATAACTTGTAAAAAATCAATATATTGGTCATCAGCTCAATCTTAGGTCTTAAGATTCGAGTATCATATTTAATTATCCACGACATCGATTGTGACGCTTATGTCCAAAAATTTATGATTAATTATCTCCAATATATTGATCTTTTGGACATCCTTGTTGATATTAGAGGATATAGAATATCAAACATATGTATAATAATATATAACATTTGTATCGTATCTTTAATTTTACTCGATGATAAGTGTATTTTCACAAACATGTGACTATGTATACACCAACAATACGTATATAAGCTTATGATAGAAGACGTTATGTTACTGAAGGTTGTACTGGCAATGATGGGATTCTCATGCATAAAGTACAAAGTCACAATAATAATCGATAAGACCACCCGTAATGGGGCGGTATTTAAAAAAAAAAATTCAAAAAAAAAAAAAACGCCCCGAAACCCCCCCCCCCCCCCCATTACGGCAGGCGTTATTTGGCATTATTTTTGAAAAAAAATTAGTTCAGCGTTTTTAAAACAACGCTCAAGGAACCATGCAAGCATGTTGACTAGCCAATGGGAGGGGTGCACTTGTAGTTTCCTTTTTTTTTAACCTCCTCTTAATAAAAAATAATTGTTTAATAATTGGAAGGGTCGTTATTGGAATAATGCCCCACTACGCCACTTTTGAAATAATGCTCCATGCTGACTGGACTGCCACGTGTCGAATAATGCCCCATGGTGGGGGCATTATTTTATTTAACCACTACACATGGTCTAAGGCTAGACGGTATGGGGGTCGTCCAGGCCCGACGACCCCCCCCCCCCCCCCCCCCAATTATCTTCAAGTAGTCTTCGCTAGCATAATCATTTAACGATCATGGGATGTGGTTTGTTTAAAAGTTTACATGATGTTTTAAAAACTGTATTACTTAGACTCATAAAATTATTTTTTTACTCCTTGTATGCATTATATATAAGGAAAATAAGTCTATTGATTATTAATGTACCAAATAAGACAATGAAAAATATATAATTGATACTTAACGATGAAACTAACTCACAATCGCTAAGTTAGCGACAATAAGGTAGTCAATCGGAAGCCAACAAACCTGAGAAATATAAAATATTACAGACAAATCATGAATTCGAGCACAGATATCAGACTTCAATAAATATACATTATTATAACCAGGCACAAAGATGTACAAAAATATAAATAAAAAAGGATAGAATATGTTGACCTTTTCCAAAGCTGAGGTAGATGCCAGTAGTTGAGTAGACGTTACAGTGTGGTCCTTTGACTTATGTGGTGAATTACGGGCTCTAGAGCTATAACAAGATGACTTTGTAGTTTTCTTCTACATTTGGACCATTAAGTGGCTTATCGCCATATAATTCTTTATTTGGAAACAAGCTTATATTATCATTCTCAGACACAAAAACTCTGTCTAGACAAAAGTTTCAGTACACTGCAATATCTTATTCATATCAGCACATGGATATCCTAATTTAACATAAAACATAAAAAAAAACCTTGATTCCGTCGTGAAGAACACTTTGACGTCAAACGCGAGATGACGAAGAAGCCAACGAATTAAAGGCGGTGACTCTGACTCTCTCGTGGCAGAAACTGTGGTCCGTTCACCATCTATTGCAGCTAGGGGTGAGCATGGTGCGGTTTTAGCATAAAACCGCAACTCATACCGCGAGGTGCGGTTTTTATTTTTTTAAAACCACATGTTGCGGTTTTTTTGCGGTACGGTTTTTGTGGTTTATTTGCGGTTGCGGTTCGGTTTCGGTGCGGTTTCGGTTTTAATAGTTGAATACATCTAAAAAAAACTCTCAGCAATACTTGAATACATCTAAAAAAAACTCTCGGTTTTAATACTGGAATACATCTAATACTTGATGGTAATTAGAATATAATTTTTGCAAGAGCAATGTGAAGAGCATATGTATGGGCTAGAGGACATCAATCAAAACAAGAGTTTGTACTAGAAACATGTCTAGAATAATAGTTGCTATGTGAAACGGTGAAAGCTTAATCACATAGTCGTAGCCATTCTGAAAACATAAAAGAACTAAAATCAAACAAACCAAACTTCCGTATTCCCATCCAATATCGTTAGATTTTCTTTTAAGAACTTTACTACCGGTTGATTCCATAGATGCCATAACTAAACAACACGTCTACACCAAAAAAAATCATCAATTCAGTACAGCTTTCACAAGTGCGTTCACTAAATTAGAAGGAAGCAGAGCTGAGATCATCATTATAAGTATTGAATCAGATAACTGAGATCATCATTATAAGCACTTAATTCAACAAAAAATTCGAATTCCTACATCTAAAAACACATAGTATTACTGTATTAGCCATTAGGGCCCTAAATGCCTAAAATAGTAAAATCACTGTCAACAACAAAGAACAAGTAATTTAACATATCATCTAGGGCCAAGTAACACAATGGCTAAGAAGTAAGAACCCTACATCAATCAATAGCCTGATTTTTTTCGAGATTGTTTCTTGGTTTAAGAAAGGATTACCTGTCGCCGGCGAAGAAGCAGGAGCCGGAGAAGGAAGCAGAGCAGGTCCGCCGGAGAAGCAGCGCCGCCGGAAAGCTCGGTCGCAGCTGTCGCCAAGTCGCCTGATGTCGCTGATGATTTAGGGAGTTAGGGCAACGATCTGATGAGCTGAGTTAACCGTATAAGTGAATATAAGGAATTTGGGCTAAATTCTTAATTTTGGGCCACTTTTTTAACTGTTTTAACTGGGAGCAGACAATAGTTAACTTAACAAAGTCAAGTTTGTACTTTTTTTTTTAACAAACACAGATTATATAATATATAGGGAATTTTATATTTAAATCTTTAAGTATAATATATATATATAATATATATATATATATGTATAATAATTTTGCGGTGCGGTTTCGGTTTTTTGGTGCGGTTTTTAAAGCTAAAACCGAACCGCACCATACCTTTGCGGTTTCGGTTTTTGCGGTTTCGGTTTTTACGGTTTTTGTGTCGGTTGCGGTTTTGCGGTTTCGGTTTTTGCGGTTTTTGGTGCGGTTTCGGTTTTCGGTTCGGTTTTTGCTCACCCCTAATTGCAGCCAGAGGTTAGATTTCCAACAATATTCTCTCTTCTCCTCTCTCTCGGAAACCTTTCTCCGGTGACAGAGATCATAATCGGAGCGAGAACAGAAATCGGATCCTGAAAAATGGAAAACTTATAATCCTAAAAACCCCATCTCAGGAACTAAAATATATGAATTGGTTTATTAAAACCTTAGTTGTTCAAGAACAAAACCTCGGAAGATACGACTTGCTCCAATCTTGAGTTGATTGTGCTTCTCTCATCCGCTCTCTCTCTCTTTCTTTCTCTTTCTTTATACTGTCTTTGTGTAACTAACTAACTATGAGAGGGAGAATAAGTAGCGGGTCATGGAGATGGATAGTATTGTTAGTTTATTTTGAATTTTGAATAATCTTTTAAATTGAATTTTTGTTAGTTTCTGTTGACATTTCAAATTTGACTAATTCCTTAAAATTAGGAAGTTTTGTTAAAATTTGACCAAAGTATAAAGAAGTTGTTTAATTAATTATTTGACAATAGTTTTAGTTTTTATAATTTTAGAATGAAAATGTTATAGAACCTATTATTTAACTCATAAATTAAATGATTATATAGTATAGATTAGTTGTTATATTTTTCTTTAATCACTTGTACATTAAAACATTATCGACTTGTACCTTTTAATCCGTGAGTCGATATTGAACAAAACAACTACCGAAACGTGACAAAAATGTGTAGGTCGTCATGCTATCTTTGGATTTTTTTTAAACAGTATAGTTTATAAGATATGTTAAGAATACGTAAAAAAATTATAAGTTTGTTGTGGAGGGTGAATTGTAACTAATTATCTATAATTTTGTTAAAACCTCAGGGATTTAAGTGTAATAACTTTAGGGGCTAAAAAATAAATAGTGTTTAAAAGACCAAACTACCCTCATTTTAGGGGTCTTTCTATAAATAAAGGGGGGGAAAGTTCTTATTTTTTGTGTATCTTAAAATACCCCTCCCTCATGCATTATAATATAGTATAGATATAGATAGTACTAAGAGTCCGCCGGTTTTGTATTTTGTCAAATCATTTATGGTGATACGAAAACGTAAAGTAGATAAGGGATATGATTTCATGTATACCAAGAAAATAGGTTTTTTTTATAAAAAAAGAACCTTTTTCAGTGTGTTCCCATACATATTATGATATGCATCACTGACAGCGGCCTTATGAGCTCAATTTCTTCCACTGATTATGATTATGAACGTCGTCTCATCAGTTCGCAGTCTCTTCTATTCGGCTTAATACAAAGCTTTACCATCATGATCCACCATAGTTCTATCAACCTCCAACCCTTTGCTTCAAGGTGTACTCAAATATGCCAGCAGCAAGAAGCAACTGGTTCTCTATCGTAGAAGCAATGGTAATGAAAATCAACAAAGGGTAAGTTGAGGTTGAATTTCTGAAGTTTATAGTATATCAATGAAATCGTACCAAAATTCTATGAATCACTGAATCTGATCAAAAGTTTTTACAATCAAACATTCAAGATCATCAAATAACTAAAACAAAAACAAAACTAATCCAACTCATGAGTTTATTGATGTTAAACAAAATGTTGCAGAGAAACTAACCTTAATTTGGATGCGATATTAGCAGGATCAGATCAAGATCATCAAATCAAATTTGGAGGCGATATTAGCAGGATCAGATCAAGATCATCAAATCAAGGTTAGTTTCTCTTCAACATCAAGATCAGTTAAGGTTAGTTAAACAAAATGTTTCAGAGCAAGATCATGATTAGTTATTGATGTTAAATCATTCCCCTAACTCATATTACAAATCAAATAAACTAACATAAACCAAGTGCACGATATTCGCTTTCAATTGATTTTTTGATTCAATGCCTCTGCTTAAACTTAGACACAAATGCATATCTGACGAAAAAAATACATAATGCGGCCGTCAACATCTACATAAGTTTAATTGTTCTCACACAAACTTTTCATCGAACAGGTTGTGCGCATATATTACACAGAATGTTGAAATGTGATTTTTTTCTTCAATTCAACCCCATAATCACAAGCTTAAACAAAAAGTTGATACGGAATCAAAGAGAATTTAAACAACAATTGATAAAACTCACATGTTGATCATATTGGTTTATGTGATATATGCTTTCAAGTGCAGAAGTAGAAGAAATAATCGAACAACAATTGATATCGTGACTGGCATGCAATTTTGGTAACCACATAACCTGCAAACAAAACTTAACTGAGTTGTGAAGTTTCCGGTGACCTTGATGATACATCGACAAAGGAGAATAGTTACATGAAAGACGATCTCGATTGGGATTATTGTGACTGACGATGAGAGAGAGAGAGGGGGAGTGAAGATGAAATCATGTGGATTTCAAAATTCAAAGTCACAAATGATGAGCCAAAACACAAAAGAAGCAGCCAGTATTTGGTGAGATTTTAAGATAGCTTGATACTTGAAATGGTTGTACACATGCTTTAAATAGTTGTACATATTATAATATAATATAGATATATTATAAACTTTAGTACTGCAATTTAGAGTTTAAATTTTAAAAAACTTTTTTTGGCCCAGTCAAAATTTGTTAGCCCTCTAAAGTAGGAGGCTTTGTTAATATTTGACTAAGGTGTAAGCAAAACTTTTATTCACTTATTCAACAATAGTTTTAGTTTTTTAGTTTTAAAAACGATAGTGCTTTTAATCTATATTTTATTTGTGATGATGAATAAAAATACGTCAAGTTTTAATCACTTGTACACTAATTATTCACCTACTTGTACATTTTAAACCGCACGTCAATATTGACCAAGACATACATCAAAACGTCGACAAAAATGAGTAGGTCGTCATGGTACATTTGGATTTTTTTAAAAACATTATAGTTTATAGGATATGACAAGAATACGTAAAAGAATTATAAGTTTGTTGGGGAGGGGGGAAAGTGTAACTAATTATCTATAATTTTGTTAAAAGTCAGGGATTTAAGTGTAATAAGTTTAGGGGCTAAAAAATAAATAGTGTTTAAAAGACCAAATTACCCTCATTTTAGGGGTCTTTCTATAAATAAAGGGGGGGGGGGGGAATTCTTATTTTTTGGGTATCTTAAAATGCCCTTGACTCATGCATTATAATATAGTATATATATATACTATAGTGGAGGGTTCAAATGAGAAGAAATTCTTTGTAAGAAGAAAAAAGAAGAAATTTCAACCAATAGGAATGATTCATTAGACTTCATTTAATATTTGTACTTAATGTAACTATAAGGGTATATTAGTAAACTTACATGCATCATTAATTGGTAGTTTCATCTTTAATAACTAACTATATTAAATTTGTAACTTATTTTTAAGATATATATTTTTTCACAAAAAAAAAAAAAAAAATAAAAATTCATTTATAGTGTAGGATAAATACGAGGCGTGTAGGATAAATTACGAGTTGTGTAGGATAAATTTCAATACGTGTAGGTTAAATTTCGAAATGTGTAGGATAACTTTTGATGTGTGTAGGCAAAAATATTTAGTGTGGAGGATTATAGTCTTAATGACTAATTAATTAGTCAAACATAATAATAAATGAGATGAGACAAAAAACTATTTAATGTGTTACAATTATACCCTTTTATTCTTTTTCTTCTCAATAAAATTTTCTTCTCAAATGAACCTTCCCCATATACTATATTATAATGCATGAGTGAGGGGTAGTTTAAGATACCAAAAAAATAATAACTTTTCCCCCACTTTATTTATAAAAAGACCCCTAAAATGAGGGTACTTTAGTCTTTTAAACATTATTTATTTTTTATCCTCTAAAATTATTACACTTAAATCCCTAAGGTTTTAACAAATTTATAGATAATTAGTTACAATTCACCAATCCACAGCAAACTTATAATTTTTTTACGTATTCTTGACATATCTTATAAACTATACTGTTTAAAAAAAATCCAAAGATAGCAGCCGACCTACACATTTTGTCGACGTTTCGATAGTTGTCTTGTTCAATATCGACGCACGGATTAAAAGGTACAAGTCGATAATGCTTTAATGTACAAGTAATTAATACTTGTGATCTAATGCGCCTAATCTACAAAGATGTGTCCATCTATGCAAACAAAAACAAAAAGAATTAAAAGTACCGTAATATAAAATGAAGATATTATGTGTCACATTTTATTTATTAAAACTGCCTAACATCTGTACTTAGATATATTTTATAAAAACTTAAAACTAACTACAACAAACTTCCTAAATAGAGGGGTGGCAAATCTAAAATTAAACCCTAATGACTTCTATAGTTACTACAATAAATACATAGCAGGACACCCTATATCTATTGCTAAACAAAATAAAAAAAATGGATCCAGTTCTGAATTCAATTGTTGCGAAAAACCAAGCATGCGAGATTGAAAATTCTAAGGTCAGTTTTGTTATATCGCAACAGTGAATCATTGTTTTCTTTTATTTACTTTTATATGAATGTTAACTTATTTGATTTTTCAGATTCAGTTGCATGATCAACATGCCAATTTAAACAACCCATTTGTGGAAAAAGCTTCTAAAGTATTGATTTTGCTTGTTTTTAAGTATTATTTTTGCGCATATCTTTCATATTAACATGTTCGTTATGTTATTACATGTGTGTTTTATTGCAGGATGACGGTGATAAAAGTGTTGATATTATTTCTTATGGTGCAATGTTTAGTTCATGCAAGTCTAATCTTCAACGTGAATTTAGTGAAGATGTAATTTTAAGGTTTATTTAATCTTTTTTTAACTTTTGTATTCAATTTTTGTCCTTTTTAAGGATCGAAAGTTTGAGACTCAAAGGAAGAGATCCAAGAGACTCTCTGAATGAAAATGGAGTGAGGTTATTAATCTAGACGATTATGAGGACAATGACAAAGAAGAGGAATTAGAAGATACTGCCGATTCAAGCACAAACCAGAAAACCCGATTAAAAATACCTCGAGTGTCAATTCAGAGGGGGAACAAATTTCATGCAGTCTAATATGAAATCTATCAAGTGTTTTTATGTTTTGATTTTCATTTTCAGCTGTTATATTTGATCTAGCCGTATAAATAAAGTTTATTTTATATTTGAACTTTATTTTTGGTGTTAATATAATGCAGTTATTAACCATATTAATAAAGTTCAAAATAAAGTTAGTATCCTAAATTTACAAGTCAGCTAAACTTATATAAGTTAATATCCTAAAGTTGCAATAAATAGATATTGTTGTTAGATATAGTCAAGCTGAAATTATAAAATATTGCAGTTATTCTTGGATATCAATCTAATAATTTGTATTTCTAAACTAAAAAATAATAAAGTAATAAACTTTAAAGCTAAACAAAAAAGAAAACTGAACTTACTATGATACAAAGTTAACAAAGATATAAACTCTTAACATCCTGTTTTTTACAAAAACTGTTTTTAAAATTTTATAAAAGTATAAATTTTATATATATATATAAACGAAATTTAACAATTAAAGTTAAAGGTGTAAAACGTACTTACGAGTCAACTACTATTTTTTATTTTAACAAAAATTTTGAACTTAAAGTTTATTGGATGAGTACCATGTGGATATTTAAAAAAAGTTATGAACTTTAAAGAATAAAATTATAAACTTTATTATTTAACCAACAAAATAAACTTACTTTACAACTATAACAACTTATCTTTTATTTTTTCATTTGATTATCATTTTTTATAAAAAACAGAACTTTACATGTGTAAATTTTTTTTTACTTTATTTATAAACAAATCATTTTGTTTTTATAAAAAAAAATAATTCTTTTATAAACATTTTTTGTGACAAGTAATATAAATAAAATACTCCAGAAATTTACAGTATTTACTAAGTAAATACTAAATTGTATTGCAAATTTTTAGAAATTATAAGTTCAACTATATCGTTATAGATAATATTAGTCAGTTTCAAAGAATTCTTTACCAACTTGACTAGATACATAGTAGATTGTGTTGCATATTTTTTGGGATTATAAGTTAAAAGTAGACTCTTATAGATAAGATTAGTTAGGAACTAAAAATCTGAACTTAGTATGATATAAAGTTAATAAAGATATAAACTCTTAACATCCTATTTTTTATAAAAACATTTCTTGAAATTTTATAAAAATTTAATTTTTTATATATGTAAAAAACCGAAAATTAACAATTTAAGTTAAAGCTCTAAAACGTACTTACGAGTCAAATACTATTTTTTATTTTTATAAAAACGAAAATCTTAAACTTAAAGTTTATTGTATGAGTACTATGTGGATATTTAAAAAAAGTTATGAACTTTAAAGAATAAAATTATACTTTATAATTTAACCAATAAAATAAACATACTTTATAGTTATAACAACTTTTTTTTTTTGTCTTTTGATTATTAATTTTTATAAAAAAAATATTTTTTTGTCTTTTGATTATTAACATTTTATAAAAAAACACAAAACTTTACGTATGTGTAACACTAATGGCATATATCCACCACAATAATGTTATTATAAATATTATACGAATAAGAAAACTACCAGAAACGAGTGCCGCAATCAAAAGTGTCGCCCTGCCGCATCGCGCGGGCACCCTACTAGTATATATATATAGGGGAAGGTTCAAATGAAAACCACTTTTATTGTGAAAACTCGAAAACTAACTAAAAAAAGCTTAAAAAACACACCAATTTTTTTTCTTTTTTTCCAATTTTTTTTATTAAAAATCGCTATTTTTTTATAAATAGATTTTTTTTTTCAAAAAAAAATTGTAGTACACATACACATGTGCACTACAATTTTTCTTTTAATTTTTTTTATATATAAAAATTGCGAAAATTGGTATGCAAAAAAAATAAAAAAAATTGGTATGTTTTTTTTGGCTTTTTAATTAGTTTTCGAGTTTTCTCAATAACTAGTGGTTTTCATTTGAACATTCCCCTATATATATATATTGGGATAGTGTACATTAATTCAGAAGTGTGAGAAGTGTATTATAACACTGTATATAACACTATATAACACCATATAAACACCGTATATCACTATGTAACACCATATAATACCATATAACACTATGTAACACTATATAACACTATATATCATCATACATCTATTATAGACATGCTATCAGACAAAATATAGTGTTATATTTGTTATACAGTGTTACATAGTGTTATATGGTGTTATATTGTGTTACATAGTGTTATACGGTGTTTATATGGTGTTATATAATGTTATAATATACTTCTCACACTTCTGGATTAATGTACAGGATCCTCTACCAAGAGTGAACTGTGTGAACTCATCTGGACCCTTGATTTCCTTTTTAGTTGTTAAGGGAAGGATTGTAATTTTATAAAAAATAGATTTAAATCGTTATCTTAATAATTGAAATCAGTTACATATTTCCTATTTTAATTCATTATCCATAGTATCTTTCCGATTTTAAATTTATTATCCACAATATCTTTTATTTCAATTTTATTTTTCAGATTTTATCACCAGAATTCAAATTTTGATTTTTAATATCCACGTAACCTTCATATTCTAATGGTATACACATGTGTACTTGGATATAAATAGAACAATACGTATGTGTACTTAGCATCGTACATATGTGTACAGTAATTCACAAATGTACATAAAAAATTCAATACAAAAAAAATTCTAAGATATCACAAAAACAGACGATATACACATGTGTACATCGCATTAAAAACATGGCAAAATCAGAATACACATGTGTACATCGCATTTAAACAGAGCAAGGATAATGAATTTAAAATAGGAAAGATATTATGGATAAGGAATTAAAATGAGAAATATGTAACTGATTTCAATTATTAAGATAATGATTTAAATCTATTTTTTTACAAAATTACTTTCCTATTTAATTTACGAGAGAGAACATGATTTATGCAATCAATTTAAGATGAAAATTACACATATACCATTTTTGTATTTAATTAAATAGAAAAAATTAACCACATAATTACCATCATGCCATTCATCTAAATCTCAAGCTCATAGAAATCAACGGCCAAAATGAGTTAACACAGTTCACAACTGAGGGGGGTGTTCACTCTTGAACCTAATCCTATATATATATATATATATATATATATATTATTTTTAATCATAATTTCGTATATGATAATAACTTTTAGATAAATACTTGGCTTGAAACGTGTTTTTAACGAGTCAATGCGATAGCTCACAAGCGGCTCACCTCGTTTACACTATGCAGGTAACGTATAAAATAAAAGTAGGGTTATAAAAAAGAGTCATCGTATAGGAAATTATTGTTTTTTAAAGTAAATGTTTTAGCGTTATGTTTATCGATATATATGGGTTGGATATAGCTAATCTTATACCCACATCCGATTGTAAAATCATGTCTCATACATCGCTCATTATCCGTCAGGTATATGTCGGGTGTTTACCCGTCAGGTACCGGGTATATCTATTATAGTTTTTAAAAATACCCCTTGCAATTTCATGTATATATATATTTTTATTTTCTTTTGTAATTTTATGTTTTTAAATCTACACAATATATTAACTTAAGATAAAAATATCATTATAAAAATATTTTAAATTTTATAAAAATGTAAATATATTATAATATTAATCTAAAAGAAATTGTATTTGGTAGAATATAAATATAAATAATATAATCAAAATATATATTCAATAGAAATTTATAAAATATATATTCAATAGAAATTTATATTTAAATTAATAACGCTACTAGAATGAAATACTACCAACAACAGTTAAAGCAATATAAAAACAAAAGTTATATTTATTGGGTATGTGTTTCGGGTAAACAGGTGTATAGTTTCGTGTGATCAAGTTGGGTGTCACATAATCCCATACCCGCAAAAAGAATATAAAAAAAATTCCAAACCCATACTCGTCGGGTATTAGATATACTTGTTCCGAATGCGTTAAGTATACTCATCAAGCTCAGTTTTTTTTTTCATTCCATGGTTAGGCTATCAACTATGGGCAAACACCCAGCCCACATGGCATTTATGAGGCATGGCACGACGCGAAACACTAACTGAGGGGGTGTGAAAGGTGGTTAGCGGAGGTGGGTCGTGGGGCGGGGCACAACGTTAAGGGGGAGAAATTATGAAGACCACACCCCAATGGTCTTACATCCGTTCAACCATTAAAATTAAAATAACAGTAATAATAATAAAAGTTTTTCAAAACACTCATATATATACGGATCGGTTCAAATGAAAATCACCACAAGTTGTGAGAACCGTGGAAACTTTTTGATCCCGTGTGAGCTGGGCCTAAAATCTTTGCACAAACGTAGATGAAAACATTATAAACAGACATGTAAAAAAAGTAAAAGAAAATTGTCGAGTCGTTAGTTTTGACTGATGCAAGTTTGTTGCGTGCTGGTGTAAATTTTGTATGGAGATAAACATTTTTTTACGCCTCATGTAAATGTAGGTATGAGGCATTTTTTTGTCGAAACAAGTGATATGTTTTATGACTTTTGAGAAAAAAAATCAGAAAAACCTTTTGGATGGCCTAGTTCTCACAGTTCAGGTGGTTCTCATTTTAACTCATCCCTATATATATATATAACAAACAAGAGGGGCCAAATTTGGATAAACTTGAAAGTTAAAATATAAAAAGAAGCCTTATAACAAAACACACACATGGTGTGTGTTCTGTATATGAACTCAGGAAGCTCCCATGGACTAAATTCCAACTAAATCATCAAATTGAAGGTCTAAACGAAGCCCAAATTCACAATTGAACGTGAATTAAGGATCACCCAAGCTAGGGGATCGTCAGGTATGTAAAATTTTGATGATTGGTGAAATTGTGAAATTTGAATAAACATCATAATCGCGAATTACGTATGAATTATAGAAGCTATGGCTGAATTAGTGATGTATACTTGCTTAGGAACAAAACCCTAGGTGAAAATTATACACATGATGCTATGAATTGAATGTTTTGATGATTTATCACACTAGGATAAGTGGATTTTAATCATATGGTGAAATTGATGAATTATGATTAGAATCATTATACATGATAGTAATAAGGAAATACTTGAACAAATTGTGTGTTTGAGTATATAATCATACTTACTATGAAATGAGTTTCATATGATATGATAAAAATTTATGATATGTTCATGTTAAATGATGTTTCATATCATCTTGTATTAATTCGGTAACTTATGGTTACAAGGATTTGGTTAATAAAGTGACTAAAACGGTAGGATAAGAATTCACCGGATAATTGGCCAAGTAATTAAACGAGTAGTCGAGCTACATCGTGTAAATTATTTACGCTAATAGGCAGTTGACTTTACAAAGTCAAACTAACCATTTATATGGCCGAATGATAATTTCGACTATAATAATTGTAGGATGGAATATTCGTGATTGATTATGACTAATTTAACCATCTTACGAATTTCAATGATAGTTTGGCGCTTCACAGCTAGGTGGAAGCTTGAGAAGGAAGCGGGCCAAACGAATCAAGAATGAAGGAAAAACATAATCAGGATGCAAGGTAAGTATAGCTTACGCTATTCTTAATTTATAGAATATTCTCTTATCGTATTAATTACGAATAAGATAGATAAACAATTGAAATATGATGTTCCGACGTGTAGTCGTACGGAACAAGATAATAAAAAATGATAAGAAACCATATCGATGGTTAAAGATGAGTAAATCGGTAATTCGGACATACTATGACGAATAGAAAATGAACTTTTAAGGGTTACCTTATATGGTAAGCCAAAACGAATAATAAGGGCAAAACGGTAATTTGGTCACGCGATGACACTAACCGTTAGTTTTTGAAAAGAAACTTTATGGCGTAAGCCATAATGGGCCAAAAGAGTTAAGAAATGGTTTATAAGTAAAATGACCATACGGTGTAAACCGGAGCGAGTCATGTAGATGAGATGGTAATAAATATCATCTTGCAAGGATAAACGGTCACTTAGACCAAATGGGTCAAAGGTAAGATATCACCCTTTGACAATATCGACTAATGATTATTTGCCGAGTTATATGCTTACAGGAATAGATTTCTAATGGATATTGGCATCACTATTAATTAGCGGCTATTAAAGCAAGTTATTAAAACGGGTCAATATATTGATCCGAGCCAGGTATGCGTAATAGATTAACTACTCATTTAGAACTTAAAGTTCAATGAGAAATAAATTAAGTCAAAATTTGACATTTAGTTACCTTAAGAGGTAAACCCGATAATTTAAATAATAGTCATTGTGTTTTTAGAAACATAATGATTTCGAAACAAAAATTAGAGTTACAAAATGGGATTTTGGTCAAACATATCATTAAAAAGTCTTTCGTCGTAAAAGAAGGGTTAAAGATGACCAAAACGCCCTTGTAAGCGAAATTGAGCAAACGATCATTGAGGTTGTTTGGAAACGAGTTTTATGATCAAATAAATGCTTAGAATAAGTATAATAAGCGAAATGTGTGAACCTTTGGGTCAAATGACTCTAAATGAGTCTTTGCCGTAAAATGACAATCCGAGGGATAAAACTCTGAATAAATAGCATACCATATTAAATCCACCACAAATATATTTATGGTGGAAGACCATTTGATAAGAAAGTGGAAATATGACGCCATAAAAGAATGAGAGAAATTTTATGCTTAAAAGTGCATAAACACCCTTAACGGGTCAAAATAGGAATATAAGAAAAAACGGGTTAAATATATATATAAACCCGTGATTTGAACCTAATACAATAGAAAACAGTTATAACATGAAGTTCATGATCATTTGAATGCAACAAACAAGGTGGTTTGACAAAATCATGAACGGGTCGAAAGTTTTGTAATTATATATTAAGCCGAAGGCTTAAAAGTCTCAACTTTTGTTAACCCGGATGTTGGATTTTAACTCCATATGATAGAGAATCAAATTTACGATCACGTAGGAAGAAACATGACTTAAATCGGATCAATAATGAATAAGTTATGTCCGTTTTCGTGAAAACAAGTGTTGCTGGAAAAATGCAGGTCTTTAAACAGACCAGCTGGAAAATGTGCTTCCTCACGCCACGCGACGGAAGAAAGAACTCCTGGCGTGACACGCGACGCTGCTCGCGGCACGCGAAGGGATTTAGTAATTCTGTTGCGGCCCGCGAGGGCCACTAAACCTGGCAAAGTGTTGCTGTACCATTGTTTTGATATTGCGAATTCGTTTATACACGTTATAAACTTCCTATGACTAACTCAATTCATGTTTTATGAATTGTAGGTATAATTTATAGTACCGGAGGACGATCAAGCTCAACGAAGAACCGAACACGAGCAAGAATTCAAGCTTCCGCGAAATGTTTCGTCGTGTTGTTTTAATTGACGAATATACTTAATTTTGGTTGAAATGTTTTAAATTGTAAAATGTTTTAACAAGCTCATATTTTCAAGTGTATGTATAATCGTAAATACACTATTTTAATCGAAATCTATATAAAAATCGTATATAGCAAGTAAGGGTCTTACAGTCGACCCGAACAACCCTTGCCGAAGCTCATTGAATACGCCCAACACACCAAACTCCCAACCCAACACTTACTTCTTCCCTTCCAACTTCTTCACCAGTTATTATCGCCCAGGGCCGCCCGGTGATGCACCATTCGACTCACAACAAGCTCAAGCGGCGAGTTTTTATTATCAATACCAACTAAACACGCAAAATTCGCAATCCACCATACCCGAAACTCAACCCGACTTTGTATAACCAAGACAAACAACTAAGAGGTGGACGGTTACGGAAGAGATTGCTTTGGCTTGTGCTTGGGTGGACATCTCAGAAGACCCGACTACCGGTATTATTTATTATTTCATATATATTATGTTTTTAATAAATTACATTTTTATGTATAATGTTTTTAATATATTACATTTTTATATGTTACGTACGTTTTTTAAGATATTATAGTTTTTTGTGCATTATGTTTTTAATATATTACGTTTTTATGTAAATGTTTCATATAAAAAAGGAAACGATTTTTGTGTTCGTCAAACCTTTCACGAGATCATGGGACGTGATCCTTAGCGCAACCCGCATTCCATTTCTGGGAAATGGAGGGAAATGCAGAAAAAGGTAACCACCTTTAACGCCATATTCAACAACCTAGCTAACCAATGCGGTGGTCTAGCGAGTGGTGCGACTTATGTAGATTTTCTTATCAAGGCACACAAAATCTACATGCAAGATACAGGCAATTCGTTTACAATAGAGAAACCATGAAACCTTTGAAGTAAACATGAAGATTCCCACCAACATTTATAAGAAATCTGGTGAAAATGAAACGATATAAAAGATAATAAAATTCAACTGACTTAACATTATGGGATTTCTTATACTTCAAATACCTCTAGCTAATTAGGGGTGTTTATCGGGTCGGTTTTTAAGTTACTCAGATTGTATTTGAATTTGTTTGAAAGTTTTTTTTTTTTTAATCAAAAAACGAATTCGAATCATATAATATACAATATATAATCAGTACTTACCTTTTTTTTTTTTGAAAGTGAATTCGAAAAACTAATTCATTCAAATTTAATTTAAGTTCGAGTTGATCCGAATAATCCGATTTATTAGAAAAGAAAAAACAGTGTGTACATATAAAATAAATGCAAACTGTGTACTTTTTTTTATAGAGAAACAAAAAAACCAATGTTTTAAAAACCGGTTTAAACCGGCCGGTTGTACCGGTTGAACAGTCCGGTAGAACCGTCCGATACACCCGATTAAACCGTTTTTTAGCAAAATTCGATACGATATAAAAACCGGATTTTAAAACATTGCAAAAAACTAATAATTCCACTCCATATTTGGGTGGACGTGGTCCGAAAATCATAAATTCGAATTCGGAAATTTGATATGCACAAGAACTTGGTTTCAAATTCGTTTTTGGTTCAAATTTCAGTTTCTTTAGTCCGATTAGTATAATCAACATCCGTAATTAAATACAATTATTATTCCTAATCGTTTGTGAGGATTTTTGTTTCGATATATATGAACGAGGTCAATAATATGTTTTCTAGATTACAAGTTACTGGAATTTTATTTGAAAAAACCAGAAAGAAAATAAAACACATGTCGGTACACGTGTCTTCAAACAATAAAATTCAGGTATAATACTCAACCACATCTTTCAATCTAAATACTCAACAAAAGTAGTTTACTCATTTTGGCAACAATTCATAACCATCTTTTGCACGTTTTGCCACCGTCTATTTGAGTAAGCCAGATAATTTTCTAATTTATCATATGAGTGAATATTTAACAAAAGTAGTTAAATTAAAATTAAAAGGTTCACAACTTTTAAAGTTAATTTTAGACTATGTGATTTGACTCAAATAACCGGTCCAAAAGTAAAAAATTGACTTTCTTAGTCAATTCGTTTCATTTTCATCTCAACTAGATTTACCATTTTACCACTCGGTGTAATACGGCGGGGGCGTAAAACCATGCCGAATAGCACCAATACCGTACCACCGCCAGCGATAACCAATACTGAAGTTACGGTGTATTGATGTAAAGAAATTAGACTGCAACGTAAAACATAGAAAATAATACTTAAGTCGATTTAGGACCTCGCACGTTGTAACGAACCTGTCAAACATGGAAAAGATAGACGGCGTAAAAACGTTGAACCACACACGTATGTTGAGCCGTGTTAACTCGCAAAATCTAGTACGAAGCGTAAAACGAAATGTTAAAACGTTGAACCACACACACGTTATGCCGTGTTAACTCGCAAAATTTAAAACGAAAAATCAGCGAAAAATGAAAAGTGTGGGGACCAAAGTTGAAAGTACAAAAGTTGTAAGGTTGAATTGCAAGAGATGAAAACTTTTTGTGTTATAAGTAGAAAAACAAATAGCTTTTAATTAAAAATGAAACATCAATTTTTTTTTAAAACCACCCTAAGCATAAGGTACACACCTATATGCATATAAATGTTGTTTCTTTATAGTTTGCTAATTGTTAATTAGCACCAAGTCAGAAACATTAGCATCATATATGCATACAAATGTTGTTTATTTATAGTTTGCTAATTGTTAATTAGCGCCAAGTCAGAAACATGATCAATTGTTAGTCCATTAGCTTCATTTTTCATCTCATAATCAACGACACTATGGTCTTTCTAAACAAACTTAACATAAAAATGGATGGCGTAATTACCTAACATTAGTTGAGAAAAAAATGAAACTGATGGACTAAAAGAATGCCAGATTTATAATTTTGGACTAAAAAGCTTGTTTGAGTCAAACTATCGAGGCGAAAAAATGTATTTAACTCTTCAACGTTTGATAAGTTAAATCAATATATAAAGGAAGTCGGGGAATTCACATCCCTTCCCCTATTTTTATGTGAAAGAATTTTACATATTATGAAAAGTGGTTGCGAGAGAAAATGTTACAGTTCATCTCTAAAATTAGGGGAACACTGTTCACCCATATTAATTTTTTAATATTTTTTTTGAAAGTGGTTGTGAGTGGAGATGAGAGAAAAATTAATGATAAAGATAGAAAAAATATTATTTAATTGAAATAAAGAGAGAAAATGAAGTAATTTTTAGGGCCTGTTTGTTTATCTCTTAATGAGGCTCTTAATGGTTCAGACCTCTTACTATTAAACACTTAATGGTTCAAACTGTTTCGTGAGCAGATGTCTGAATGGTTCAGACATTTGCCTCTGAATGGTTAAGTATTATACAGAGTCTGAATGGTTAAGACCTCTAATCTGAATTGGTCAGGCATTTGCCTCTGAAGGGTTAAGCATTATACTAGCTGTTAATGGTTCAGACCTCTTACTGGTTCAGCACTTAACCATTCAGAAGTTGCCAAACAACCCCTTAATGTAAGTATAGGAATGAAGATAGGGGAAGGGATGTGAATTGAATTTTCATTTCTTTCACTTAAATATTTTAAAAAAATTTAGAAATGGCTCAAGTTCAATCCCTAATTCACTATCCCTATTAAGAGAAACATGATTTATATAAAAAAATTGTTTATGCATTGTAGACGTGCTCATTTCAGTGTTTTTAGTAACTGGTTCGGTAACTGACCCAGCTGGTTTTTTTTTTCTATTCTAAATTCAAATCGGTTTGGCTGTTAACCGATCTTTCAACGCTAAAAACCCAAACCTATAATAGTTTGTATGTTACAAACTAGTTACGATTAAATAACCGGTTATGTTGAGCATCTTTGTTGTCACACCCCAACCGATGGCGGAAACATCGGGGCGCGGCATTGAGTGAAACAAATTGTCCAGGAGAATCCATAACAACTATAATTACCAAATATTTAACGTCATGTCCCATACCATAACATATAAAGTAAAACAGTTATTACAGACATAGTGTTCTCAAAGACAAAAATTATTCGTGGGTTTCTAGACCACCTAAACTTGATTCATCACAGCTAGCAAGCAAAAGCATCCTAGACACCTGTCACACACGTTAAAATAAAAGTCAATACACATAGTCTAAATGTGAGCATACAAGTTTAATAGTATAATAGTAGCGAAAGCGATTTACGCATAACCAACATGTAACACGTAGAAATGTGAAGCAAGTAAGCTATCGACAATGAAATATGCACAGACGTAACTGCGAGTTGTAGAATGCGCAACACATATCACCACTGTGATATGTGAAGAAAAAACAACCCCTGTCCACGACAGGTGCTGAGTCCAAACTATAGTACTATCGTTGCTAAGGTGTCAGACAACAATCACTGTGTAAACATAACATACTAGCATTCATCGAATAACACGTATAACATGCGAGAGCGGTTAGCGTATAAAAAGTGTTTGCGTTGTGTGTCGATTGTGATTTGATATAAGTAACGTATGTAACACCCCAAAAATGCGTTAAGCAAAAAGGGATCGAGTATACTCACAGTGCGTTGATAGTGTTAAACACGAACTGTATTGGATTGAAGGGAGCGCTTAGAATTAGCCTGGTCAGAGAACGATAGTGTGAGCGTTGAACAGTGCGTCGAGGAGTTGAGTGAGCGGACAGTGATCCGATCGGATGACCGTCCGGACGGATGACCATTCGATCGGAGAGTCATTCGAGGGGTTGAGTGTGTTTGTGGAATGTTTGAACTTTGAAGTTTTCATTGTAGAATTTTGAAATGTGTGAAGTGTTTCTATTCATCAGGTCATCCGGTCGGATGGTCATCCGGACGGATGGCCGTTCGATCGGATGATGACTCGAGTGGAAACTGATATGTTTTGAAAATGTTTAAGTGTTGAAAGTTACAATTACCAGGTCGAATAGTCGTTCGATCGGATGGTCGTCCGATCGGACGGATATTCGTTTGGGCGATTGTTTTGTTTGAAAACTTGGTAAAATCAGTTAAGTCAAAAGTTTTGCGGTTTAACCGAGACGGTATGACGACGTGTCAAACAACGGAAATCACATCAAGTCCAACTCATCCGATCGGACGTGAATCACCCCGTTCGACCAGACTCAGCTATTCTTTACGGAGTTTCATGTTCAACCCGTGAATCGGTCGTCTCTTTGATAGAAATCCATTCTCGGCCCGGTTCTCCACTAGAGGATGAGTAGAACACCCGAACGAGTCTGGATCCCATCGATTTTTGAGTAAAAGTGAAGAATGTTTGAAGAAAAGTTTGAAACACTTCGAAACTGTTTAGATTTATACGGAATCAGTGTGAATCATGTAGAAATCTGTTAGATTTGAACCGTTCTTGCCGAGATGAAGTCATTCTCCAAAGTTCACATGAACTCGTGATGACGTCTCCCTAGAACAGCCCCAAATCAGGCGATTTCATGGTTAAAATGTAAGATTTGATTGTGAAAATGACGAGAAAGTGTGTAGTGAAGATGGAAGCACAAGATTTAGAATGAAAACTTACAAGAATCGCGAGAAATCGAGAGAAAAGAGCTTGGGAGTGCACTAGTCGGAGGGAGCTGTCACATCAATGAACAGTTGATGTGACAGGAGGGGTATTTATAGTGTGAGAGGTGAAAGGCGGTGCAGGTTTAATGGGTCGGACAACCGTTCGATAGGACAGCCATCCGATCGGATGGTCATCCGGTCGGATGTCCATTCGACTGGTTGGTCGTTCGGTCGGATGGCTTGTACGGGTTAGTTTTCTGACTTTCGTTTCGTGCTCGGTGCGTTGCGTTGTGTTTAAGCGAGTTACGAGTAAGCGATGCGATAGTATTACACATTAGTTACACAAATAACATAACCAACCTAACAATCATAAAGTAATCTTGCGTTTTTGGTTGCGATGCGATGCGATGCGATAGAGTTACGATTGCGTTTACTAATAACATCCCCATATATATAAGCATACACAAGTAAAGCACATAATAACATACACACGTAAAACAATATCCTTACCTGCGATTCGAGTTGCGATGCTGAGTTACTGAGTTCCTCCAGTCGGATGTACGTTGCTGAGTTCCTCCAGTAATTCGAGTCGGTAGGCCACTTTGCCAATTCTTTCCAGAATCTTAAAGGGTCCAACGTATTAAGGCGATAGCTTATCTTTCTTGCCGAATCGGACCACTCCCCTCCAAGGTGTAACCTTTAGGAGTACGTGATCACCAACGTCAAATTCAAGGGTCTTGCGGCATTTATCGGCGTAACTCTTTTGACGACTCCGGGCTTTCAGAAGATTGTCTCGTATCTGGAGGATCTTGTCAGTCGTTTCTTGCAATAACTCTGGACCAGTAATTTGCGCATCTCCGATCTCGTGCCATACTGTCACACCCCGATATTTCCACATATTACCGGTGGGCCCGGCTGGGAGTATCGTGACGTAGTTGATATCATCATAGTCAATACATACAATATAATAGCACAGCGGAAGGCTTGGTGAATAAACTATTACAAACCATAATGTCTAAGTGTCCAAATGAAAGAATATACAGACTGGGTTGTAATAAGATCCACAGGCGGATCATAAATAAAATACAAGAAATGGAAAATAACAGACTCCAGGTATCTAGGGATTTGCAAGATCCTCTTATATGACACCAAGTAGCTCCAGTCTATTTACGAGAAGTACCTGTCAATCAATCTTTGAAAAATACGTCAGTTTACACTGGTAAATACAATTAACTGACTCATTTGAAAAGTATATATGAAAATTGATTTAGGTGCACAAGGCGCAAATCATTTATAACTTGGGACAATTATTTAAGATAATCTTGTATACAGATTTACATGTTTGTTATACAATTGGGGCCGGTTGGAAGCCGGTCTTGATTAACCGACTCACCACTTAAAGAACCCACAAAGGAGTTATCCCCAACATGTGGGTTTATATTTTAGCATTTGCATCTGTCAGGTGTATGGCTACACCCCGTGCATAGGTCGTGGCCATTTTCAAATGAAACAAGCCGAGGATATCCAGGACACGGTCGTATTAACCCCAAATGCAATTGTTATCAAACAAGACAGATTAAAACAGGTTATGTAAATTTATTAATCACAATCCGATTAAATGATTTCATACCCGACCAAGTGGTATTATTATAATACCATATCCCAAGCCCGTATAAGGGAAAATAAGTTAAAAATATTTACCTGAGCTAAATGTGAAAAGTAACTCAACCATAAAATCCTAAGCTTTATGATGATACCTTCTACTGGATGCTACTTAATCTGTATAGAAGGTTTAATAACCTATTAGGATGCTAACGAGTCTTTAATTAAGTCAAAGACTTAGACCGGCTAGCTATGAAGAAACTTTACGGTTCTAAACGCTAGATTAAGCGGAGACCGGAATAGAATGTGATTTAGACCCGACAAGCTTGGATACTTGTATAATATGGGTAAACTAAACACATTCTGGAATTTGAGGATTTAATGATAAGGTTAAACCCGTTTTGGCTACTATATATGTAAACTAGTCACATAAACCGATCCGAACGCATAAATGCGTAACGTGTAACCAAATGAATTATATACAGGTCTTAATTGTTATTATGCTTTAAATATGTTAATACATCAGTAGGATGTTAACATATATGCCCAAAAAGTATTTAAAACCAATTTAAGTACCGTAAGGGCATTTTGGTCATTTTAGTAATTATAAAAGAGATTTTATAACAAACTGAAGTTCTGGTCTTTGGTAATCAGTAAAAACATTTATTTTATCTCATTACATCAGTAAGATACTACATATATGTGAGGTTTACCATTTATGGCCAAACTATGCCCCGAAAGAGCATTTTGGTCATTTCACATATGCTTTTAAGGACATTTTTGGAAATCTGAGTTCATAACTTATACCTACTGTAATAATATTGAAATTTGTTTAAAAATTCAGTAGGTAACAAGTCTTAGGTGTTAAATATGGTTTTAAACCATACTATGCACTTAATTAGTGTAAAACTCGCTAATTGACGATAATCAAGATGTTTATGTAAATCTGAGATTTTGATCAGTTTTAAATGCTCAAAATAATTTATTTAATGTATGAAATCAGTAGGAAAAGGTTTGGCATTCAAATCATTTGTTAATCTCATTTTATGCATGAAAAGGGTATTATCATCATTTACCGAATTACACAAGAACTCTATGATTTAAACAGATTATAATCTGAACAAAAATCTTAATATTCCTTAAAAATAATATCTTAACAGTAGGTAATGAGTTTTGGTTCAAAATCCAAGTTTAAACATGTCTTATGCAAGATATCGCAATTTAATTAATAATAAGCTTATAATTACGATATCGAGTATAACTTCTGTTTGAGACCAAGAACTGATGTCAAATTTTCGGGACAAGCTTATATATCAGTAGTAAAGGTTTTTGTCCTCTCCCATTTCTAAAAATCTCATTTATATGTCAAAAGGGCATTTACGACATTTATACGCATATTAACAACAAGAGCATATAATTCAAACTACTAAGAACCAAGCAATATAACTCCAGAGGGTTATACTACTGAATAATGTGGTCCTAATGGAATCTTAAAACATGGGAGAATTAAGCTTAAAAGGGTCAGAACTGAAAGTCAAAGCAAAAGTCAAGCTTTTGCGACTTTCGGTTATATACTGACCTTAGACTGATAATTGTCGGGTTAGACCTGATTAAACATGTTCTAATACTCATTACTAAGTCATTAGAATGTTAAAATATAATTTAGAACCTCTATTTTATTAGTTTAAATTATTTTTAAAGTTTCTGTCCAATTTGACTTTTTGACTAACTAGTTTGACCCGACAATTAACTAGTCAAACGAAATAATTAGGAGGTGCCCTTTTAAGGGTTAATCACCTACTTTAATATGGTTTCATAACCACTTTCGTTTTGGTCAGTGGCTGGACCATTTATGATTAAACCGAAAGTCAAAGCTTAATTACGACATGTTTGACTTTTCGGCTTTTAAGCTAATTAAAAGGACTAAGCAGGGATTAAAACTCTTACTTAAGGTTCTTGCTATCTTTTCTACACTTGATAATCTTCTCCTAATGCTTGCTAACTCCAGAAATGTCCAGAACTCAAGTTTGGAGTGTTGAGAGTGAAGTATGTGTGAATGAGCATTTGAAATAATGGACTTAAGGTCCTTTATATAGGAGATTCAAGTAGCTCCAGATGAATACAAGTGTTTAAGGATGAAATCATGTCTCTACAGGTGTCTTGGTGGTTTCTAAAAACCATCTACAAGTCCATTGTTTCGAAATTTTTGTTTGGAGCACAAGCATAGACATAAACCTGCACCTAGCAACATTCAGCTGTGAAAATACTGTCGTCGCACTGCGCGACGGCTGAGGAGCTCCATGGTCGCGCCACGCGACCACCCATGTTACCAGCCAAACAAGTTTTAAAGTTTACATGTTCAGCCCCTGCACCTTTACAAGTCTTATATCTTTCATTTTAAGAACCTTTGGCCCTTGTAGTTAGTTTGTAGAAGTTCAAGGGAGTATAACCAAACTCTGTTAGGCCCGGTTTCGTTAAATATCACCTTAAACACAAGTTTCATCACGTTGACACTTTTCACCCAAGTCTTGAAAACTTGCTTAACGATCCCGAAACCACATCAAATTTATATCACTTATTCTTGAGAGTATATTTGAATATTTCGAAGCCTCGGGTTCGTTAAAAGGTCACTCAGAGGTAAGAATTAACATGTTGACACGTTTAACCCCTGTAGTTTATAATCACTCGTTTAAGAATATATTCTCCGTGTATGATCATTCAGAGGCACAAGTTTGGCATGTTGACACTTTTAGTCCTTGTGGTTTCATATTTTTTTACCGTTTGTCAACTTTAGTCCTTCAACCTCATTCTTTCACATAATTAGAGTTTAGGACACGTGTCTATACATAATTGGACTCGTTTTTACGTGGTGTTACATCCTCACCCCCTTAAAAGAAATCTCGACCCTGAGATTTACTGGAATAAGTGAGGGTACTTGTGTCGCATAGTGGACTCCACTTCCCACGTATATTCAGGGCCTCTACGGGCATCCCATTTAACCTTTACTATAGGCACATGCTTCCTTCGGAGCTTTTTAACTTGACGATCCTTGATTGATATAGGTCTTTCAACAAACCTCAAGCTTTCATCAATCTGTACGTCTTTATGATACATAGCTAGCGATTCATCAGCTAGACATTTCTTGAGATTACAGATGTGGAACACATTATGGATTCCACTCAGCTCCTCAGGCAAGTTTAGCTTATAAGCTACACTGCCGACACATTCGATAATTTCGAATGGTCCAATATATCTAGGGCTTAGCTTGCCCTTCTTACCAAAACGTATCACACCTTTCCAGGGTGATACTTTCAGTAAGACTTTGTCACCCACTTCAAACTTTAGAGGTTTCCGCCTTTTATCAGCATAACTTTTCTGCTTATCCCTGGCAGCTTTCAGGCGATCATGAATCTGGACAATCCTGTCTGTCGTTTCAAGGACTATATCAGGTCCTGACAACTGAGCTTCTCCTACTTCCGCCCAACACACAGGCGTTCTGCATTTCCTTCCATACAATGCCTCAAAAGGTGCAGCCTGAATGCTAGTATGGTAGCTATTATTATAGGAGAACTTGATCAAAGGTAGGTGGTCATCCCAGCCACCTCCCAAATCAATAACACATGCCCGAAGCATGTCTTCCAACGTTTGAATTATACGCTCACTCTGTCCATCTGTCTGCGGATGGTAAGCAGTACTAAAATTCAAACGAGTGCCTAAAGATTGTTGGAAACTTTTCCAAAAGTGAGAAGTGTATCTAGTATCTCTATCAGAAATAATAGATACCGGCACTTCGTGGAGGGATACAATCTTATCCACGTACAACTGGGCTAACTTGTCGGAGCTATGAGTATCCTTGATGGGTAAGAAATGTGCTGACTTATTCAGTCTATCAACTATGAACCATATGGTATCATTACCATGCCTTGTTTTAGGTAACTTGGTTATAAAGTCGATAGTTACCATCTCCCACTTCCATGTGGGAAGTTCCGGCTATTGAAGCAGACCTGATGGCTTTTGATGCTCTGCTTTAATCTGAGCACAGGTCAAGCACTTAGCTACATGGGTGGTAATATATTTCTTCAAACCTATCCACCAATAATTAGCTTTCAAATCCTGATACATCTTGTTACCTCCAGGGTGAACTGAATATTTGGAGTTGTGAGCTTCTTGGAGTATTATATCTCGAAGCTCTCCATGAATAGGAACCCAGATTCTTCCATTCATTTTAAGAATTCCATCCTTACCAGGTGTTAACTGTTCCGCAGTTATACCTAACTTTTCATCTGGAAGATTAACTTCCAAAACAGCATCTTTCTGTGCAGCTAATAGCCTTTCATTCAGGCTATTCTTCAGTTCAATGCTCTTAGCATTAATCCTGATAGGTTTGACTCTCTCCTTTTGGCTTAGAGCATCGGCGACTACATTTGCTTTGCCAGGATGGTAGCGAATTTCACAATCGTAATCATTTAAAGTCTCCATCCATCGGCACTGTCTCATATTGAGCTCTTTTTGATTGAATAAGTGCTGAAGACTTTTGTGACCTGAATAGATCACACATTTTGTTCCATACAAATAATGTCTCCATAACTTTAGTGCGAATACCACGGCACCCAACTCTAAGTCATGGGTGGTGTAATTCTTTTCATGCACCTTTAGTTGTCATGATGCATAGGCAATCACCTTGCCTTTTTTCATAAGTACACAACCCATACCGGTGTGTGATGCATCACAGTAAATGACAAACTCTTCAATTCCTTCGGGCAATGTCAACACCAGAGCATTGCTCAATTTCTGCTTGAGGATCTCAAAGGATTCTTGTTGTTTTGGACCCCAATCAAATTTTACATTCTTACGGGTCAAAGAAGTCAATGGTGCAACTATTCTTGAGAAGTTCTCAATGAATCTTCTATAATATCCAGCTAGACCCAGAAAGCTGCGAATTTCTGTAGGCATCTTCGGTGCTTCCCAGTTCATGATGGTTTCTATTTTGGCGGGATCGACTTAGATTCCACGCTCACTAACAACGTGTCCAAGAAATTGGACTTCACGAAGCCAAAACTCGCACTTGGAGAATTTACCATATAGCTTCTCTTGTCGAAGCAATCCTAAGATACATCGAAGGTGCTTCTCATGATCATCTTGATTACGAGAGTAGATAAGTATGTCGTTTATAAAGACAATGACAAACTTATCTAAGTATGGATTGCAGACTCTATTCATGAGGTCCATGAATGCTGCTGGTGCATTAGTGAGCCCAAAAGGCATCACTAAAAACTCGAAATGTCCATATCTAATTCTGAACGCCGTCTTAGGCACATCTTCAGTTCGGACCTTAAGTTGATGATATCCGGATCTCAAATCAATCTTTGAGAAGAAGCTCGCCCCTTGGAGCTGATCAAATAAGTCGTCGATCCTGGGTAAGGGATAACGGTTCTTGATTGTTACCTTGTTTAGCTCTCGGTAATCAATGCATAAGCGCATTGATCCATCCTTTTTCTTTACAAACAATATTCGAGCTCCCCAAGGCGAAGAGCTGGGTTGTATGAAACCCTTTTCCAGTAAGTCGTCCAATTGAGTCCTGAGCTCTTTCATTTAAGTAGGTGCTAGACGATAAGGAGCTCGTGCAATTGGTGCAGATCCTGGGAGAATATCTATCCTGAATTCAACTTGCCTCTCAGGAGGTAATCCAGGTAGTTCATCAGGAAAAACATCAGGATACTCGGAGATAATTGGAATATCTCCTATCTTGGATTTCGGATCGTTCACTGACACTTGTGCCATGTAAATGACACATCCGTTCTTCAAACACCTTGATACTTTGAGAATAGACACATTGCTGGGCAGACCATACTGTGTATCTCCTTGGATAGTGACGGATTCACCAGAAGGAGTTTTGATGATAGCTAGCTTTTTGTCTCAGGCGATTTGGGCTTGGTTATGCGACAACCAGTCCATGCCCAAAACCACATCAAAACCAGCCAATTTCATTGGCATGAGGGATAACGGAATAGAATGATTCTTAATGGATATGAAGCATCCATCAAGAAGAGTTGAAGTTGTTTCTAAGGTACCACCAGCAAGCTCTACCTCATATTTTATGTCTAGAGTCTTAATAGGCAGATTCAGTAACTTACAAAACTTATGGTCTACAAAAGACTTATCAGCACCTGAATCAAATAAGACTCTAGCATAATTATTATTAATGAGGAAGGTACCTGTTATGACGTTCTCGTCGTTCACCGCTTCCCTTGCATTCATCTGGAAAACCCTTGCATTGGTTTTCTTCCCCTCCTTGGGCTTCTTAGCATTCTTGGGGTAATTTGTCTTGATGTGCCCTTTTTCATTGCAACCGTAACAGGTTGCATCCTTGATGTTCCGACACTCCACAGTCTTGTGCCCTTTCTTCTTGCAAATCCCACATGGTTTAGCTTGTGGGTCTTGGTTGCACTTTCCAAAGTGCCTTTTGTTGCAAGTCTTACACCTGGGCTTGTCACTTGACTGCCCTTTCTTAGAACCAAAGTTTCCTTTGTTCTTCTTGTTTGATTGAGGGGACTTGTCTTCCTCCCTCTTCCTCTTCCCGTCATCGGTAGTTTTCTTTGCCCTACTCCTCACAATATCAAGAGTAAGGGACAAAGATAGATCCACAGCAGATCTATAAGTGGTAGGCTTAGAAGCCTTGACGTTTCCTTTTACTTCAGGGGATAAACCACCGATGAAACACGCAGTGCGTTTGGGTTCAGGAGTGACTTAATATGGTACAAGCCTCGACATCGAGTTGAAACTGGTCACATAGGACATACAATACAAATCCTTCATCACCAAAGTGAGGAAGTCAGTTTCAATCCTCTCAACTTCATGCTGAGGACAATATGTGTCTTTCACAAGATCAACAAACTTGCTCCACGAAAGGTTATACAGATGAACCTTTCCAGTGGACTGTACCAATGCTTTCCACCAAGTGAGGGCGTCGCCCTTGAAGGATTGAAACACAAACATAACTATGTCTTCTTTAGCACATCCACTGATGTCAATCATAGTCTCCATTTAGTCTAACCACTTCATGCAGTCGATTGCTCCCTTTTCTCTTGTAAAATCCCTCGGTTTACAGGAGACGAAGTACTTATAGGTACAACTCTTTTTGTACTTAGGAGTCTGATTTAACACCACTTTCTGAGATTCAGATCTCTGGTTAGATGAATGCTGAGATTCATCCCTTTTTGATGCATGCGACTGCGATAAGGGTTTTGTATGAGTTTTGGAACGAACAATACTCGGTTCCTTGAATATTTTATCCACCGCTTGAGCAACCGCGGTGTCAATCATTGCTTGCAGTTCAACATTTGTAAGATTTATTCTTGCTTCATTATTGTTTTCTTCTCGCGGATGACTGTTTGCTTCGTTAGAGCCAGCCATGATTTGAGTACTATATCAAACAATAATGATATATTTAAATTACATAATGAATCATCGCATTGATGATTAGATGATCATGGTATTATTAAACCATATATACCAATTTTAGGTAATAAATAACAATTAATAAGATATAGCCTTTTTATATTTATTAGACAGGAGAATATAATTCTCAACTGTCAATGTCATAAAGGACATTTTCATACAGCACAAGGCTCGTCTTGAAGGACATTTAGGTGGCACAAAAGCCTTGTCACAAGATGATTAGAATATAACCAATGATCTTTTTGATCAGTGATCTTTTAAGGGTTAAAGCTAGTTCATTTCCCTTTTGACAAGAAGTTTGTAAAACAAAACCATCATTGTCATTAATACACCTTTGCTTAAAAGCATACATCTCAAATGGATGTTTTGGTGTGTCCATCATATTGATGTTTATTAGCCATGATTCGTATTGATCATATAGGCTATGGGAGTGACTTGGGAAAGTCCAAGTACATTTGGAAGTTTGGGTGGTTTTTCATACCACACAATCAAGAATGTTAACATGTTTTCAGATGTTAACAGGGAGTTATTTTCTTAAAAAGGTTGTACCATCATAGCCATTAATATTTTGGCTAGGTTATACCCTTAAGAAATCCTTTGGCAGATCAAATTAAAATTGAAATGATATAGCATGATGATGTAATAAAATACATATTCAAAATCAAAAAAGAAACTCCATTAAACCACAAAACTAGTACAAAGATGCCCTAAACGGGACTTGAAATAACACACTGCCCACGCAAGGGCTACATAAATAGAAAATAAGTCCACGCAGGGACTCGGTACTGAAAATAAAAATGTCCTCGCAGGGACTTGATTGAAAGACAATACAAGACAAAATAAACAACTTCCTATTTCTTTTTGCCTTTGATGAGACTCGCAAGGCCCTTGAGAAAGCTGTTATGCTGCTTTTTGGTTTCATCTACTTTTTGCTCAACCCTGTCCAACCTCTGTAGAATCTCCTGAGTTTGCTCCTGTTGAGGAGGAGGAGGTTGCTGGTAAGGTGGGTATTGATACCCCTGCACCGGATATCCAGTTGGGTAAACTGGTGGGTAAGAAGAAGGATAAAGTGCATTATACTGTGCAGCCGTAAGATACGGATCTTGGGCTCCATATTCCGCAGTGGTTGGATACCCAGACGAATCTGGGTATGTTGGTATCGGGTTGTCAAAACCCACTAGCGGTGGCGGTGGTGCATAAGAAACTGGCGGGGGGTTAACTTCCGGCACCGCATGCGAGGGTCCACCCATTTGGGGGTCCTCGGGAATAGGAGGGTATGAGCTAGAACCTTGAGGGGAACTGAACCATGGTCCCCCACGCACATACATTCGAGCATTCCTCCTTCGCCTAGGCGGCTCTGGAGGTGGTTGAGGTGGTTCCTCAACAGGTAGAGGTGGTGGGGTAACCGCTTGAAGATACGATTCATTCAAAGGAGGTTGAGCAGGAGAGTTATGATACGAAGGGGTGAATTCCTATTCATACGTGGCCCACCTTTCGGTAAAAGAATCGGGACCCTGGTAAGGCGATCCTTGGTATGGAGAACCGCTGGATATGCTAATAGGGTGGCTAGGTGTCCCGGTTGGTGGTTCAGGGTCAGGGTCGTCATCCATTTCTATCTCCTGGGAGAAGTGATCTTCAGGTCCTAAGGGATTGAAACCCAGAAGATTGTTGACATAGTCGTTGGGATTGAATTGAGCGGGGGAATAAATGGAATCAGAGTTATGAAAAGAATGGGAGTGTAAAGAGTGGTAAGATTGGTGCAAATGGTATGATTCTTGAGAATGATGGGAATGCTGGGGCTCATCAGGAATGGGTAGCCCAAAGTATGGGGGATCGGATTGTGAGGATCCTAGCGAAACAAAATGCCTCGCCTGCTCGAAAGTATGACTCCAATGGTCCCGAGAGTCGGAACTAGAGAAAGTCGCTGACGGGGTACGCCTATGGGAGGGTCCCGCATGGCCTGATGGCCCTCCTCTCATTGGTCCCTTTCCTTTGCCTCGTACACGTGGCGGCATCTTCGATTAGTTACCTTGTAAAAACAAGTAAAATAAAATATAAACGATAAAAGGAAAGTTAAGAATAAATCCTAGGTCATATGCCTAGACTCGGAAGTCTAAGGAATGTGCTTATTGTGTCATTGAGATTAAACACAAAAGGTTAGTGTTTAATTCACTCAATGTTGGCTCTGATACCAACCTGTCACACCACGATATTTCCACATATTACCGGTGGGCCCGACGGGGAGTATCGTGACGTAGTTGATATCATCATAGTCAATACATACAATATAATAGCACAATGGAAGGCTTGGTGAATAAACTATTACAAACCATAATGTCTGAGTGTCCAAATGAAAGAATATACAGACTGGGTTGTAATAAGATCCACAGGCGGATCATAAATAAAATACAGGAAACGGAAAATAACAGACTCCAGGTATCTAGGGATTTGCAAGGTACTCTTATATGACACCTAGTAGCTCTAGTCTATTTACGAGAAGTACCTGTCAATCAATCTTTGGAAAATACGTTAGTTTACACTGGTAAATACAATTAACTGACTCATTTGAAAAGTATTTATAAAAATTGATTTAGGTGCACAAGGCACAAATCATTTATAACTTGGGACAATTATTTAAGATAATCTTGTATACAGATTTACATGTTTGTCATACAATTGGGGCCGGTTTTTAAGGGTTAATCACCTACTTTAATATGGTTCCATAACCACTTTCGTTTTGGTCAGTGGCTGGACCATTTATGATTAAACCAAAAGTCAAAGCTTAATTACGACATGTTTGACTTTTCGGTTTTTAAGCTAATTAAAAGGACTAAGAAGGGATTAAAACTCTTACTTAAGGTCCTTGCTATCTTTTCTGCACTTGATAATCTTCTCCTAATGCTTGCTAACTCCAGAAATGTCCAGAACTCAAGTTTGGAGTGTTGAGAGTGAAGTATGTGTGAATGTGCATTTGAAATAATGGACTTAAGGTCCTTTATATAGAAGATTGAAGTAGCTCCAGATGAATACATGTGTTTAAGGATGAAATCAGGTCTCTACAGGTGTCTTGGTGGTTTCTAAAAACCATCTACAAGTCCATTGTTTCGAAATTTTTGTTTGGAGCACAAGCATAGACATAAACCTGCACCTGGCAACATTCAGCTGTGGAAATACTGCCGTCGCGCTGCGCGACGGCTGAGGAGCTCCATGGTCGCGCCACGCGACCACCCATGTTACCAGCCAAACAAGTTTTAAAGTTTACATGTTCAGCCCCTGCACCTTTACAAGTCTTATATCTTTCATTTTAAGCACCTGTGGCCCTTGTAGTTAGTTTGTAGAGGTTCAAGGGAGTATAACCAAACTCCGTTAGGCCCGGTTTCGTTAAATATCACCTTAAACACAAGTTTCAACACGTTGACACTTTTCACCCAAGTCTTGAAAACTTGCTTAACGATCCCGAAACCACATCAAATTTATATCACTTATTCTTAAGAGTATATTTGAATATTTCGAAGCCTCGGGTTCGTTAAAAGGTCACTCAAAGGTAAGAATTAACATGTTGACACGTTTAACCCCTGTAGTTTATAATCTTCCGATTATTTTCATTAACGGCTTCTTATATTCAATTAATCACTCGTTTAAGAATATATTCTCCGTGTATGATCATTCAGAGGCACAAGTTTGGCATGTTGACACTTTTAGTCCTTGTGGTTTCATATTGTTTTACCGTTTGTCAACTTTAGCCCTTCAACCTCATTCTTTCACATAATTAGAGTTTAGGACACGTGTTTATACATAATTGGACTCGTTTTTATGTGGTGTTACACATACAATAGGCGATCGACATTTTCATACATATAATGCCTCAAATGGTGCCATTTGAATGCTAGAGTGATAACTGTTGTTGTACGAGAATTCGACTAAAGGTAGATGCGAATCCCAATTACCACCGACATCTATAACGACGAGTGAAGGATGTCTTCGACGGTGCGTATCGTGCGTTCAGTCTGACCGTCGGTCTGGGGATGGAAAGCAGTACTTAGATTGAGAGTAGTACCGAGAGCGGATTGAAAAGTTTCCCAGAGGCGCGGAGTGAATCGACCATCGCGGTCAAAAATGATGTCACGAGGTGTCCCGTGTCAACAAATGACTTCGTCGGTATATGATGTCTGTCGTTAGTGACATGCAAAAACCGAAATAAACTAGTAGCTAGAGTAAGTCGGATATCGAACCAAGGGAGAATTGTGGAAAGTGTTATTATGCTAAGTATTGATTAGCTATTGCTGAATTGAAAAATCGGTTTGTTTGATTATGTGAAAGAACTAATTTAGCGAATAAAAATTATGATTTAAATCAATAAGAGAAAAGATGGTTCCTCCAGATTTCAGGTTTTGCAATTAACTTCAACTGTGTGTTTAATCGTAATCTACATAGACATAGATATTAAACTTGATTAATTAATTGTGATAACCAACAACTAAGTACTCCGGTCAATACATAATGGGAGGTTATCGAATGATTATCAATCACAATTTACAAACCCTAACCCCATGTCAAATATATCCCAATTACTAGAACTCTCGGGAACTGAATGCTTAGAAATTAAGGTTTAAATAAACGTAACTGTTTACAACCAATAAATCAAATCAATGGTGAAAAGCATCAAATGCTTAGATCACCAAGTTAAAACGATTGTGTCAACACATAGTATCAATTAACTTACAAAAACCCTCCATCCGGAGGAAACCACAAAAGTTTAGCCGCTCATCTCGCACAAAAGATCTTCAAAAGCTTGAATTGATGAAGAAATCATGATTGATTCGATGATTGGATGAAGAATCTTGAAGGATTAGGATGAAAGAAGCCTTGAATTTTGAGTCTCCGAGTGCCCTTTATCGACCGTAGATGATAGATAATGATTCCACACGTTAAAACCCTAATATATACTTTGAAAGCCTTTTTTCGCGTGTGTTTACTTTCCCGGGTCATAAGCTACGAGTTAGGAACCGTAGCTTACGACTTATAAACTTTGTTCCTTCATAAACCCCCTACCGTAGCTTACGGTTTATAAACGTAGGCTACGGTCGCTCTTCACTTGGCCCTTCCTTGCTGAACATATAACTCGTAAGCTACAATTTAAAACCTGTAGCTTACGATCTGAAAGTTCTGTCCCAAAACAACAAACACCACCATAACTCGTAAGCTACAGGTTGACACTCGTATGCTACGATTGAAATCATATCTCCACCTTTCCTTCTTCTCACATCTTTCAGCAAATAACACATTGGCCCCTGTAGTTTGTTTCTTCCAATTTCTTTCATACTTGAGCATATAATAACTTTCAATAAATTGCCAAATAACCCCGACCACGTAGAACAACAAAACGTGGCGGAAAACGTCGGGGAGTGTTGTAACAGAATCATTGTTTCATAACACATGGATATTGAAATATTGTTTTATTGAATTAAATAGTTACAATGTCTTGACAATCAGAGAAACATAACATAAATAACTAGTCTTGCATCTTTTATTGTCGCTAAGGCCCAAGTACGCCTAAGTGTATCTTGATATATCCTATGCATCATATCCTGAAACACATGTGAAAATAGGTACGTCAGCATAAAAATGCCTGTGAGATACATAGGTTTATGAAAAATAGGATTCATGACTTATTGTTTAAGAAAATGTTTAGTCATGAACCTTGTAATTTGCTTTGTTTTGTAAATCATTTGAAAAGTGATAAATAAACCAAATGATATATATGTATAAAAGAATAACACATGGTTAAGTGGATAACCATGTGAAATGAGTTTGTATAAATTAAGTTGTTTGTAAAACAATGTATTGTGAAAAGTATGTTATTTGTATAAAATGTTATATGCCCAAATTTAAATGATTCAAATAACGCTACGATATGTAATACCATACAATCACTTATATATAGGAAGTACCAGCGGCGTATCCACCATGCTTGTATCATATTACACACGCCTCATTACTTAAATCACTCACTCAAACCAAACCAACAATGTAAGATGTCTATGTTTAAACCAATTGCCAAACGTATTGAAAAATATGTCAAAATGTTTATGTCAAGATGTAAGTCATGTAATGTATAACCAATATCAAATATGTTCATGTGTCAAATGTAAATCATGTAATGTGTAACCCAAAATGATATGTATGGCTAGTGAAATATATCAACTAAACCATATGCACAAAAACAAAGTATTGAAGTAAAACATGGTTTAAATCAAAGCTATGTTTTTGTGGAAATGCATGCTATACTGATACGAACATCTATGCGGTATTGTGAAAACGCATACATCCAAGCCTTGAGACTGTGGCGATAAACCCTTAAACAATTTAAAGGTTTATCTAAGTTATGTATATCGAATTCGGTCATTCCTTCCAATCCAAACCTACCCAGGATTTCAGGAACGGGAGTTGTCAATTCCTATGGTACCACTACCTACTAACGAACGGCGTAGCTAATGTTAATGAATGTATTGTTCCATTGTAAACAACCCAAATGTCATAACAAAATGTAAGCATGTGATGAAAACACTGTACTAAGTATGTAACCAACGGACATACATAGCATAAAATGTAAATGTAAAACAATGTACTAAGTATGCACACAATGGGCTTACATAGCATAAAATGTAATGTAAAACAATGAAATCATGTACTATAAATGTACTAATGAACATAGCAAGTATATGATGTGAAAGCAAGAAAGCATGAAAGTAACAAGTAGGCACATGTGTTTCACCCCAAAATGTTTGGAAAACAGTAAAAGAGGGGTCTATGTACTCACTTGAGATTGCTCAGAAGTCCTAGGATAACCACCAAGCAATGCTAGAGATCACAGATCAAACGGCACCTAATATAGGTATCTATGTTAATAAACCGGACCTAAATCGGAGGATCGGATAGAATGAGGGTTCGTAAACCAAACGAGTATAGAGACTCGTGTAATATGGTTTAACAAAGCCCACATACTAAAACGAAACCTAACCTAAGTGCTTGTGACCCATTACGACCCGTTTAGGCAGCTTATGCTACTTTAACGCGTCGTGTGCGCAAAAACGCACTCGAGACGTCTAACTAGCCCTATGACAAGTGTTATATGCCTAAACGTGTTACATAATCAGTTATGTGACAAAAGTTTAGGTTACATATGCTAAATTACCAATTATACATGAAAAGGGTATTCTGGTAATTTACCTAAGGCATATAAACTACCTATCATACAACTACTCAAACGATGTGACCATAGGGTATAACCTCGGAAGGTTATTCCCTATATGCTATGGTCACCTAAAGTATTTGGTCGGATCCTAATGATCGACCAACTGGGTCGGGTTCGAAGGTATAAGCGATTTATTAGATCGCTTACCCTTACGACCCTAGACAACGTGGTAATCAGTAGGCATAGTCACAAAGGACTACAAACCATCGTGATTACAATCACGTTGCGAAGTTCAAACGAACTTCGCATTGACCATACACTGGTCAACGCAGAAAGTCAAACAAATTTTGACTCTCGGACTCGAAAAGCAATAAAAGAACGAAGGAATACTTACAAAGGGTCCCTGAATGCTAATCTCGATCCAAGTAGTTCAGGTATGAAACAATGGTTTCAACTTAGAGCTTCTAAGATCAAAATTCTTGTGGGTTTAGCAATGGATGGGGTTGGGTATTTATAGTGTTTGGAGAGCCGTTAAGATCGTTTCTCGTTAACCGTGCTTTGATCTCAACCATACACATCAAGATAGTGGTTTTCTAAAACCATTTGAGCCCACGGTATTGCCAAAACCATGTGCGAAAGTGAAAATGGACCAGATTCAAAGTTTCTGTCCAGGTTAGGCAGTCACGTAGCGCCACTGCCTAGGCATGAGGTGCTCGCGCTTCGCCACTGCCTACCAGTTTCAGCAAAGTTTCAAAAATGGCAGAAATGGTCCCTGCAGCCCGTTTAAGCTATTTTCGATGCGTTTGAACCCCGTTAACCTCATTTCAAGGCTCTAAAATGAAGTTAAAGTATAGGGAACTTAAAACATGCTAAAAAATATGCCGGATGTTGGTTCGTTTGGTCGTACGAACGCGATGTTCGCTTAATTACGACGGAATGCGCATAAGCGCGAAAAACGATCGAAATGACGCGACGAATGGATTTTTCTCAAGCCAAACACTAAAATAAAATATTTTAGTGCTTACATAAATTTTTGGATGTCCGGATGTATTCAGAACGTAAGTTATGCGCGAAAGTGCAAACTTGTGCACTTTTTGACACTTTTAGTCCCTGAATGAGCCAAAAGTTTATTTTAGCACACCGAACCCCTCAAAGCCTATTTCTAAGCTACATAAAGGATATTTAAGATGTGTTTAACTTATGGTCATGTTCCGGAATGTCTGTTACAGTTCAAATTGGCATACTTTTGCAGTTTGTCAAGTTTAGTCCCTGTAAGCGAATTAACTTGATTTTGCCATACCAAAGCCTTCAAAACTTATTTCTAAGTTATGTAAAGGTTATTTAAGGTATGTTAAGCCTATGTAACTATTCCGGAGTGTTTGTTGCATTAAACTGGTTATATTTACGCATCGGTGCGCGTATAACCTTCCAGAAAGCGATTAGAGTTTGGAATTGAACAAAAAATGATATGTGCAAATGATACACATATTTTTACAAATCCCAAGTATGAAATATAATATTTCATTGGTTCGGTATTTGTTTGATGGCCGTGGAGGCACAGGTGTCACAGTCTCCCCTACTTTAGGAAATTTCGTCCCGAAATTTAATCAGAGGAAACTTGTGAGAGCTTGAAAACATGAAGTTGAAAAGATCGAACAACATTGGTTAGGGTTCTGAACTTCTAGTAACTTTAATAACATCATGCTTGTAATGTAAGAGGGATACTTATATACAGGTATATGAAGCGTCATTGGTGCGTCCACCGTACCTCTATTACATCGTTCTCATTTTGTTATTGTTGTCGCTATCGGTTCTTACACATAATAAATCTTACTAGGTTTCTGTGCACTAAATTTTATAATTATGTACGCGTCCATAATTAGACAATTCCTTGCACGGTTCACACAGTCTATTTTATAATGTGTAGGGTAAAACCAAATGAACAATCCTGTGATGAGTGTGACTAGACCGCCATAGAGTCCTTTTAATTAAATCAATAAATGATCTAAATAGACTATCAAGGAGTCTGTTCAGCTACATCACTAGATGTCATTCTTTAACCAAATTGTGAATCAATCTTTTTGACTAGACCACCAAAAGGGTCTCTTATGAATCATGAAGCGGTACTATATAATCCAAGGGTCTTAACTATTACATAGAAGCCCATTCAGGATTTAAGGTAGTACCTTTTTGAATATCCTACTACGAATCCCTCATATAAAGATATGAAAGATTCTACGAGGATTTGGATAACTAATACCCAGAGTATAAAAACACAAAATGTATAAAAGAAAACATAAGATGAATAAACACATAGTCACATAACCACAAAATTGTTTAACTAGAAGTTTGTTCTGCTAACAGAGCACATGTATTTAAAGCACACTAGGAATCCATTCCTTGGATTTCATTTGGTACTTTAAACATTATCAAGAATCTAACTATAAAGATAGAAAGATTTTTGAAGAGAAAATTCGATTTTAAGGAATCGAAACGTTCGAATTTAGGTACAAAAGGAATCCAATTAAGGATTCTGATTTGAATGAATATCATCCACAAGGATCTAAATGTGAAGATAAAAAGATCCCATATGGATTTTTAGAAGTTGAATATGTTTAAAACCTTGCACGAGATGTGCTTAAGTCAAAACATGAAGTAAAAATGCTTATGAAGTTGAGATGCTTGATATGTCAAGGCGACATATGAAGCAGAATTTGAAGGTTAAGTCAATGTATGAGGAAAATATTTTTGAAAACTATGCATGAGGTTCTTTTAAGAAAAATGTGTTTAACGTTTTTGAAACCTTATATATAATACTTTTGAAATCATGAAGTAGGTGTATTAGGTAGATATATTTACAAAAATGTCTTAAAATCATGCAAGATAAATTTTGAAATTATGTATAAGGTTTTTGAAAACATGAATGATGCTTTTGAAGTCATGCATTTGATATATACTGTATTAATAACATTTTGAAGTCATGAAGGATATTTTTTTGAAATGTAGACGATGTTTTTGAAATCATGGAGGTTGTTTTGGAAAACTTATGTTATGCATGTTGAAAAAAAAAAACAGAATGTAATGGGTATGAGGTTTGGAAATATCCTTAGTTATCTAACCAAGGATTTAATGGCATAGACGTGCAAAAAGCACGATTACTCATAATTTCCCTTTATTTCTTGTACTTCGTCTCCTGGAATGAAACGAGTACTTAAAATTTTTCGAGGGAATCATGAGTTAAACACAAAAATAGTAGGTTCACAAAAGTAGTTTGTAAGGAACATAGTTCCTTAATGTAGGTATTATAGGTAATGACATACACATATGTAAATACAATTGTACATCAGAATTTGTGAACAATAATTTATTTATGAACACAACAGATTGTTTCACATTACAAGAAAACAAAAGAAACAAAGGCATAAGACAACAACATCCTTTGTTCAGCCAATTGCTCATCCAAGGGTTGGATTTGCACTGACAATCTTCGGGCAGTTGTTCCTGTAATGGCTCGTCTCGCCATAGTTGTAGCAAGTACCAGGCGGAAAACGAGCTTGAGTAGGGTTGACTTGGGGTTGATTTGGACCACCTTGGTTCGGGTTATATCGACAAGCACTTGCCAGGTGACCAACTCGTCCACATGATACACACAGACGACACTGTAAGTGAGCTAGGTGATGTCCCTTACATTTGTTGCATAATGGTGCCGTTCCCTTGTATTGCTTCTTAGCAGGTGGTGTTGCCACCCGGATGGGTCCTGTTTGATTTGGTACTGCTGCAACACAAACTTTTGCTGTATGACCTTTACGTCCACAAATTTGGCATTCACGGCACTTCACATTAGCATGATGATGAAGGTTACATTGGTTGCACAAGGGTGAAGTTCCATTGTATGGCTTCCTAGCTGGTGGCCTTGCCACATGGCTAGGTCCCGCTTGATTAGGTGTAACCGCTGCGGGTTTCCTTGAAGCCTTACGCTTCCTTGATTTTGGTGCTGGCTTGACTTCTGCTTCCTTTGGTGGCTCTTGAGTGGCTTCATTGTCGAGACGGGATGCTTCATTGTTGAGACGAGCCATGGCAATGCCTAAATCCACAGTCTTCTGAATCACTTCTATTTGCTGGGCAAATTTGGCCGTTCACTCGGACATTTGACCAGTGCTGAGAGGAATAGACATTCTAGAAGAAAATGAAAGACATAGGAAGAAACGAGTGAAAGGTTATTGGATAATCAATACAGAATGGTAACGAATGAAAATTGTGATCATTTGTTTGTTACCTAAGGCAAACAAATGAGATGGTGACAAATCAAAGTAAATGGGTCAAAAATAATGTATCGCGAAGACATGCTCGCCTATAAGTGAACACTCATCCCAAGAATTCCCAGGTAAGCACAACTGGTCTCGCGTCTGATGAGAAGTATACGAAGTGCTTGCCTAGACAGAAAACCCAGAATACAGGCATTCACCCTTCCAGTTTGCACGTGTTCACATTATTTAAAACCCAAAACCTTGACGAGATTTTGAAAATTCAAAGGGGTTCAAAACCATATAACAGAGGGTTCAAAACCTTACAATAGAGGGTTCAAAACCTAGTAATCAATCATCCTAGAACAGATGATTAGTTTTCAAAGCGGTTTTGAAATTTATGTTCTTGTTGAGGTCGTCGCCTAAGGATAGGTGACGATATTGTTTTATGACTAAACGCAAGTAAACTCGCGTTAGGGTCCTAGAAAGGTTATAGACTAGGTCAAAGTATTACTAATAACCTAATTCCCTATAACCATGAGCTCTGATACCAATTTTTCTGTCACACCCCGACCACGTAGAACAACAAAACGTGGCGGAAAACATCGGGGAGTGTTGTAACAGAATCATTGTTTCATAACACATGGATATTGAAATATTGTTTTATTGAATTAAATAGTTACAATGTCTTGACAATCAGAGAAACATAACATAAATAACTAGTCTTGCATCTTTTATTGTCGCTAAGGCCCAAGTACGCCTAAGTGTATCTTGATATATCCTATGCATCATATCCTGAAACACATGTGAAAATAGGTACGTCAGCATAAAAATTCCTGTGAGATACATAGGTTTATGAAAAATAGGATTCATGACTTATTGTTTAAGAAAATGTTTAGTCATGAACCTTGTAATTTGCTTTGTTTTGTAAATCATTTGAAAAGTGATAAATAAACCAAATGATATATATGTATAAAAGAATAACACATGGTTAAGTGGATAACCATGTGAAATGAGTTTGTATAAATTAAGTTGTTTGTAAAACAATGTATTGTGAAAAGTATGTTATTTGTATAAAATGTTATATGCCCAAATTTAAATGATTCAAATAACGCTACGATATGTAATACCATACAATCACTTATATATAGGAAGTACCAGCGGCGTATCCACCATGCTTGTATCATATTACACACGCCTCGTTACTTAAATCACTCACTCAAACCAAACCAACAATGTAAGATGTCTATGTTTAAACCAATTGCCAAACGTATTGAAAAATATGTCAAAATGTTTATGTCAAGATGTAAGTCAGGTAATGTATAACCAATATCAAATATGTTCATGTGTCAAATGTAAATCATGTAATGTGTAACCCAAAATGATATGTATGGCTAGTGAAATATATCAACTAAACCATATGCACAAAAACAAAGTATTGAAGTAAAACATGGTTTAAATCAAAGCTATGTTTTTGTGGAAATGCATGCTATACTAATACGAACATCTATGCGGTATTGTGAAAATGCATACATCCAAGCCTTGAGACTGTGGCGATAAACCCTTAAACAATTTAAAGGTTTATCTAAGTTATGTATATCGAATTCGGTCATTCCTTCCAATCCAAACCTACCCAGGATTTCAGGAACGGGAGTTGTCAATTCCTATGGTACCACTACCTACTAACGAACGACGTAGCTAATGTTAATGAATGTATTGTTCCATTGTAAACAACCCAAATGTCATAACAAAATGTAAGCATGTGATGAAAACACTGTACTAAGTATGTTACCAACGGACATACATAGCATAAAATGTAAATGTAAAACAATGTACTAAGTATGCACACAATGGGCATACATAGCATAAAATGTAATGTAAAACAATGAAATCATGTACTATAAATGTACTAATGAACATAGCAAGTATATGATGTGAAAGCAGGAAAGCATGAAAGTAACAAGTAGGCACATGTGTTTCACCCCAAAATGTTTGGAAAACAGTAAAAGAGGGGTCTATGTACTCACTTGAGATTGCTCAGAAGTCCTAGGATAACCACCAAGCAATGCTAGAGATCACAGATCAAACGGCACCTAATATAGGTATCTATGTTAATAAACCGGACCTAAATCGGAGGATCGGATAGAATGAGGGTTCGTAAACCAAACGAGTATAGAGACTCGTGTAATATGGTTTAACAAAGCCCACATACTAAAACGAAACCTAACCTAAGTTCTTGTAACCCATTACGACCCGTTTAGGCAGCTTATGCTACTTTAACGCGTCGTGTGCGCAAAAACGCACTCGAGACGTCTAACTAGCCCTATGACAAGTGTTATATGCCTAAACGTGTTACATAATCAGTTATGTGACAAAAGTTTAGGTTACATATGCTAAATTACCAATTATACATGAAAAGGGTATTCTGGTAATTTACCTAAGGCATATAAACTACCTATCATACAACTACTCAAACGATGTGACCATAGGGTATAACCTCGGAAGGTTATTCCCTATATGCTATGGTCACCTAAAGTATTTGGTCGGATCCTAATGATCGACCAACTGGGTCGGGTTCGAAGGTATAAGCGATTTATTAGATCGCTTACCCTTACGACCCTAGACAACGTGGTAATCAGTAGGCATAGTCACAAAGGACTATAACCATCGTGATCACAATCACGTTGCGAAGTTCAAACGAACTTCGCATTGACCATACACTGGTCAACGCAGAAAGTCAAACAAAGTTTGACTCTCGGACTCGAAAAGCAATAAAAGAACGAAGGAATACTTACAAAGGGTCCCCGAATGCTAATCTCGATCCAAGTAGCTCAGGTATGAAACAATGGTTTCAACTTAGAGCTTCTAAGATCAAAATTCTTGTGGGTTTAGCAATGGATGGGGTTGGGTATTTATAGTGTTTGGAGAGCCGTTAAGATCGTTCCTCGTTAACCGTGCTTTGATCTCAACCATACACATCAAGATAGTGGTTTTCTAAAACCATTTGAGCCCACGGTATTGCCAAAACCTTGTGCGAAAGTGAAAATGGACCAGATTCAAAGTTTCTGTCCAGGTTAGGCAGTCACGTAGCGCCACTGCATAGGCATGAGGTGCTCGCGCTTCGCCACTGCCTACCAGTTTCAGCAAAGTTTCAAAAATGGCAGAAATGGTCCCTGCAGCCCGTTTAAGCTATTTTCGATGCGTTTGAACCCCGTTAACCTCATTTCAAGCCTCTAAAATGAAGTTAAAGTATAGGTAACTCAAAACATACTAAAAAATATGCCGGATGTTGGTTCGTTTGGTCGTACGAACGCGATGTTCGCTTAATTACGACGGAATGCGCATAAGCGCGAAAAACGATCCAAATGACGCGACGAATGGATTTTTCTCAAGCCAAACACTAAAATAAAATATTTTAGTGCTTACATAAATTTTTGGATGTCCGGATGTATTCAGAACGTAAGTTATGCACGAAAGTGCAAACTTGTGCACTTTTTGACACTTTTAGGCCCTGAATGAGCCAAAAGTTTATTTTAGCACACCGAACCCCTCAAAGCCTATTTCTAAGCTATATAAAGGATATTTAAGATGTGTTTAACTTATGGTCATGTTCCGGAATGTCTGTTACAGTTCAAATTGGCATACTTTCGTAGTTTGTCAAGTTTAGTCCCTGTAAGCGAATTAACTTGATTTTGCCATACCAAAGCCTTCAAAACTTATTTCTAAGTTATGTAAAGGTTATTTAAGGTATGTTAAGCCTATGTCACTATTCCGGAGTGTTTGTTGCATTAAACTGGTTATATTTACGCATCGGTGCGCGTATAACCTTCCAGAAAGCGATTTAGAGTTTGGAATTGAACAAAAAATGATATGTGCAAATGATACACATATTTTTACAAATCCCAAGTATGAAATATAATATTTCATTGGTTCGGTATTTGTTTGATGGCTGTGGAGGCATAGGTGTCACATTAACATCCATCCTCAAGTTGCAATAACCCATCCAATGCTCACAACTTCATCTTTAACCATCGTAAATGCACCGAATTACATGCTTTACCTGCAAATCACCAAAATCTCATAGTTATCTCATTCCAATCAACTAAACACATCAAATACACATAAAACATGATATTTAAACACTCTAAAGCTCGGGTTTCACCCTCTCCATCACATTCCCACACTTTCCTTTGCTTGTCCCCAAGCAAACCAACTAGAACTAATCACCATAGCAACAACACCTCTAAACCTCTTAACCGATTCAACCTGTTCAGTCCCAAGTCATACCCATCCCATAGACTGACACAATCGAGATTGACAGTCTGACAAGTAAATGATGCAATTTCAAAAACTTAAGACTTGTCTATCTAAAACTAACATGTTTACAATTAATCACATGCTACACACCCCTCACAATGTACTCTCTTCTCGGGTTAATATCTGGACTAGCGTGTAATCATAGGCTTGTATGACAATCACACCTCCACTGTATCATCTAATATGGCACATATCAAAAGGACTTTCGGGTTTTGGGCTCAGGGTAAAGGTAGGGATATATTTTTAGGTTCTTTTTTCTTTTCTAAATGGCTCACAAACAATAACTAAACCGTGATGACTTTATTCAACACAACTTATACTTTTGGGTTGGTTTCTACCCAAGAACATAGACGATATTCACAATACTTCTATTTTTATTCTTTTCTTTTTCATTTGTCTCTATCTTTTTTTTTCTTTTTCATAGCAATATCATCACGGTCGGTTTTTCACAATAGACAATGGGCGAACAAACGAAAGGTAGTTAGGCTCAACAGGGCTACTAAGGGAAATTGGTGAATAACATGAAAGAAATACAAACACAAAAGGGTGTAACAGGAAAATCCTAATGCCTTTATCATCTATGTGCACATGTCAAACCCACAGTCTCAGTATGCATCGAATCACACAAGTTCTAACACAGAATAACTCGTAGCCTACACTCAACAAATGAATTCATCATAAAATGTATCCTATTCATCTACAGGCTCAAGATCTCACCAAGAAAAGGTAAAAAGGTTGACGACATGTAGCATATGCAAATAAAACATGTTACCCCTAGATAGACATCTCTTTTCAACTCATTTCCTATAAAACACTTGTCAAACCTACTCTCATGAAACTTAAAGGGATAACCATGACAAGGGACTAATCTAGTCTACTACCGGTAAGAAGCCTATTAGTGATTGAAACTGTAGGTTTTCATATCCAATTAGCTTGTTTAGGGCGATGAAAGTTTTTAAAATTTTCAAAATTTTCAATTTTTACCAAATTTCATCGATTTCAATCACATTTCAATCTCTTCAAGCTTTATCCACAAATCCCTTCCTGGGCTCCCCCATCCCCACACTCGGGATACATTGTCCCCAATGTATGGTGCTTTTAAAATATAAACCCGGGAAAACAAACCAACTATCCTAAATGAGCGGCTAACTCATCACAAAACAAACCAAACAAACACATCCCATAACACTACAAATAGATATTAAACACCACTAAGCACAAAACATGAAAAAAACACAGTTAATTGTTTATAAAGGAAAGAGCACATGGACTTGAACGGGTCAGAGAGTGCTCACTGATATGATGGACCCGGTGGTCCACCATAGTATCCACCCAAATGCTCGTAAAACGAGCTCATATCGAAAATGTCCGCTAAACCTCCTTGCGGACCTTGCTGCGACTGGGATGAAGACGATTGAGCTGCATGTTGTTGACTTTGGCGAGCCGAGTAATCATATGGTGGGGGCCGGTATGGGTAAGAACTTTGAAAATGTGGCTCCGAATATTCCCTTGGCAACCATATGGATCCATGAACTTGGGGCATCGGGAGACGGGGCATACCTGGCTCATATGGCGGCAACTGACTGAAATCCACATGGGGTGGATTCTCACAATATGGAACTCCATTATAATAATTGAAATAGTGACGCGTCTGGTTTTCATCATACGCCTTCATATTCAGTTCCATTTAACCATTGATGTGACGTGCACAGTCAGCACGTCGTAGAAATCCCATCATTTCCTCATGTTTTCTCTCTCTGCTGATCTTGAATTCTGATCATACAGAGATTGTTGCCATGTCTCCCAGCCAGTATATTCTGGCGGCTGGCTACTATGCACCCTCGCCTGCATATCATCGTCGAACACTCCCCAGGAGTAATCCGCCTGCCTCGGCCCCTCATGTTGCCCACTTCCACCTTCTCTTACTTGAAAACCCGCTTCTCGCCTCAACCTCAACACCTCCTCATCACTAGAATCCAAGTCATCCGTTTCGCCTTGACTTGGTGGTTGCTTCCCCCACTGCAACACTTTCAATTTAGCACCATCTCCAAACTTGATTTTGTGCTATAATTTGTGTCACACCCCGACCACGTAAAACAACAAATCGTGGCGGAAACGTCGGGGAGTGTTGTAATTAGGGCTGTAAACGAACCGAACGAACACGAACAAGCCCTTGTTCATGTTCGTTCGTTAAGGAAATAAATGTGTTCATGAACGGTTCATGAACACTTACCGAACGAGATTTTATGTTCGTGTTCGTTCATTAAGGAAATGTGTGTGTTCGCGAACGGTTCACGAACATAAACGAACACAAATAAATTTGGCGAACGCGGCGAAGGATAAAGATAGATGGACCAGAGATTAGCACTCGAACGTTAATCCCTTATTGTGGAACTGAGGTCGATCATATTCGCCAATGTAAATAATGAGAAATGAAAGGGAAATCATGCATAAACAAGGTGAAAGTGGGTTTCCTAGTTTCATTGTTAGGGTAATAAAATAAATAAAAGTTTAATAATATAAAAAGTATAAATAAAATATAAGAAAATACAAAGATCTTCAATTAAAACACAAATATATGAACATAAATGAACGCAAATCAACGAATGTTCACGAACACGTTCACGAACACCTTACCGAACATTCACGAACACAATCGAACGAACGAGACCTCTGTTCATGTTCGTTCATTTAACTAATCGAACGAAATTTCTTGTTCATGTTCGTTCGTTTATTAAACGAACGAACATAAACGAACTTCCCGCCGAACGGTTCACGAACTGTTCGCTGAACGTTCGGTTCGTTTACAGCCCTAGTTGTAATAGAATTATTGTTTCAAACCATGGATACAAAGAGTTTCATTTTATTGAATATTAAACATTGTCTTAAAGTTAAACAAGCAAGTCAAACATAGTTTATCATCGTTATTAAATCACTAAGGCCTTGTCCAGTCCTAAGTGAGCATGCATCCTATTCGCAATCAACACTAAGCAACTTCACCTGAAACATATGTAAAAACAAAGTCAGCAAAGAAATGCTGGCGAGTACATAGTTTTTGTGTGAGTATCAGATTCATGGCTCGTTTGTATGTTGAAACAACTTGTACAACTTCGTTAATTGATATTAGAAAACCTTGTTTTGTAAATTGTTTGTATTGTAAATGAATAACCAAGTCAAAATAGATTGGTCATAATTTATAAACCTCGATGCCATGAATGTTAACCCAAAACATTTGTTTATGTAAACCAAATCATAAATCATTCTTGTAATAAAACTCGTATGGTTTATATAGTTTCGTAAACATCGTTGTGTAATATTGTTTAATTCGTTCTCGTTATAGAACATCGTTCATTCGTTTAAATCGTTCAAATCATTCCAACTCGTTCAATCCATTCACTCGTTCAAATTGTTCTCATTTTAATTGTGAAAACTACTTTTGGTCGTCTCGCTAATAACATTCAACCCTTTGTGACTCGTCCATCGTTCAACTCGTTCTTGCATTAACAAACCTCCAAAGGGTAAGTTAATAATCATCAGATTCAGTCGTTACCCACCTAACCCACACATAACCATGGGTGCAGTCTGATAACGGGATTTGTCAGATCCTACGGTACCATAACCTAATACTGGTCGGCTTGATCAATGCTAATGAATGTCATTTGTTATGTAACTACCACCAACAAGTTCGTTCATGTTATCGAAATCGTTATTAGTTTTGTATAAACCATCTCAATCGTTTTGAAACCATCGTTAGAATATTGAAATCGTTTTGATACATATGAATCACCCCAAAACAATCGAAAACAGTAAAAAGAGGGGGATCTATGTACTCACCTTTGGGTGCGTTTTTATACGTTAACACAATCCCTCAAATTGTTTATTCATCCTAAGTTAAATAAGAATGATTTAATAATCAAAAAGCCACAAAAATTCCGAAGTTTCTCCGATACTTAGAATTTTCACCTAACTTTGAGATTTCTCGAAAAGTTATTATTTTTGATTATTTTGGTGTATTTGTATATATGTACTCGAGCGTAACACACATAATCTTGTCAACACTAACACATGATCATACACATATTGCAAAACACATAGCACATTATAACACATAAAATAACCCATGAACAACCCATTCTAGTGTATGTTGAAAAACACTTATTTTAGCGTTTCGGTAACATTTTTGGGCGTCGGAAGTCACGTATGACTAACCAAACACCAAGTAAACTTAATATAAGTTAAAATAATTATTTTTATATCAAATATATCAGTTTGGTTACTGATCTAAAACAGTTTTGCAAAAATACTCCGAAAAGACGATTTTTAACCGTTTTACCGCATAGTTTTGCATCAAACGTTACCCGAACCATCCCAAATCGAAACGACTTGAAATTTTGACAAAACCCATGTTATTTACTGAATAAAATAGTGGTTATACTCATGATAGTGCAGGTCTTAAACAAAGCACATAAATCATGCAAATTTCACATATTTTACCACTTTTTAAGCTAGATGTACAACATGCAAAGCTATCAACCTTATGTCAAAGTTTCATGCCATTATAATATACCAAATAAATGTTATTTTTGTGTTTATAACCTGTTCAAAAATGTTTTTGTCATATAGCCATTTTTCATCACTTCTTGAGCTTTAAATCAACATATTTTCACATGTACAAGTGCCTAAAGCATACTATCAAAACATCATCATTTTATGTTAATCTAAATGCTTCAAATATGTGATATATTCAGGTTTATTTGCTGAAGTACTTGGACATTTAACATAACATACTTAGATCATCAACCACTTGCATTTTTAACTATTAATTAGGAACAAGCAACAACCAAAACATGTACTTATCAAAAATAAAGCTCAAAACTCATACACCCACACACACACACACACATATATATATATATATATGTATACGGTTATACATACATATATACCACCACCATTTTTTTTTGTATCAAAACCCATTTTCATTTTTAGATTTCAAGTTTTATTGAAAATCCCAAGATTCAAGAGAAACTTCAAATCATCAAGAACAACCAAGAATCAAAGTATGATTTAAACATAATTTTATACCTTCAAGATTCAAGTAGGTTGTAGGATGAGATTTTGATGATAGGAAGCTTGTAATCACTTGACAACACCTTGGGAACACCTTTAGATCTTCACACCAACTTGAAATAAGCTTGAAGGGGAGTTTGAATATGAAGAACAAGACTTGAAGGTTTGAAGAAGATGGAGATGTTGAGAGAGAGGGGGTTACGGTTTTAGAGAGAGGAGAGAAGGAGGGATGTTGAGTGTTCTTGGATTGCTTGTGATCTTGTAGGATTATGTAAGATATGGGAAGATTCATACATGAGCATGCAACAACACTTGTCACAATAAGATCATATATGATATTTGCAAATATTTGATGGGGTCCATACACCTGTTATAACCGTATAAGCATATGGGGGAGGGGGTCCATGTGTAATTTTTATATAAATATGCTATATGTAGGCTAAAACGAGTGTTTAACTGGATACCAGGTATTTTATCTAGCGTTTAAACCCCGGTTTATGGTGTTCTAAATTATTTTTAATATTCTATAAAAATAATCTTGCCAAAATATTACTGAAATAAATTTTAGTTGCCGAGATTGGCTGCGTTGTCTGCGTTTTGCAGTAGAAGCACTGTGTCGCGCAGAAACACGCGGTACGCGCTTAAACTTGAAAAATAACGTTTTAGGCGTTTTAATTTATTTTTCAACACGGACCTGATTAAAAATAAATTTTTAATCATAACAGAATATTTTTGGGATTTAAATATTATCCGGGCGGTCACCAACGTTCGTTTCGCAGTTTTGTCGTAATTAGCTCTCTAGTCCAACTAAACATGTTTTTGCCATACCGAATCCTTCGAAACTTATTTCTAAGTTATGTAAGGGATATTTAGGGTATGTTTGGCTTACGTCACAGTTCTGGAGTGTACGTCGCGTTAACTGATTGCGTTTATGCACCGGTTTGCGTATAACCTTCCAGAAAGTGACTTAAAGCTTGCAAATCGGAATCGAATCAAATTGTAAAATCATCAAACACAATAACACATATAATAACACCAAAGCACATTATTTTATTGATAAGCAACATTGTTTTACATTATACGATGATTACAGAACACAATTGTCACAGTCTCCCCTACTTTAGGAAATTTCGTCCCGAAATTTTATTTAGAGGAAACTTGTGAAAAAAATGCGGATATTTTGTCTTCATCTGGTCCTCACATTCCCAAGTAAACTCAGGGCCACGTTTGGATTCCCAGTGAACTTTGACCAATCGAATTCGTTTGTTCTTCAACTGTTTGAATATACGTTCCACTATCTCCATAGGTTTCTCGACAAAGTGCATTGTTTCATCGATTTGAATCTCGTCGAGAGGAATGTGAAGATCAGCATCAGCTAAACACTTTCGCAAATTGGACACGTGAAAAGTCGGATGGATATTTCCAAGCTCTGGAGGTAGCTCTAGTCGATAGGCAACCTTTCCAATTCTTTCAACAATCTTAAATGGTCCAACATATCATGGTGCAAGTTTTCCTTTCTTTCCAAATCTCACCACTCCCTTCCAAGGTGACACCTTGAGTAGGACACGGTCTCCGATTTGAAATTCTAAGGGCTTGCATCGCAAGTCCGCATAACTCTTTTGACGGCTTCTAGCTGTCACAAGATTATCGTGAATTTTCTTGATTTTGTCTGTTGTTTCCAGAATGAGCTCAGGTCTAGTAAGCTGAGCTTCACCGATCTCATTCCAACACACAGGTGAACGGCATTTTCGACCGTAGAGAGCTTCGAATGGTGCCATATTAATGCTAGCATGATAACTGTTGTTGTATGAGAACTCGATCAGTGGAAGATGAGAAATTACCACCAAAGTCTATCACGCATGCTCTAAGCATATCCTCCAAAGTTTGAATCGTTCTCTCCGATTGTCCATCGGTTTGGGGATGATAAGCAGTGCTTAGATTCAGTTGGGTTCCCATAGCAGATTGCATGGTCTTCCAGAAATGAGATGAAAACCGAGCATCACGATCGGAAATGATATCCAAAGGAACACCATGTCGTGATACAATCTCATCAACATAGATCTTTGCAAGTTTATCAGCAGATAGATCCTCGCGAATCGGTATAAAATGCGCTGATTTCGTTAATCAATCAATAACAACCCAAATATCATCGTGACCTTTAGATGTACGCGGTAACTTAGTGATGAGATCCATTGCAATGTTCTCCCACTTCCAAACCAGTATCTCTGGTTGTACAAGCAAACCAGAAGGTCGTTGATGTTCAGCCTTGACTTTGAGACAAGTTAGGCATTTCGATACATACAAGGCAACATCCTTCTTCATACCAGGCCACCAGAACTGAGTACGAAGATCCTTGTACATTTTATCAGCACCAGGATGGATAGAATATCGAGACTTGTGAGATTCATCCATTACCAAGGTGCGAAGATCGTCTTGTTTCGGAATCCATAAACGATCCTTGAAATAGAGTAAACCATCGTCTTTCCTTTCGAGTTTAAGCTCAAGTTGAAGCGGTAGCTCATTTTTCAATAAGCCTTTGATCACACAAGATCGTTGAGTTTGAAGGACACGAGATTGAATATCAGATAAAGTTTGAACAGAATGAAGTTTGACTCGTTCCTTTCGACTAAGCGCATCGGCTACGACATTCGCCTTACCAGGATGGTAGCGGATCTCGCAATCATAATCGTTTAAGAGTTCAACCCAATGTCGTTGCCTCATGTTCAGCTCCTTCTGATTGAGAATATGCTGGAGACTTTTGTGGTCTGTGAAAACCACACACTTCGCTCCATAGAGGTAGTGTCTCCAGATTTTAAGCGCGAAAACCACAACTCCTAACTCAAGATCATGAGTTGTGTAGTTCTTTTCGTGAACTTTCAATTGTCTAGACGCATAAGCTATGACTTTACCTCGTTGCATAAGAACGCAACCAAGTCCTAGATTCGACGCGTCACAATAGACCACAAAATCATCGTTTCCCTCAGGTAGAGATAAAACAGGTGCATCACAGAGCTTCCGTTTCAGCGTTTGGAATGCTTCTTCTTGTTTGGGTCCCCACTCAAAAGGCTTATTCTTCTGAGTCAACGCAGTGAGTGGAACCGCGATCTTTGAAAAGTTAGATATAAACCGTCGATAATAACCAGCAAGACCAAGAAAAGAACGAACTTCTGTAGGTGTCGTCGGTGTATTCCAATCCTTAATTGCAACAATCTTGGATGGATCTACGTGAATACCCTGCTCATTGACAATATGACCCAAGAACTGAACTTCTTTAAGCCAGAATTCACACTTGGAGAATTTAGCAAAAAGTTGTTCCTTCTTTAGGAGTTCCAATGTCAAACGAAGGTGTTGCTCGTGCTCTGCTTGAGACTTTGAATAAATGAGAATATCGTCGATAAACACAATGATGAACTTATCTAAATAAGGTTTACAAACCCTATTCATTAAGTCCATGAAGATAGCTGGGGCATTCGTCAACCCAAAAGGCATGATAGTGAACTCGTAATGCCCATATCTTGTTCGGAAAGAAGTTTTGGGAATATCTTCTTCGAAAATACGAAGTTGATGATACCCAGAATGCAAGTCGATCTTGGAAAAGCATGAAGCACCTTGCAGCTTATCGAAGAGATCATCAATTCTAGGTAGGGGATATCAATTCTTGATGGTAAGCTTATTAAGCTCACGATAATCGATACACATTCAAAAAGATCCATCTTTCTTTTTCAAAAAGAGTACAGGAGCTCCCCAAGGTGAAAAGCTCGGATGGATGAATCCTTTATCAGACAACTCTTGAAGCTGTTTCGATATCTCTTGCATCTCCGACGGTGCAAGACGATATGGTGCTTTCGCAGTCGGGTTGGCATTGGGTACAAGGTCAATATGAAACTTGACTTGACGAACTGGAGGCAAACCAGGTAGTTCATCGGGAAACACCTCTGGATAATCCCGAACAATCGGAATATCCTGAATACTCTTACTTTTGCCTTTCTCCTCGGTGACATGTGCCAGGAAAGTAACATATCCTTTTCGCAAATATCTTTGGGCTTTTGTACACGACATAAGCTTCAAACCACCAGATGGTTTCTCGCCACGAACTTCCAGAATATCGCCAGACGGAAGAGGAATACGAACAATCTTATCGAAACAAACCACCTCAGCATGATGTTTGATTAACCAATCCATCCCTACGATAATATCGAAACTCCCAAGTTGCATCGGCGTGAGGTCAATAGGAAAAAGATGGTTATCAAGGTTTAACTGACAATCACGAATAACAGAATCGAGAACAAGAGGTTTACCAGTAGCAACTTCGACAGATAAGGGTTTCCTCAGTTTAGTTCTAGGTATCGCAAGCAAAGGTTCGAAAGATAATGAAACAAAACTTATATCGGCACCAGAATAAAAAAGAATAGATGCAGGTCGATTGTTAACAAGAAACGTACCATTAACCAGAAAGGTACCATTGACAACGAGGTGGTCATCTCGAGCCGCGTTTGTATTCAGATTGAATGCTCCTCCACGGGAGGGATCGACAATTGGAAAACACAAGAGGCATTGAAAACATCGACAAAACACAAGGGAGGTGATCATTCGTTTGTTACCTCGAACAAACAAACGACACGCAGTGACTAATCAGAGTAATGAATCAAAATAATGTATCGCGAAGACATGCTCGCCTATAAGTGAACACTCACCCCAAGAGTTCCCAGGTAAGAGTGACTGGTCCGATTATGTGGATTTGTACGAACACTATAGCCTTAGACAGAAAACTCAGGGTACAGGCATTCACTCTTCCAGTTTGCACGTGTTCACATTATTTAGACCCAAACTTTGATGAGGTTTTGAAAACTCAGAAGGCACTAAGCCAAGCATGAGTCAAACTGGAAGGGTTCAAAACCTTATAACAGAGGGTTCAAAACCTAGTAATCAATCATCCTAGAACGGATGATTAATTTTTGAAGCAGATTCGGATTTTGTTTTAAAATCTAAACGTAAATCAACTTGCGTTGGGGTCCTAGAAAGTTATAGTCTAGGTCAAAACATTACTAATAACCTAATTCTCTATAACCATTGGCTCTGATACCAACTTCTTCTGTCACACCCCGACCACGTAAAACAACAAATCGTGGCGGAAACGTCGGGGAGTGTTGTAACAGAATTATTGTTTCAAACCATGGATACAAAGAGTTTCGTTTTATTGAATATTAAACATTGTCTTAAAGTTAAACAAGCAAGTCAAACATAGTTTATCATCGTTATTAAATCACTAAGGCCTTGTCCAGTCCTAAGTGAGCATGCATCCTATTCGCAATCAACACTAAGCAACTTCACCTGAAACATATGTAAAAACAAAGTCAGCAAAGAAATGCTGGCGAGTACATAGTTTTTGTGTGAGTATCAGATTCATGGCTCGTTTGTATGTTGAAACAACTTGTACAACTTCGTTAATTGATATTAGAAAACATTGTTTTGTAAAATGTTTGTATTGTAAATGAATAACCAAGTCAAAATAGATTGGTCATAATTTATAAACCTCGATGCCATGAATCTTAACCCAAAACATTTGTTTATGTAAACCAAATCATAAATCATTCTTGTAATAAAACTCGTATGGTTTATATAGTTTCGTAAACATCGTTGTGTAATATTGTTTAATTCGTTCTCGTTATAGAACATCGTTCATTCGTTTAAATCGTTCAAATCATTCCAACTCGTTCAATCCATTCACTCGTTCAAATTGTTCTCGTTTTAATTGTGAAAACTACTTTTGGTCGTCTTGCTAATAACATTCAAACCTTTGTGACTCGTCCATCGTTCAACTCGTTCTTGAATTAACAAACCTCCAAAGGGTAAGTTAATAATCATCAGATTCAGTCGTTACCCACCTAACCCACACATAACCATGGGTGCAGTCTGATAACGGGATTTGTCAGATCCTATGGTACCATAACCTAATACTGGTCGGCTTGATCAATGCTAATGAATGTCATTTGTTATGTAACTACCACCAACAAGTTCGTTCACATTATCGAAATCATTATTAGTTTTGTATAAACCATCTCAATTGTTTTGAAACCATCGTTAGAATATTGAAATCGTTTTGATACATTTGAATCACCCCAAAACAATCGAAAACAGTAAAAAGAGGGGATCTATGTACTCACCGTTGGGTGCGTTTTTATACGTTAACACAATCCCTCATATTTTTTATTCGTCCTAAATTAAATAAGAATGATTTAATAATCAAAAAGCCACAAAAATTCCGAAGTTTCTCCGATACTTAAAATTTTCACCTAACTTTGAGATTTCTCGAAAAGTTATTATTTTTGATTATTTTGGTGTGTTTGTATATATGTACTCGAGCGTAACACACATAATCTTGTCAACACTAACACATGATCATACACATATTGCAAAACACATAGCACATTATAACACATAAAATAACCCATGAACAACCCATTCTAGTGTATGTTGAAAAACACTTATTTTAGCGTTTCGGTAACATTTTTGGGCGTCGGAAGTCACGTATGACTAACCAAACACCAAGTAAACTTAATATAAGTTAAAATAATTATTTTTATATCAAATATATCAGTTTGGTTACTGATCTAAAACAGTTTTGCAAAAATACTCCGAAAAGGCGATTTTTAACCGTTTTACCGCATAGTTTTGCATCAAACGTTACCCGAACCATCCCAAATCGAAACGACTTGAAATTTTGACACAACCCATGTTATTTACTGAATAAAATAATGGTTATACTCATGATAGTGCAGGTCTTAAACAAAGCACATAAATCATGCAAATTTCACATATTTTACCACTTTTTAAGCTAGATGTCCAACATGCAAAGCTATCAACCTTATGTCAAAGTTTCATGCCATTATAATATACCAAATAAATGTTATTTTTGTGTTTATAACCTGTTCAAAAATGTTTTTGTCATATAGCCATTTTTCATCACTTCTTGAGCTTTAAATCAACATATTTTCACATGTACAAGTGCCTAAAGCATACTATCAAAACATCATCATTTTATGTTAATCTAATGCTTCAAATATGTGATATATTCAGATTTATTTGCTGAAGTACTTGGACATTTAACATAACATACTTAGATCATCAACCACTTGCATTTTTAACTATTAATCAGGAACAAGCAACAACCAAAACATGTACTTATCAAAAATAAAGCTCAAAACTCATACACCCACACACATATATATATATATATGTATACGGTTATACATACATATATACCACCACCATTTTTTTTTGTATCAAAACCCATTTTCATTTTTAGATTTCAAGTTTAGTGAAAATCCCAAGATTCAAGAGAAACTTCAAATCATCAAGAATAACCAAGAATCAAAGTATGATTTAAACATAATGTTATACCTTCAAGATTCAAGTAGGTTGTAGGATGAGATTTTGATGAAAGGAAGCTTGTAATCACTTGACAACACCTTGGGAACACTTTTAGATCTTCACACCTACTTGAAATAAGCTTGAAAGGGAGTTTGAATATGAAGAACAAGACTTGAAGGTTTGAAGAAGATGGAGATGGTGAGAGAGAGAGGGTTACGGTTTTAGAGAGAGGAGAGAAGGAGGGATGTTGAGTGTTCTTGGATTGCTTGTGATCTTGTAGGATTATGTAAGATATGGGAAGATATGGGAAGATTCATACATGAGCATGCAACAACACTTGTCACAATAAGATCATATATGATATTTGCAAATATTTGATGGGGTCCATACACCTATTATAACCGTATAAGCATATGGGGGAGGGGGTCCATGTGTAATTTTTATATAAATATGCTATATGTAGGCTAAAACGGGTGTTTAACTGGATACCGGGTATTCTATCTAGCGTTTAAACCCCGGTTTTTGGCGTTCTAAATTATTTTTAATATTCTATAAAAATAATATTGCCAAAATATTACTGAAATAAATTTCAGTTGCCGAGATTGGCTGAGTTGTCTGCGTTTTGCAGTAGAAGCACTGTGTCGCGCAGAAACACGCGGTACGCGCTTAAACTTGAAAAATAACGTTTTTAGGCGTTTTAATTTATTTTTCAACACGGACCTGATTAAAAATAAATTTTTAATCATAACATAATATTTTTGGGATTTAAATATTATCCGGGCGGTCACCAACTCGTTTCGCAGTTTTGTCGTAATTAGCTCTCTAGTCCAACTAAACATGTTTTTGCCATACCGAATCTTTCGAAACTTATTTCTAAGTTATGTAAGGGATATTTAGGGTATGTTTGGCTTACGTCACAGTTCTGGAGTGTACGTCGCGTTAACTGATTGCGTTTATGCACCGGTTTGCGTATAACCTTCCAGAAAGTGACTTAAAGCTTGCAAATCGGAATCGAATCAAATTGTAAAATCATCAAACACAATAACACATATAATAACACCAAAACACATATAATAACACCAAAGAACATTGTTTTATTGATAAGCAACATTGTTTTACATTATACGATGATTACAGAACACAGTTGTCACAATTTGGTCTTCACATGTGTTATTCTATCACCATTGCACATTTCAGCAATTGACCAAGTAGCATGTGGCTTTTCAAAGGCCTTTTCAGAAATCGGCACCACCCCCTGTTTACGAAGAAAGGCACTAATTAAACGGGCATGCGGAATTAATTTCTTTTGTCTTTTGTTTCGGCTTTGCCATATATGAAGCATCACCAACTGCCGAAACGGCAAATGAATTTGCCCCGTCATGAGAGCATAAAGCACCACCAATTCCCATTTTCGTATACCCATCAAATCCCCCAACCGGGGAGCCACAACGCGTGCGCACCTTATTTTCATTCTTTAACATAAAAAAATTATTTCCTCACGTGCTTATTTTTATGGACATTTCGGGACATATTCATGTATCGGCATTGGACGTAAACAGTACACATTTATGTTTCGACCTAAAGTTTTCCTATAAATGAGTCGGGTCTAATATAATACGTTTTCATGCCTATTTTTATGTATGTTTTAAGTTGTTATACGTTTTGATGTAAACACTTTATTTTCTCACATACTCATTTTTATATGTATATGTCAATATAAATTAATGTTAATAAACATGGTCAAATATAATACGTTTTCGTGTTTATCTTTATGTACATTTTCAGTTGGTTTATGATTTGACATACGAGTCACTATGCGCATTGATGCCACTAAGGGGCTGTTTGGCACACCTCTTAATGAATCATTAAGAGGTGGACCTCTTATTCGGACAGAGGTGGGGCTGTTTGGTTGTGCCTCTTAATGGGAAGCCTCTTAATGATTCAGCTCTGAATCATTCAGAGATATAAACATGCTGAAAGAAAAAAAGACCGTGCCTTGCCCCTTTCACCTCTGATGGAGAAGAAACCCTAACATCTCAAAACCTCCGCCCCCACCCCGTCTCCTCACCACCTCCCACCGCCCTCCTCCTCCTCTCCTCGTCTCCTCACCACCGAACACCTCCCACAGCCCTCATCCTCCCTCTCTTCCACTGAACAACCCCTCTCCTGCCTCGACCGCCGCCCTCAGCCTCCCTCTCCTCCTCCGACCGCCGCCCTCAGCCTCCCTCTCCTCCTCCGACCGCCGCCCTCAGCCTCCCTCTCCTGCCGACGACCGCCGCACTTCCTCCTCCCTCTCTTCCACCCAACAGCAACTCCAACCAGGGGCGGAGATGTGCGTCGATGTTGGAGGGGAAGCGAGAGATTGCTTGCTGTTGCTTGTGTTGTTGCTGCTGGATTTGTTGTAAGAGAAGAAATTGTTGTTGCTGGTGCTGTTGATTCTGTTGCTGAAGCATCAGGTATTGTTGTTGTTGTTGTTGTTGTTGAGAAGATAGAGGGGGTTTGGCGTCTTCACCCAGGTTCATAAAAACAAACGTGTTATTGATTTGGGTTTGTATTTGTTCTTGAATTTGTTCTTGTATTTGTACTCCACCCAGGTTCATATAAAGATTTGGGTTTGTATTTGTTCTTGAATTTGATGGTTCAAGGGTTTACCATAGAGTTGAGTAAAGAAGCGGTTCATCAATCTGTTGAATTTGATGGTTCATCAATCTGTTGTATATTATTGTTTTTGTATGAATTTGTTGATTTTCTCATATGGGTTTTGTATTTTGTGATATAAATTGCAAAAACAGTAGACATTTTTATGTTTTTTTTTAGTTTGTTTAGAGGGGTAAAAATGTAATTTCACACGGTCATTCAGATGTGCAACCAAACAGCATTTTACTGGTTCAGCACTACGGGTTCAGAGCCTCTTACCCATTCAGACGTCTTACTGGTTCAGCACTTACTGGTTCAGCACTTGCCAAACAGCCCCTAAGTCTTAATGAAAATGTAAGGGTTATGTAGTAATTAGGTGGAACCCCACTAAATGAACCAGCCTGATTTGGATTTTGTTATTTGATTTAAATGCTTATATAAGTTACATTAATTTATATCAGATACGTCAAAACACACGTTTTTATATGGTCTACACATTACATAATGCTTGCGCTAATCTATTTGATGATTGCGATGTACCCACGCCGCAACGCGTGTGGACTTATTACTAGTTATATGTTATATATGAATGATGACATCAGGGGAGCATTAATTGAAAAGGGCATCGTCACATCAACAAAAAGAATCACGTGACATGAGAGGGTTTTGTTTTGGGATTTATTATTAGTCACGAAAATTGAGGGAGGAACACATTAGGCTAGAGGGTGTGGTGGTGGTCCTCCCTTGGGGGATTATCCGTCACGTAGGCGCTACATCATATTCCTTTCAAGGATGGTCCATCCCACAAAACTAGAGGGTATGGGAGGATGATCCTAGATGATCCTACCCCACAACTTTTATGTTTTTTATTTTTTTAATCTTTTACTTTTTTAACATTTAACAAATAAATTAATACAAATAAATTAATAAGATGTAAAAATAAAATGTAAACCAAATATTTTTTTTAACATTTAACAAATAAATTAATAAGATGTAAAAATAAAATGTAAACCAAATATTGTCAAAAGGCCCAGTAGTATAAAAGGCCCAACAACGGCAGTTTTTGTTTGTTTCCTAGGGCAAAAGACCGAGTAGTATAAAAATAAAATGTAATCATCCCCTATGGTTTATCTTTCCTGCACAACCGGCGTCTCTCCTCATCCTCAACAATGGTAGTTTTTTTCAAATGTGAGTATAATTTTTTTTTGAATTTTTAATCTTCTATTTTTTTAATCTGTTTAATCATCGTTCCTCACAAATTTTTGGCATTTAGCGCCCGTCTCCAACGTCAAGTACTCGCCGGTGAGGACGGGGACGGAGGGGGGCGAGATGGTGTTCTGGCTGGCGACGGTTCTCGACGGTGTGGGGAGCGGGGACATACCCCATTCCTAGGGCTGTAAACGAACCGAACGAACACGAACAAGGCTATGTTCGTGTTCGTTCGTTAAGGAAATTTGGATGTTCGTGAACTGTTCGCGAACACATGATGAACATAAATTTGTGTTCGTGTTCGTTCGTTAAGGAATTTTGGTTGTTCGTGAACAGTTCGTGAACACTAACCACGAACGCAAACGAACACAAATGAACTTTAATTTTGAAAATTAAAAAAAACACCGTTAATCTTAAACATTGTACACAAAGAAAGTAGTTAGATATAATCATTTAAAAATTGAAGGGATGGATGATATTGGGTTCAATCGATTGGAGATAGACTGAATGAAGGAGCGTGATATCAAAGAGGGAGAGGGCCAGAGAGAGGGAAATACATATGGGGGAAAGTAAAAAATTAATAAAACATTAAAATTTTTTAGAAAAATAAACATAAAAACCGAACACGAACAGACATAAACGAACGAACACGAACGAACATAAATGAACATATTACCGAACTTTCACGAACGCAGTCGAACGAACGAGACCTTTGTTCGTGTTCGTTCGTTAAGCTTATCGAACGAACATAAACGAATTTCCCGCCGAATGGTTCACGAACTGTTCGCTGAACGTTCGGTTCGTTTACAGCCCTACCCATACCGCATAGCCTTAGCGGCAACACTTCTTGGGACAAGAGGGGAGACACAAAAGTCAACAACATTAATATCATTCATCATCACACATTGACTTTGGGAATTCTCATGGACACAAAACAACTAACGTGAGGAGCTTTGGTTTCAAAAAGGATTTTCAGCAACACAAATATCAACACTTTTGGGCCGAGATATTGGACGCACATGGGCTTAGAGAACTGAGGAGATCCATTACGTGCAATCACTGATGGGCCGACTTCTTGGAAGTAGCGGCTGAATTATTTTTGGGCCATGTTCACGTGAAGGTGGGACAAGACACAAAAGCAGTCAACATCAGGTGGACCGTAAGCTACGGGTAGGAAACCGTAGCCTACGGTTGTAAAGTTCTGTGTGCACATCTACATGTAACGATAACTATAGCCTACGGTCAAGGATAACAAAACAGATAAACAAACAGAAAGTTCAAACCGTAAGCTACGGTTTAAAGACCGTAGCCTACGGTCGCTATTGAGCAGCGATAGGTGGATCCGGGTTGGGGTCTATTTGACCCGAAATTCTTTTAGAAACTCCGAATTTTCAAATAAATAAAATATCTCCACTCTATTATGTCGGATCTATTTTTTTTATTCACCACAAAAGTCCCCAAATCTCATCTCTCACCATTATCTTCTTCATAAAAAAAACCACAACCTCCATAACCATCTTCTACCTCCAACCTTCATAAAATCTTTGTTCCTTCACCAAATCGAGCGATTCAAGAGCCTAACTTGGCTATTTTTTCGAGAGGAACACAACCCAACCCTCGGTTTATCCCGAAAACGCCCAGATTTGTACGAATCAGATCGAGCTCGAAAAACCCTAAATTTCAAATTTGGGGCTTTTTGCTCAAACTTCATAAGCAAGCTATTTAAGTGTTCTCTAACCCTTCTAAACTAAAAAGATATGATTTTCCTACAATTTTCCTCTGATTTGATGAAGTCAAGGTAGTTTTGTTGTGCTCATGTTTTGTTCATGTTTAGATAGTCATTTAATGGTGGAATAGACATGTAATGATTCATGAAATTGTGATTTTATCTTGGTTAATGAATTAAAACGGGAAAAATTGTTACATAAGGGGTTGGATTGATGTTATGGCTTAGGGGAATGTCTTTAAATATGTTTTAAAGCTAGTTAATGAACCATATTCTGAATTTTATTTGAAGTTGTGAATTTTGGGGAATATCTTGGGTAATGATTTAACTAGTTCACAAGTTGAGCCATAGTTTAGAACAAGTGTGGGGAGGTCTCACGGATTATACACTTGTTCTAGCGCATTCTTAGCTGATTAGGACTAAATTGAGGTGTTTTGTTTGTTTTTGTGTGATTGTAGATGGTTAAATCACGCAGAGGAAAAGAAAAAGAAACCGCACCGCAGGAGGATGTAGCGGTTGGGTCGAAAATAGCGAGAAGAGGTACCGGAGTTGAGATCCAGGAAACGCCATTGGATGATTTTGTTCAAGCTCCACGGGGACACGGTGATGTTCCCTATCATCCTACGTGGAGAGATGGTCCTTTGTATAAGCAAGAAGTAACATACCAGGCTGAACTCTTCTATGAAAAGATGGGTGATACGCACTCTATTAGATCAAATACTTGCTTCGAGAAGCGCATCCATAGACCCGATCTTAGGGCGTTGGGATTGTATGAAAAAATTACTGAACTTGGTTGGGAAGAAGTGTTGGAGTTTCGAGGTAATGAGAGTAGAGAGGTTTACCTTCGAATTGTTACGGAATGGTTGAGTACATGACGAAGAATGACGGGAATGATCCGCCGAGAACCGTCACACTGACGGGAAAGGTTAACGGGAAGCCGGCGATCATGTCTTTGGCTTCATTGAGTCAGATTGCAAAATTTGATTCTAAGGCGGATAGTTTCTACATTTATATCAAAGAAGATGATTACTTCAATGATCCGAAGAAGATTGTGGGTGAAAATGTGATGTACACGGAATTGTTTTTGTTGGAGAAAGGGGTCGCACTGAAGCGAGACAACCTCAAGCCGATGGTGAGGGTTTTATTAAGTTTGGTGGTGTCGAATGTGGCTCCCCGGTTGGGGGATATGATGGGTATACGGAAATGGGAATTGATGGTGCTTTATGCTCTCATGACGGGGCAAATTCATTTGTCGTTTCGGCAGTTGGTGATGCTTCATATATGGCAAAGCCGAAACAAAAGACAAAAGAAATTAATTCCGCATGCCCGTTTGATTAGTGCCTTTCTTCGTAAACAAGGGGTGGTGCCGATTTTTGAGAAGGCCTTTTCAGAAATCGGCACCACCCCCTGTTTACGAAGAAAGGCACTAATCAAACGGGGATGCGGAATTAATTTCTTTTGTCTTTTGTTTCGGCTTTGCCATATATGAAGCATCACCAACTGCCGAAACGACAAATGAATTTGCCCCGTCATGAGAGCATAAAGTACCACCAATTCCCATTTCCGTATACCCATCAAATCCCCCAACAGGGGAGCCACATTCGACACCACCAAACTTAATAAAAGCCTCACCATCGGCTTGAGGTTGTCTAGCTTCAGTGCGACCCCTTTCTCCAACAAAAACAATTCCGAGTACATCATATTTTCACCCACAATCTTCTTCAAATCACTGAAGTAATCATCTTCTTTGATATAAGTGTAGAAACTATCCGCCTTAGAATCAAATTTTGCAATCTGACTCAATGAAGCCAAAGACATGGTCGCCGGCTTCCCGTTAACCTTTCCCGTCAGTGTGACGGTTCTCGGCGGATCATTCCCATCATTCTTCTTCAGTGTACTCAACCATTCCGTAACACTTCGAAGGTAAACCTCTCCACTCTCATTACCCCGAAACTCCAACACTTCTTCCCAACCAAGTTCAGTAAATTTTTCATACAATCCCAACGCCCTAAGATCGGGTCTATGGATGCGCTTCTCGAAGCAAGTATTTGATCTAATAGAGTGCGTATCACCCATTTTTTCATAGAAGAGTTTAGCCTGGTATGCTGCTTCTTGCTTATACAAAGGACCATCTCTCCGCGTACAGTAGGGAACATCACCGTCTCCCTGTGGAGCTTGAACAAAATCATCCAATGGCGTTTCCCGGATCTCAACTCCGGTACCTCTTCTCGCCCTATTCGACCCAACCGCTACATCCTCATGCGGTGCGGTTTCTTTTTCTTTTCCTCTGCGTGATTTAACCATCAACAATCACACAAAAAAAAAAAACAAAACACCTCAAGTTAGTCCTAATCAGCTAAGAAAGCGCTAGAACAAGTGTATAATCCGTGAGACCTCCCCACACTTGTTCTAAACTATGGCTCAACTTATGAACTAGTTAAATAATTACCCAAGATATTCCCCAAAATTCACAACTTCAAATAAAATTCAGAATATGGTTCATTAACTAGCTTT
>JARYGA010059823.1:205800-259783 GCA_030545235.1 Helianthus tuberosus
AATCGATGTCGTGGATAATTAAATATGATACTCGAATCTTAAGACCTAAGATTGAGCTGATGACCAATATATTGATTTTTTACAAGTTATACCAAAATATAGTGTTCATAGTGATTTCTGTAAGATTTATCATCCAAACAGAAATCAAACCGAATTAATCTATTTTTTTAAGGGTGACTTTCTATGTACAGAACCTAGGTCACCGGGTTCTTGTCGAAGACAATCCCCCGTCAGCCCCGCCTCTCGAACGCGATAATCGTTTTCCCCAATCTCACTTGGTAAGCTTATTCAAAAGCCTTAGTAGAGCACCACTTATAATAATAAATTGATGATGCATTTGTTTCCTAGAACAATACACATTTGTTGTTAACCAACCAACCCATTGGGCGAAAGTGAATAATGTTAAAGAAAGTCGGTTTGATTAATGCTACGTATATGCTTTTTCTTGCCCACTTTCTAGATCCTAACGACTTATTGTCAATATATTAACGCTCCGCATCTTTACGAAAAGAAAACATAATACAAAAGAAGTGTTGTTAGATGCACTTTAATAATAAAAGTATAAAATATGTTGGATTTTAAAGTATCCATTTTCTTCATTTTTCGGTATCGGTACCGGTACCAGTCCAGTATCATGCTCATCCTTAAGTAGAAGTAACTGTACCGGTTAAATACTTAGAAAAGTTAATGGTTTGATACTTGTTCTTAAAACCGAGTTTTATGGCATTGGTTTGTATGACGCACGTTGGGTTGTTAATAAATCGAATGAACATGAAAAATGACTTGTTTATGTTCGTCATAAGATAATAATGTGTTCATAAACACTTATCGAATGTGATTTTATGTTCGTCTTTGTTCATTAAGAAAATGCAAGGCCGGCCTGGAGGGGGTGCGGGGTGGGAGACAACACAAGGCCCAAACCCTCCAGGGGGGCAAATCTTTTTAATTTTGTATAAAAATTATGTTGTATAAGTTACAACATATATACACTGAATCAATAGATGACACAAACAAGCCCTTGTCAGGGTGGTTACTGTCTTGCTTAAACAACAAGATGACATGGGTTCTAATCCTGACATCTCTAAATTCTTGAATTTAGTTTATCTTTTGTTTTTTTTTAATCTGCATTTAATGTTTAATTTTGCCAACTAAATCTTTCCTTTTAATTAATAAATTACTACCTAAATTTAGCTGAAAATAACTATTTAATTTACTTTCACATAAATTAGAGTGATTAAATAATTATTGAGTTTATAATACATGAAAATTTGCAAATAGGGCCCAAAATTTTTATCTGGCACAGGGCCAATTTATTTTTTTGTGATTTTCGGATACAACCCTAAGAAAATGAACCTGCTCATGAACATATATAAAACCGGCAAAGGTAGCAGGGCTAGAACTTGAAGTTCTAATAGTGAAACGGAGGTCAATATATTCATTGATGTAAATAATGAGGAAGGAAAGAAGAATCGTGCAAAAATAATGTTTGAATAAGGTTTCCTATTTAATTTCTTATGGCAATAAATTAAAGAACATAAATTGTTTAGATATAATAAACAAACGTACAAAAATCGTTCATGAATAACATAAAAAATTACAAGAATGAACATTCACGAACAATTTTTAAACAACCGAGACCTCTTTTCATGTTCGTTTACTTAACTAATCAAACGGAATTTCTTGTTCACATCCATATATTTACTAAACGAACGAACCTAAACACATTTCCCATCGAACATTATCTTGCTTAACATTTAGCTCGTTTACAATACTAATTTTAAGAAAACTAGCCTAGTAGCATTTTAGGGTGGGATAAAACTTAGAGACAATTAGGTCCTGGTACGATTCTCACATTTGGGTTTTTCTCAGATTTATTAGGTTTTCTTATTAATTGGTGTATAGGAATTATTGGCTAGTGAAAATGAATATGATCGGATGATTCCGTTGTTGACACGATAACAATTAGAACGAATCCAATAAAATTGGAAAACAATACTCGGAATTCACGACGGTGCCGACGCAACAAAACACGGAAAAAAAAATATTTTAAAAAGTTAAAGCGAACAAAATAGATCTGATGTGAAAGTGAAACTGTTTGAAATGAAGTATTTATGGCGTCCTTCGTCAAAACAAACGTGCAACGGTTCCATCTCTCTCTCTCTTTCTCAAAAATATCGAAATTATTAGACTCAATTCATCAACAAATCGTGCCTGTTACGTTCCCATCAATCAAAACCAGACTCAAACACCATCTTTAACCTACGATCCAACAACATCCTCATCTCTAACAAACTCATAACATTAACTCCCAAAACTAGAAGAAACCAATGGACGGAATATGTTTAAAAACAGGGTTTGTCGGGATCAAAACTCCGATCACCGCCGTTAACGAGATTCGTAAAAACCCATCTCAAATTACAACCACCGCCGCCGTTAACCGGATGACAATATCATCGGATCAGCCGTCAATGTCGGCTTCTTCTGCTCCTCGTCCCTGGGGGTTTTCTTTTAAATTTCCTCAAATTTCTTTTTTTGTTGGTAATAATAGAAACCGTCATGATGCGTTGGCTGTAGACGACGCCGTTTTGGCTGATAGAAATGAAGAGATTAAAGAAGAAAGTGAGGGTAACAAGAAGAATGATGAGAATTGGGTGTTGAAGATTCTTCATGTGAGATCTATGTGGAGCGAGAGGAATGATCGTAAGGTTGAAGATCAAGATCAAGATGTTGTGAATTGTAAAGATGAGGGCTTGTTCGATGAACAAGAGTGTGATGCATGTAGGGTTGATTATGATGATGGTGATGGTGACGATGATGATGCTCAAATTGAATTCGATAGAAGTTCGTTTTCGAAATTGCTTCGAAGGGTTTCTTTGGGTGAAGCAAGGTTGTATTCTCAAATGTGTTATTTGGGGAGCTTAGCTTACTCTATACCTCGGATTAAGGTACTGTTTTTTTTATTTTTGTTAGTGAAATTGATGCACAAGTGGTGTTTGTTGAAATGACTCAATGAGATTTAGGCTATTTTTTCATGTGGTTTTGTATGGATTAATTTGTTGATTGCTACTTGCAATGTAGTTTGGTATTTGGGTACTTAAGTGTACTTATAGGTGACTGTGAGTTTTATGCTAATTGGGATCAAAATGGAATCTTGAAATTCGTTTTATCTTCTTTGTGCAGCCTGGAAAACTACTGAAACACTACAGGCTCCGTTTTGTTACGTCTTCGCTAGAAAAGAAAGCCCAGCTGGCTGCAATAGCTGAAAAGGAGAAGGAACGAGTCCGGGTTCAAGAGCTAGAAGAAAACGCCAAAAAGAAAGAAGACGAGATGACGAAATCCGAGAAAGAAACGGCTTCCGAAATAGAACAAACGAAAGAGACGGTTGAAAGCGGTGGGGAGAAGGGAGGTAGGAATCTGATAAGTGCTTCCACAGCGTATAATATTGCAGCCTCGGCTGCTTCTTATCTGCATTCTCAAACAAAGAACATTATTCCTTTCAAATCTTCTGAAAACAACAATGGCGAAGTTAGTATGACAAAAGCTGAGGTTGCTTCGTTTATGGCGACTACCGACTCGGTGACTGCTGTGGTTGCTGCTAAAGAAGAAGTCAAACAGGCAGTTGCAGATGAGCTGAACTCATTGCATTCATCACCTTGTGAATGGTTCGTATGTGATGACGATGAAAGTACCAGATACTTTGTTATTCAAGGCTCTGAATCACTTGCATCGTGGCAAGCTAATCTTCTTTTTGAACCTATTCAGTTCGAGGTACAACTTTCTTGAATATACGTTATGTAAGTTATATGTTGTTTAATTTTATATATGTTTATTAAATTGCTGTATTGTTCAGGGACTGGATGTGATTGTGCATAGGGGTATATACGAGGCTGCAAAGGGTATTTACGACCAAATGTTGCCTGAAATCCATGAACATTTACAACATTATGGTGATAAAGCAAAGTTTCGGTTCACTGGGCATTCACTCGGTGGAAGCTTAGCGTTGCTTGTAAACCTAATGTTGCTAATAAGAGGGCAAGTCCCGCGCACTTCATTACTTCCTGTAATAACGTTTGGTTCACCCTCGGTTATGTGTGGTGGGGACCGTTTGCTTCATAAACTCGGGTTACCAAAAAGTCATCTTCAAGCAATCACATTGCATCGTGACATTGTACCCCGAGCCTTTTCTTGCAAATATCCAAGTCGTGTAGCTGAGCTTCTTAAAGCAGTAAATGGGAATTTCCGAAATCACCCCTGCCTCGATAACCAGGTAGCAATATTAATATCACATTGTAGATTCTTGAGGTTTGCCTTGTATTATTATTCAAACAATGTGTAAATATATGTGTTTTTGTGCAGCGTTTGTTGTATGCTCCGATGGGGGAATTCTTGATTCTGCAGCCAGATGCGAAACTTTCACCCAATCACGATCTGCTTCCTTCGGGTAGCGGTCTGTATGTTTTAACCTCATCAGTATCAGATATGATAGAGGCGGAGAAACAAGTGAAAGCTGCACAGTCTGTATTCTTGAACACACCGCACCCGTTAGAGATCCTGAGTGATCGGTCCGCGTATGGTTCAGGAGGCGCAATCCAGAGGGACCATGACATGGAATCATACTTGGTGTCAGTTCAGAGCGTGATCCGTCAAGAGCTGAACCGTGCAAGAAAAGGTAGGCGCGAACAGCGTCGACGGGCTTGGTGGCCTCTGGTTGCACCTCGAGGCAATAACAGGGGTCGTATGGGTCCAGGTCAAAGTCAAGGTCAGATGAAGTTCACGAGAGTTTTCCATTCAGGAAGTGAATCTTTGAAAAGGTTCGCGAGTCTTGTTGCTTCGGATCATATGGGTTTGCTCGTAATACTGCTGCTCCCTGCTAAATTGTTGTTTGTGGAGGCATGTAATGTGATTCGACACGTTTAAGTATTGGTAAAACCGTAAAAGTAAAAAAAAAAAAACATTCTTTATTGTTTCATATGAAATTATGTGAATATAGAAATTAATCATCAGTATGTTTTTTGTTTGTTTGTTTGGTTGGTTTGTTGGAGGTTTTTTTGGTTAAGTAATGCTTATACGAAAGTATACATGTTGCGTAGGTGCAACAAACTTAGGAGATGTTGATAAGGACCATAGGTGGATGAAGGGGACAAAATAATGGTCATGGTCCGGACCCGTGGTTCCAACAAGCCGGGGAAATAGAAAGAAAGTTCTAGCCGGAAAATGCCAATTATATGGACCCACTAAACCCAAGTCAGATATATAACAACTGTTTACATGTAGTTGCCAGCCAAGTGGAATATATCCACAATGTCTCCTCCGTGTTTCTGTGTAGTGTAGGACCAATCAAGGGAAGGTTCATAGAATGATGCCAAGGTCAAATGACACAAACATTAATATGACCCACAACTTATATGTTTTAAAACTAAAATCATGTGAGCGGTTTTTGTATATGCTTCAATTGTGTGGTATATGCATGCAATTGTGTATATGCTTTAATACACAATTAAGAAGGTATACACGAGGATACATGCAATTCTCATTTTATCTATTTAAATGGTTTTAATCAATTTTTAGTGTCGATCAACAACCTTTTCTTTTGTCTCAATCAATTTAATGTCGTTTAAATCCTTCTTGTACCTCTTAAGGAAAATATCTAATTGGATCATGCATGGAAAAAAAGTCACATATGTATGGGAATGGAGAAAGTTAGAGTCAATGGGTATCTTGATCTTTCCTCTCTTTTCCGAACCTTTATGAACCTAGATGATGTTGAGTTGTTGTTTAGGGTGAGGATCAAATAGGAAGTTTATTTTGGCTAGGAAGCAATAGGATTATTACATGTGGCAAAATTTAAAATAAAGAGGAAGGGTATTTTAGTCAATCGTATCCATTTTTCTTCCTTCTTCTCCCCAGTAACTTCAAAACTCACCATTTTCAAAACCCACCATCTTCAACCATTTCTTCACTTTCTATCTCAATAACCACTACATTATAGTGCGATTTTCGTCACCAATCAATGATTCAAACACCCGATCAACGTGTTCTTCAGCTTTTTTGAAGAAAACCCAGTTTAATTTCATACAATATCTCATTTTTTTCCTGTGATTTTGAAGATAATCACTCGATCCGTTCAATTCGATCGCTGATAAGTGTTTCTATCATTCAGATTTCGTCAATCGTTGAAGAAATCGGCTTCGATCCATGTAAGAAATTCTTTAATTTCATTTTTACGATCTGGGTTTTTGTTTTTCAGCCATTGCGTTTTACGATATTGACGGGGGTCCGGGGGCAGCGCCCCTGGCGGGGTCCAAGGGGCAGAGCCGCTGGCTGGGGTTTGATTAAACTGCTTTAATAAAAACGCATTAGAAAAATTAATTTTCCAGAAATTGCCTCATTTTCGTATACAGTTTCTGGTTCTGTGAACAACAGTTTCTTTGGTGCATTTCTGGTCATTGCGTTTTAAAAATAAAACATTTTTGAAGTGTTTTTAGTCATTGCGTTTTAGGTAAACACATTTTTATGTATTTCAGTTCATTGCGTTTAGAGAGAACAACTTCTTTTGTGTTTTTAGGCCATTGCGTTTTAGAAATAAGACATTTTAAGTGTTTTCTGTCCATTGCGTTTTAGAAATAAGACATTTCTTTGTGTTTTTTGTGGATTGCGTTTTAGGTAAAACACATTTTTATGTGTTTTCAGTCCATTGCGTTTTAGAAGGTACACTTTCTTTTGTGTTTTTAGGCTATTGCGTTTTAGAAATAAGACATTTCTTTGTGTTTTCTGGCCATTGCGTTTTAGAAATAAGACATTTTAAGTGTTTTCTGGCCATTGCCTTTTAGAAATAAGACATTTCTTTGTGTTTTTTTGTACATTGCGTTTTAGATAAAACACATTTTTATATGTTTTCAGTCCATTGCATTTTAGAAAGTATACTTTCTTTTATATTTTTAGGCTATTGCGTTTTATAAATAAAACATTTCTTTTGTGTTTTCTGGCCATTGCATTTTAAAAATAAGACATTTCTTTGTGTTTTTTTTGCATTGCGTTTTAGAAAAAAAGACATTTTTTATGTTTTTTTTTTCATTGCGTTTTACGCAACTGGGTTTTTTCCATTGCGTTTTACGCAAACTGGGTTTTCAGTTTTTTTTCGAAAACACAGCAATAGTATACTCGTTTTAAAGATAAAAAAACGCTCGTTTTTTTGTGCAATTTTTATAAAAAAATAATGTCGTATGAAAAAGTTATTAGCGCTTAAAAAATTGAGGGGAATTGGAGGAGAGAGAAACTATTGTTCTGGATTGACTACAATGCCCTTACACAAACACACGCGCCTCTTTTCTTCCCTTCATTTTCCCTCATTTAATCTTAGCCCTTGATTAAATCAATTGATGGTCAATATTACTTCTTAGCCAAATAAACTTCATATTATATCCTAACATCTGATAATTGACTAGGAATATTTTGTGTTAGTGCAAAATGTTTCTGAGTTAGTTATCGAAACATTGAATGTTTGGTTTATACTCTTTCCACTTTTCTTGTTTTTACCTGTACTGGATATGAAAATAATATGCGCTACATATTTTTCTTATGTTGGTATATTGTGAATATATAATATAAATGGTTGTGAGTGTAGGAGGGAAACATACGTTCTGCGGTAGCAACGGTTACAGGAATGGTTAACACAATTCTATAGGCGATATATGCATTTGGAAAAGAATTAAAGTTTTTAATATAAGTTAATATATTAGTAAGGGTGTCAGATTCTACATGTATAATTTCTCTTAGCATTTTTAGTTCTTCAAATAAATCTAAACCATCAATATCAATATGATTATCATAGTTCCAAAACTTTTCCAGATAAATGCATTTCTCTTTTAAAATTTTTTGATCTAAAGATTTTAACTTTTTTATACTAAACAAAAAACCAAAAATTTGTTCGAACTCTTTAAACTGAGCAAATCTACTTTCGAGTGAAACACTAGTTTGATCTACTATGTATAAAAAGTAATCCGTTCTAAAACAATCAATAGGAGTTTTCAAAGTCTCATTATCAACATTTTCATCAAATCTTCTATTTCTACGAATAACACGTTTTTCACGAAAACTAGGTTCAATGCCCATCTTTAAAGCAAGTTCTTTAACCTCAATCATAGCATTTTCAAATCCTTCATCCCTAAACTTTTTAAAATAAATAATAAGTCCATCTAGTTGTTTTATAGCAGTATCAATACACATATCTTTTGATTGTAAGTTTTTACTAACTACATTAATAGCATGTAAAACCTCATACCAAATAACCATCGCTAATAAAAATTCAAAAATTTCCAACTCATTTTCAACTAAAGATTTAGCTTCACTTTTAACATTAGCCTCGGGTGTGCAATCAAGAATAATTGAAAAATATTTAGCTTCTTTAAGCTTTTTAATAATTTTTGTTTTGACCTCCTTTGATAATAAATGTATTAGTTCATTTTGCATTCTGGGTCCAAGATAATGATTATGAATTTCTTTATTTTGTATGCGTCTAACATGTTCTTGCATTATCGGGTCAAATTCTGCAATCATCTCAATACCGGCTAAAAATAAACCATTGTTTTCTTCATACAATTGTTCATTTGTCCCACAAAATGCTAAATTATGTTCATACAATTGTTCTTGTTTACGTTTTTTTAGCCTTTTTGAATGACCGGATTCAAAAGTTCGAATTCGATTTGACATTGCTAAAATATAAATCTATTTAACAGATGGATAATGAGCCCTAATTCCCTAAACAACAACTTTATTCAGCAAAAATAGCAAATTATGAAAAAAGAATAAGCCCTAGTTCCCTAAACAACAACTCGATTCAGGAAAAAAAATCAGATATGAGATATATAACCTATGCGGCTGTGCAACTGAATTCCGAGAATCTGAGTGTCGGACTCTGTGCCACTGAGTTCCGAGAACAACAGATAATCCACGTCTCACGTCTGCTAGACTGCTACAAATCAAGAAGACAATCGAAAACTGATATCAAAATAAAATCGAAAACTGTATATGAGAACTGAGGGCAGAGGGTTTGTTAATTTGTTTGATGACTGAGTGATTGAGTCAATTTATAAACGATTCAGGCAAGAAGAATTTGTATACGATTCAGTCAATTTATAAACGATTCAATCGAGCAGAATTTCTAAACGTTAATACCTGTAATCAATCGACGATTCAGGCAACAATTTAGGAGACGATTCAGGCGACAACATCGTGATTTCCAACCTGCAAAGTCGCCGCCCTTTGTTCTTCTCTCGTTTCTCTGTGCGACGATTGGTGACTGTGTGGGAGACCGAGATAGAGCGCCTTTTCAGTAGTTTCATGTTTGGGCCTTTTATTTTCTTTGGGCCTTTTCTTCTCAAACGATTCAGACCTGGGCTTCTATTTCTTGTTTAGTAATAAATAAAAAAATGGGCCTAGTATATAAAGAACCATCAAAAAACTTGGAGGCCTTTCATTTTGGGTGGCCCTAGGCCTGTGCCTAGGGTTGGAAGCCCATTGGGCCGGCTCTGATTTACGCCCCCGCTGCAACGCTGGGGGCTTAATACTAGTTAGTATAAAATTGGGGTGGCGGTTTAAACGTGACCCGGTACCCAAAAAGAAAAACAAAACGACGTGGAGGATTGTGCACAACATACGTGTCAAAACTTTCATTTCAACTCAGCGGCGGGACTTTCCAAACTTTTTGTTTTCCCTCGCTCCCAAAAATGAAAATTATCTTGAAATTCCCTTTCTACCCCTCACCGTCATTCATTCATCCCCTCCTTCCTTCCCCAACAAGCTTTACATTTCACTCACATCCATAAACCACCACAACGTTTCCCACTTCCGGCGAAAGAAAATGCTAGAAAATCATCAAATCTCACCACCTCAACTCTTCCGTGGTATCCGCTTTCTTCTTCTTGGATTCGACCCGATCAAAAAATCCCAGGTTCCAATTTTTTTATTAATTTCCGCACATTTATTGGATTGATTAGTTTGATGACTCGATTCATGTGTTAGGGCATATAGTTAGGTGATGCGTTTACCGTTGGATTTTTCTCATTTTTGCATACTGTTCTTCGTTAGTTAGTATTTTATTTATTGTAATGTAACTAGGGATGAGGATTTGAATACTGTACCGGTATTTAGTAACTAGGTATTTTCGTTATCAGTCCCAGTTCAGTACCAATACCTCGTAGAGAGAGCTTTCAGTACCGATTAGGTTACAATTAGGCTTGTAAATGAACGGAACGAACACGAGCAGAGGCATGTTTATGTTCGTTCATTTAACTTAAACCGAACACGAACATATAATTGAGCACATTTTTTTGTTCATGTTCGTTTATTAAGAAAGTGGGCATGTTCATGTTCGTTTAAACGAACAGATCACTAACGTAAACGAACATAAACAAACAAACAAACTTAAAGGAACATAATTTAACAAACAATAAACAACACAAATGAACATAATCGAACAAACATATGTGAACACAAATGAACATAATTGACTAAACATTTACGAAGAAAGTAATTTTTTATATAAGTTAGTGGTTAATTACGATAAATTCCATTGGGAAACCCATTTTTATTACTAACTAGAAAGCCCAATTACACTATTAATTATATTAATTTAAGTGGTTAGAAAGTTCTTTTTATGTTTAAAATTTATATAAATATAACTTATGCATTTAAATTGAAACGAAAATAAACGAACGAATGTAAACAAATGTAAATAAACGAACAAAGCGTGTCTTCATGTTCGTTCGTTTAATTCAATGAACAAGAATTTGTGTTTGTGTTGGTTCGTTTATTAATAAACAAACATAAACAAACTTCCCGCCGAACAAGTTCACGAACAGTTCATGAACGTTCGGTTCGTTTACAGGCCAAGTTACAATCTAAACTTGACGCCTGTGTTTTTTTTCTTTTTTTTTTTTGCAGGTTTCCCGGAAGCTTGTTGATGGCGGAGGGGTTGATGCTGGTCAATATGGTCCAAATTGTACTCATGTTATTGTGGATAAACTTGTTTATGTAATTCCCCTAATTTGTGTTTCCTTGTTTTGGCCTTTTTTTGTTTGTGTTGGTATAATGTATGCAACATTTTAAATAACTGATACTTTAGTTATAATATATATCTGTGTTTTGTTTTTGTAGGATGATCCCCTATGTGTTGCTGCCAGACAAGACGGGAAGATATTAGTCTCTAGTCTGTGGGTTAATCACAGTTTTGATGTCGGAGCGCCTGTGGACACAACCTCGGTCAGTACGCAAATCCGATTGGTTTTAGGTTATATTATGAATCTATTCAGGACTGAGTTACTGGTTTGTAACCAAGTATGTGTATTTGTATTTTTATCAGGTAATGTACGTACCGGTGAGAGATTTGAATGGGATTCCAGGTGCAAAGTCACTAGTTATATGTTTGACAGGATATCAACGTGAAGATCGAGAGGACATTATGGTTAGTCTATTTTCAATCTGCTATTTTTACTGCAAACTTTCTTATTATACAAGATAATGGATTTACATCATATGAAACTTTTGTTATGTGCTATATTTCAGACCATGGTTGAATTGATGGGGGCACAAGTTTCGAAACCGCTGATTGCAACCAAGGTTACTCATCTTATATGCTACAAATTTGAAGGTGTGTTGTATTCTCTTGTTGACATAAAATAAACCAGTAAGTTTTTTTATGGTAATTTTTTTTCTGAACAAACGATGAAAGATTTTTTAACTGATAAACTGTAAATGGGATTTCTAGTAATTTCTATTTGTATACTGGCACATATATTGCGTATGGACCATTGAAGTATTACAGTATTATGAGTTTAAAATAGAAGTTACTAGGTCCTCCTTGTTACCTGTTTATGTAATTTATATATATCATGTATTTGTGTTTAGAAATTGTTTTTTTTTTTTAAATTTAATAGGGGAAAAGTATCTGCTTGCAAAGAGAGTGAAGAGAATAAAGCTTATAAATCACCGATGGTTAGAAGACAGGTACTGATCTTGTTCACCTACTCTTTATGTTTTTAACTTTTTTTAACATACGAGTCATATATCGTTAACTCCTATTTTAAGTTGGTTTCAAGTGTAAACCTCCTTTAACATTAATTCTCTATTCAATTTTTTTTTTCAGTTTAAAGGCTTGGGAGATTTTACCTGAAGCGGATTACAGCAAGAGGTAAGAGCATACAGACTTTCTCTTTTACATGAATGACACTTGACAGTTGACATTATCAATACAATTTGTATTCAGATGTGATATAAAATTTTGTCTTTATAGTTATTTACCCAAATGCCATTCATCTTAACTACAGTGGTTATGAGTTGGAGATGGAGGCTGAAGCCAAAGATTCTGAAGATGAACAAGAAGGCATTAACACAAGGCACAACGAGGCAAAAATAAGCCCCCGTCATTCTCTGCTATCAAAGCAAGAAATCCCAAACACCGTATCAAATACTAGTGTTTCTAACATGTTTAGTAATGCTCAAGAAACAGTGTCCTTAACTACGAAAACCACATCTGACCATTTCCCTAATCCACATGAGATTAAAATTAAGCCTCAACACACCCAAAATGTTACCAGTGTTGCTTCTGAGCCATCTAATCATTATGAAAAAGCCGTAAGTAGTTCATCAGCACAAAAAAACAACATTTTTGCATCCACATCAGCGAACAAGTCTCCTCAAAATGAAGCAAAAATGGTCGTATCTGCCGGTTACTCTATGAAAGATCCGATCAGAACCCCTCCAACTAGAACCACACCTTCAGCCATAGACATGAAAAGCAATACCAGCAGCGCTAAAAGACCGAATACACTTAATCTCAGTGATGCTTTTAACATGTCTTCTTCGCTCGTACAAAAAGCGACTCCTTACGATGGTTCTGCTTTCGGCTCAGTAGATGAACGAACTTACACATCTTCTAATAAAAGAACGTCGGATATTTCTTGTGATAGTTTAAAACCACAACAGATGAGTCACAATAATGTTGTGGAAACAGTGTTTCAAGAGCTGAAAAAAGATCCCCCAGTTGAAATAAGTCCTGCAAGAAAACCGCCTTCCAATATTTCCGGAAGGAAGTCCTTAAGTTCCAAGGGTGAAAATGTAAGCTGTGACGTTGGCATTTCCAGAACTTCCACTTCGGAGATTGAAGACACGGGCGCAGTGCAAAGAGCACAGAAAGAATACAAGGAAACCAACTTGTATACAAAATCCGATAACAGAGATGTGGGTATGGCAGAAAATGTGTTTCAATCACCTTTTGCAGCTAATTTTGATCTTCAGAAATCCAGTATTCCGAATTTGGATATCAATGAACAAAGCGCTGGATCAAATTCAAAACTTGTCAGAAAGAAGCCAGTTAGCAAGAAATTATCGGCCCCGATTGAAACAAGTCCTGCACGAAACTCCTCCGCCGATATTCCTGGAAGAATACCTTTAGGTTTCAAGGGTAAAAATGTAATTTCCACTGCAGAGATTGGTGATCTGAATGCAGTGCAACGACCACAAAAAGAATATAAGGAAAGCAGCCTGTCTACAAAATCTAGTAACAGAGATGTGCGCATAGCCGAAAGTGATATGCAATCACCTTCTGCAGTTAGTTCTGATCTTCAGAAATCTGGTACTATGAATTCCGAAACCAATGAACAAAGTGGTGGATCGAATTCAAAACCTGGCAGAAAGAAGTCGATTAGCAAGAAGTTTACGGCTCCTAAACTTAGTAAAAAGAACACAGTGAATGAAAAAGGTTCAATCTTTTCGAAAAATGCCGAACTGGGGATTGATGAAGAGAATCTATTGTATCAACAGTTTGAAAAAGTTCCTTCAGTTGCCAAATCAGGCACGGAAATAGAAAAGGAGGCGATTAGTGGCGTGCAAATGGAGAATTTGTCTGAGAAGACATCTTTATTCATGGATGATGATACGGAGCCCCCAGACGATAACGATGAGGGAAGCAAAGAGAAAAATGAAGATGTTGTAGATCCATGTACTGATAAAAATAATGATGAAAATGACGTATTGGTCAATAAGCATAAAGTTCCGGTGCACGAATCTGATGGAAATATCGGGAATCTTGCGAGTGAAATTCCTCCGACTACAAAGGGTAAGAAAAACACTGCTCTTTCTATGAAAGAGGTAATTAATAAGAAGTCTGTTGAAAAGAATGAACTCACGATTGACAAGAATTCCGAGAAACAAGAAATAAGGAAAGAAGCAACTCCAAATCGAGCTAAGAGAGCAAGGGTAGATGTGAATGATTTGGAGAAATCTATGGAAGTGAAGAGCGCAGGTGTTTGTAATGATCTTGTGCATAATAACGATGAAAAGGGTGATGATGTGGATGCTAACATGGATACGAAGAATGTTGTGAACAAGAAGGAAACTACGAGAAATAAACGTCCATCGAGTAAAACTAAGAAAGTTGCGAGCAAGAGAACTGGAACTGATTTGGAAAAATCTGTGGAAGTGAAGAGAGCAGGTGTTTGTAATGATCCGGAGCGTAATAACGATGAAAAGGGTGATGATGTAGATGCTGACATGGATATAGAGAATGTTGCGAACAAGAATGAAACTAAGAGAAATAAATGTTCACCGAGTAAAACCAAGAAAGATGTGAGCAAGAGACTTATATCTGATTTGGAAAAAGCTGCAGATGTAGAGAGAGTAGGTGTTTGTCCCGACCCTGCGCAAACTAATAACGAAAAGGATGATGACGTGGATATAGAGAATGTGAACAAGAAGGAACCTATGAGAAATAAACGTCCTTTGAGTAAAACTAAGAAAGATGTGAGCAAGAGAAACACAACTGAGCAAAAGAAGGAAGAAAAGGATAATAATGTCGCTGACAAGGATTCTGACATGGACACAGGGAATTCTCTTAACAAGAAGGAAACGAAGAAAAATAAACGTCCACTGAGTAGAACCAAGAAAGATGATGCCAATGCTGTTAACAAAAAGGGAAAGCCAACATCTAATCAAGCAGTCGAAACAAGTGATTTGAACGAAGCACAGAAGGAGAACGTTCAAATTCATGTTAATGATCAAAGTACCGGTAACAAACATGTATTTAAACCGGCTAAAGAAGTCACCGAAAAGAATACAGATAAGGCAAATTCAAATGTTTTGAAAAATGAACCTATGTGGTTTATATTAACCGGACATAAGTTGCAAAGAAGGGAGTTTCAACAGATAATCAGGCGATTGAAAGGAAAAGTATGCAGAGTTACTCATAATTGGTCTTATCAGGCAACTCATTTCATTGTCCCTGATCCTATAAGAAGAACCGAAAAGTTCTTTGCTGCTGCTGCGTCTGGAAGGTATATGTCTTTTTGACTTTTGACATTCTTGGTCAAAGTACTCTAATGTAATACTTCTTTAACTAAAATAGAAATAGTGCTAAACTGTACACATATTTTTTATTTTTAGTAACCAACGATAATTTAGACAGTATATGCAAAATTGCAAATCAATTTATGTTTGATCACGGATTGTAGCATATAAAATTGCTTAACCGTTGACGGGTCATCTTTTTGCTCAATTTGGGAAATTATTGACCCACATTTTTTTGTTCATTTAAGTGTGACATTTGATACTTGCGTTTGAAAAATATAATTTTTAAACTTGTAGAAATCAATTATTATTATTATTATTATTATTATTATTATTATTTTTCACATAAACATTGTGTTTGCATATGTGGCGGCTGACATGGGATGACAACTAGTGCCCCCCATCATCAATGTACAAGTAAAATCTGTTAAAAGGGAGGCTGGTTGCTAAAAAAGCATAATTTGTAAAGTGCATAAAGTTTTTTTCTTTTTCATGCCGTATTTGCCCAATAACAATATTGTGTTCAACCGCACATGTTTTACTTTTTATTGCGCCACACAATTAACTTGAAGCTCAGAAACTGAAAATCAAATGTTTCAAAATGCAGGTGGATTTTGAAGACTGATTACTTATCCGCAAGTAACCAGGCAGGGAAATTTCTACCTGAAGAGACTTATGAATGGCACAAAAATGGCCTAAGCGAAGACGGTCAAATTAACTTAGAAGCACCAAGAAAATGGCGGCTTTTGAAAGAAAAAACCGGTCACGGTGCATTTCACGGAATGAAAATAGTCATATACGGGGAATGCATTGCCCCATCTTTGGTATATTAATATCATTTTATGAGCTATGATTTTCCTTGTGTTAACATATCAACATTATTTTAGTTTTCAAATGTTTTACTCATGATTTTAATTTTTCAGGACACTCTTAAACGGGCGATGAAGGCTGGAGACGGGACCATATTGGCGACATCTCCGCCATACACTCGCTTCTTAAACACAGGTATTGACTTTGCGGTCGTTAGCCCTGGGATGCCACCTGTCGACGTGTGGGTGCAGGAATTTTTGAAACACGAGATACCATGTGTGACGGCTGATTACCTTGTGGAATATGTGTGTAAGCCTGGATACCCCCTTGAAAGACATGTTCAGTATGCTACAAATGTTTGGGCGGAGAGATCATATAACGGTTTGAAGAACCGGTTAGAAGAAGAGATTTCCGAGCCTAGAACTCCCGAAAGTACTGATGTGGCATGTGAGGTGTGCGGGGCACGTGATAGAGGTGACGAAATGTTGATATGTGGGGATGAAGGTGGTTCGATTGGATGTGGTGTCGGCACGCATATTGATTGTTGTGATCCGCCACTTGCGGATGTTCCGGAAGAGGATTGGTTTTGTTCAAAGTGTACGAAGAAGCCCAAGAACAGCAAGGGTAAAAAAGGTAGTAAAAAATAAGGTTCTGCATCTAGAGGCAAGTAACACTAGTCATTTTATCATGGTGTGAATTGGTACATATTTAGTAAGCTAATTATGCTTGTTGGCTGCCAGATTAATTGTGAATTTTTGCATGTCTTTATAAGCCCAAAAGAGATTTTCTATTGGATCACTTTTGTGCTGGTTCATGGACTTTGAAAAGTTAAAAGAGAACTGTTATTGAATCTTGATTGTTGAATCAAAGCAGGCCCATGTGCTGGTTCATGGGCTTTGAAAAGTTAAAGAGAACTGTTATTGAATCTTGATTGTTGAGTCAGAGCAGGCCCATGACATAGGGGTGTGCGTGGGTTGGTTTTGGCCCAAAACCATAACTATAACCGATTGTTTATGGTGGTTTTGGTTAATTGGTTTTGAAAGTTATAGCGGGTCGGTTATGAGTGGTTAACCGTTGAATTTTGGCCTGGCTAAAAGTAGCTTAATTTTTTTTAACATAAAATAAATTATTATTACATATTTCTATATATTAGCATATTACATGGTATTAAAAATACATATGATCTATAATATTAATATCAGTTATTGCCAAGTATTCAAACAAAGTGGTATGATATATTACATAAATTCATATAACATTCAACCAAAATGAGATGAAATAACCTATAACTACTAAAAATGTTTAACCAAAAACATCAAATATTAAAAAATGGTGAAAAGTCATAAATTAGACAAAGATTTTACTATTTGTCGGTTCGGTAAGGTTATGGTGGGTATGGAAACATTGATAATCGTTACTTTCGGTTTCCAGAAAAAAAAAAAAAACCAACCCACCAGTTTTTGTTTTTGTTTGGTTTTGTTAGGTGCTGTTTGTTTTTTCTGCGGGAAAAGGTCTGCAGTCTGCGGACAACATCTGCAGGAGAAGAGGTGGACCAAAGGTCTGCAGTCTGTAAGGAAAAGAGGGTTTGTTTTTTTATTTTATAAAAACATCTTCTCACTTAGAAGACACACACAAACACACTTTACACACACACAATCCTCCCTCGATCTCTCTCCTTTCTGCCTTCATCACCACCACCAAGCACCACCGCTAACCCACCGCCACCACCGTCACCACTACACCACAAACCTCCCCCGTCGCAACCACCCACCCCCGTCACACTCTCCTCCCTCGATCTTTCTCTCTCTGCCTTCATCACCACCACCAAGCACCACCGCAAACCCACCGCCACCACCGTCACCACTACACCACCGCCACCACCGTCACCACTACACCGATCTCTCTCTCTCTTCTTTCTCTCTCTCTCTCTACCGGTAGCAGAGATCGAGAGGGGTGTGTAGCAGAGATCGATTTGGGGGTTTTGTTCGATTTAGGGTTTTTGTTCGATGATGATCAGATGATGGTCTCCTGCCGCTCCCTCCCTCTCTCTCTCTAGTCTCTACGGTATCTCTCTCTAAGGGTGTGTAGCAGAGATCGATTTGGGGGTTTTGTTCGAAGAGGTCTTGAAGACCTTTGAAGACATTAGGCCACATCTGTTTGAGGCAGAGGTCTTGAAGACCTTTTTTTTAAAAAGCACTTCAAAAAAACAAACGGTCTGCAAAATAAAAAGTCTGCGCGCATCTGCGCGGTGCAGACAAAAGACATCAGGAAGACTTTTTAGCAAAAAAACAAACAACACCTTAGTTTATTTGGTTATGACTTACGAGTCAGTTAATTTAGTTTTTTGCACAGCGATAATTTAGTTTTTTTGCACAGCGATGACGTTCACAAACCGGTTATTTTTAACTGGTTCGGTTAATTATTGTAACATGTTTGGTTAATTAACCGGTTATTTTCGGTTAATAACTGGTTTTTGTTTTTTTTTTAATTTTTGGTTAACTGGTTAAAAAGCGCTTTCTATACTAACTATTTATAACCAGTCATAACCGACGGTTAAACTTAACCACTAACCGGTTTTGGTTAATAACTGGTTTCGGTTAATTAACTTGTTTTTTGTCCACCTCTAATTATAATAGTGAGAGTAAATGTAGTGGTGTAGTTAGTAATCTAATAATATCCGAGACCAATCTAAACTGTCATTTTATTTAAATCTAAGAAAATGTTGGTTCAAATCTTATTATTTCATTGGTTATTCTCCAACATAAGTGACCTCGCTCATCTTCCAACAAATTCACATTACAGTCATGTTAACAAGTGTTTTTATTTTTATTGGTTATTCTCCAACTTGTGCATAGGTTTTTAGTAAAACTATATACTAAAGTCAACTAAAAAGATTAATTAATGGAGTTAAATGTCATTTTAGTACATGTGGTTTGGACTATTTTGCCAGTTTAGTCCAAAGGTTTCATTTTTCACCTATGTGTACAAAAAGGTTTCACTGTTGCCATTTTAGTTCACTGGGTTAACTTCATTCGTTTTTTCTATTAACGAGAAGGGCAATTCGGTCCTTTTATATGGCCGAATTGCCCTTCTAGTTAACAGAATTACATATAAAATGACCGAATTGCTCTTCTCATTAACAAAAAAATGGATGAAATTAACCCCAGTGGACTAAAATGACAACGATAAACCTTTTTGGACCCACAGTAAAACCTTTGGACTAAACTGGCAAAATAGCCCAAACAAAGGGACTAAAATGACATTTAACTCTAACTAATAATATCAAACCTCAATCAAGCCTTCCATTGATTTGTAGAATGTTTGTAATTACACAAATTGAATTTTAATAATTCATATATGATGTCATGTGGCTAGCCTATTTGTTAGATGCAATTGCCTCTTAAAGAGGAGGTTCTAGGTTAAAATCTAGGCAAGATGAGTATTTTGTATTATTTAGTGTAAAATCGAGTAAGGACATTTGCCATTAAATAATAATAATAATAATAATAATAATAATAATAATAATAATAAATCAGATGTGACATATTTAATGATAATAGTTTGTACTGATAGATTAAGGATCCTGTAAAAAGTGGTAAGTGTCTGAGAAATGTAAGAAATATTATAGTGATGACATGTGTTCAAAAACCAATTTAACGATTAAATATTTCTTAACCGCTTTTGAGTCTTTTTAGGAAACAAAATATCCTAATTTACGTTTCATATATCTCATACTTATTACAAAGATTGCAATTATAACCAGATCATCACAAATCAAAGTCTGCATAACATAGTGTTTTAATAAATTCGTAGTTTAATTCACAGTGTTTTACACCTGCATTCCAGTAGATGTTCTTCGTATGGTGTTTTAAACTTGCGTCTACAGAATACGTTCTTAGTATGGTGTTTTAAACCTGCATTTCCACATGATGTTATAAACCTTCATTTCTAGAATACGTTCTTCATATAGTGTTTTACAACTTGCATTATCAGAATGTGCTCTTAGCATGGTGTTTTATGGTATTCTTTAGTTTGTGGTGTTTTTTGTTATGATGATGATGATGATACACAGTTCATGTCATGGTGTTTTAACATTGGGTATCATGCGATTATCGATAAAACACAATGACGAATACGGTTCGTTGATTACATTTATCAAACAATTTGAACTTTGAATTTTGATTTTGATCCATGTCTCCGATTAAGTAGGAAAGGGCGTTAATTGTGGAGAGGTTAACGACATTTTCTTTATTTAAAACAATATAAAAAGACACTTTTACCTCCTAATCTAGCCAAATTAGTAAAAAAAAAAATATAATTTACATTTTAAGCCCTTTTTGATTTAACCATTAACTCCAAAATCTAAGGGTTTAAAACACTTCTCATAAAACCACCCCCTTTTACACTAACCTCACCCTATACTGATAATCTAAGTATGTCATAGTTGAAAATATTTATAATTATTTACAAGTGAGAAGATACGAGGATGTAATGACGCCATCTTAGAAACCAAAATGGATGTGTAGTTGATATTCAAGAGATACAAGGAAAGAAATGTTTTGAATAAAGATTTGAACTGTTCTAATAGTTTATTTTAAGTATAAAGATTATTTTCCAACTTGTAAACATTGAAGCTGGAGATGTGAAGGAAGTAAAGCTAGCAAATTGAAGATTGAATAACATGAGCTTTAAACGTTTAGTTTAAGCCGTCTTTTCACGACCGGACCGGACCGGACCGGACCGGTAAATATATTTTACATTACCAAATGAATTATGAGTTTTCGGTTCTTAAATCTGGTTCAACCGGTCGGACTGGTCCAACCAGTGGACTGGTAACACGTCCGATTCAATGTATGGTCCGATTTTAAAAATATTGAGTTTAAGTTTACTTTCCCTTATCATATATGCTTTTCTAAAAGTACAATAGTTCCTATTTTCTTTTATAAATTGCAAAATATTAATTATATTTGGGTGTTTTGAAGGTGTGAACACAGAATTTGGGTGTGTTTGAGAGTGAAAGAATCATTCTAATTAACTGTTTTGTTTAATAAAAATGAAATAAATAGATTTAAACTTTCGGTGTTTTGAGAGTGTGAACACAAAATTTGAAGATTAAAATACGAATTTAACTATTCACTTGTTATCAGGCTACGGTACAAAAATGCTATATATAATTATATATTTTTTTTTGCTTTTCATGGAATTCCAAATTGACGGGTTGTAAAGAAATATTACAAACAAAAAATAAAATAAAAAAGAATAAGTAAAGAAAGAAAAAATGATGATTGGGCCACATGGGTCGGCCTTACATCATCATATCTGGCCACGACTTCTCCTCTTTCCAATGTTCCCAACATTCAAACATCACGTGCTCTTTCTCATTACAATTTCAGTCCCTCAACTTTCAAATCGTTATAATTAACCCCAACTATTTTCTAATATGTTCCTAACATCAATCAAGTATCCTGTGATGTTCTCAATCGAGGAAATACACCACCTCCTTCATAACAGCCAGAGCTGAATCTGAATGCACACCCGAGCCACCAATTCAACAATTCCGGGGAAAACCTGTCAGCCCGAAGGCCCACTGCGGTACAACCCGATTCGGCTCGGTCTTGAACTGACAAACTCCAGAGAGGCCTAGTTCTAAACTTCATTGCCACTACCAATGTCCTTGATGCTAGTACGAGTTAAACTTGAAAAAGGAAAGAAATCAAGTGACTAACCACTAGACCAGCTTGTCAGGACTATAAACATAGTAATTGAGTTTTGCTATTGTTTATAATGTTTTGTTTTACATAAAACATATTAGTTCTTATTGTGGCATTCAATTTGAATTAGTTTTGAAACATAAACTTATGACTTATGAGCTTGTGTTGTGTTTAATCTTATTTATAAATATTTACATAAAATAATAATTGGCATATGCAATCTAGTAGTTTAATATAGAATAAAAAGTAAAAAGAAAGTGGATACCCACGTGAGCAACCTCACAAAATTCCCTTTTCTTCTGTCACAAGCAATATTAAAATGCTCTCCAATAAGAAGTATCATATTCTCATCCTCTTTTATTCTTCTTTATTTTGAATAATTATTATTCTTTCATCTTTCTAAATCCATAATCCAAAAAGGACGTTTTTATTAATGCAACGGCTTTAAATTTACAAAATCACAAATATGTTATCATTAACATACTAGCAACAACACATGTGACAAACTAACGGCTTCTTTGGCAACTTCTGAATGGTTAAGTGCTCAACTAATAATAGGTCTAAAGTACCATTAAGTGTTTAACTAGTAAGAGTTCTGAACCATTAAGAGCCAATATAATGCCTAATCGTTCAGAGACAAATGTAAGACCAATTCAGATTAGAGGTCTTAACCATTTAGACATTTACTCGTGAAACAAACACTCTGAACCATTAAATGCTGAACTAGTAAGAGGTCTGAACCATTAAGAGCCACATTAAGAGCTAAACAAACAACCTGTAACTTGAAGTCTTGAACACTAAGAATGAGTAGTTAGTTATATACCTACCGTAGGAGTATGCAATTCTTTTAATCTTGTAAGGTATAACTTTCGATTGAAGAAAGTATATGTAAGATATTTTCTAAATCAAACTCAAAATACTAGAGTTATTTTCTTATTAAAAAAAAAAGAAAACAAAACTAAGGAAAACCACGAATAAGTTGGAAAATTTTCAAACCGACTTATTTGGGTATTTGTTTGTAAGTTTATACTTTGTTGACTTTTTTTCGACTTATTTGGGTAGCTGTTCATAGATTTATATTTTGTTGACTTATTTTGTTGTATCTTTTACCTATAATAACGGGTTCATATTTATTGTATACATATATTGAGATGACATGGTAATACACACTATATCTATAACCAGTGGCGGATCTTGCCCGTTGAACCTGCCAGGGCCGAAAGACACGGGCACTAAAATTAGCACTACGGCCGAAAAACTTACCAGGGCCGAACATAGTATATATACAAAATTTCGATCGAAATGCGAAAAATTAGCACTACGGCCGAAAAACTTGCCAGGGCCGTGGCCCTGCCACCTCTCCACTAAGAACCGCCCCTGCGTATAACAACAATGTTAAATTAAACGACCACTCCCTTAGTCGGCTCGATTGTTACACGACTAATGCAACACACGCATTTCACTTTTAGCTTCTTCTTTTACCCTTTCAAACTTGTTTCTTATATCAAAGTTTTAAGTGAACGATTAATTTTGCCTGTTCTTTCTTTGTGTTAAATCTTTAAGTCCTAATCCTAATTTCTAAATTTGTAAACCCTAAAACCAGTTGTAAATTATTTATTTAGGTCAAATGTTTTTGAAGTTATCTGTTTAACTAAGCTATAATTGTTATTTAATTTTTTGGTATTAGTATTTCTTTAAATTAGAAATCATTGAAGTAACATTTATGTTAATTATCTATTTTAATTGTATTACGAGTGAATTATATGTTACAACTACGTTAAAAAGGTTTTGATAGTCATCTATGTGAATTAGATAGGTTGTGGAATATTATAAATACTCATAATTTAAGTAAATATAAAATTTTATAAGGTAAGCTTGAGAAGCAAGTACATTTTAGAACTTGGAGTCAAAGCAATTGAAAGATGAGATGTCAAAGCTTGTTTCCCACTACTCCCCAACCGCTACCCTTACACCTGTTTTTTTTAATAAAGTCCACACTTGCAATTCAAACATTCATTCAAAGTTGTCTTGAAATATTTTAGTTTCAATTATTTGGATGAATTATGTAAGACATTCTATTGATTAAATATCATTTTAATTTTTTTTGACCCATAAATTTTTTTTTTTTTTTTTTTTTTTTTTTTTGTTTTTTTTTTTTTTATCGAGATCAACTTTCTTTATATATAAGGCCAAACAAATTACACCAAGATAGCCGGTAAGCGGGCAACAAGCTGCGCCGCTACCCCCTTTTGAATAGCGAAACCTAACCTAGTAAAAACGAAACCCCGATCTCTAGGAGACGAAATGTTGCTGTGAACAACCCGTTGGACCCGTTCAAGAAATCGGATGGCTTCTGGAGCTAGCGCGCCAAAGGTATCAAAGGCAAAAGGGATAAAGGAATGTTGATTACCCATAAATGTAATTCTTAATAATATAACAGACATTTGATGAAAAATGCTAACACCTGGATTGCAAACTAAGCTACTCTATTGAAGTTTGTATATGCATGGTGCAAGTAAGCAAGTATAAATATAATTGATTTTATTTCATAATATTTTTAACTTACAAATAATGCTATTTTATATATAAGGTGCCAAGGTGGTTTTTATATTTGGCAAGTTTGGCTTGGGTTAACGTTGGCACGTGATGGGTGTAAGTGATGAGTGATGCTCTATGATACATCGCCACAAGAGGTGTATCACTTGGTGATGGCAGTGGCGGACTCACCTTATGGGGAGGGTGGGCGGCCGCACCCCATGAAAAAAAAATTTAGTGGTATTTTTCGCGAAAAATCCCGACCGCACCCCTTGGAAATTTTCGTCCGCACCCCTTAAATTATGAACACGGATTGTAACCCGATCAAATTATGTAAACAAGTTAGCCCACTAACCTCTTTAATAAAACTTAAATTCAATCTATCAACCCCAATAACTTAAAACTCATTCAAACCCAACCCAACTACTAGTTTTGTTAAACAAAATCAGTCCACGTAATTAAAAAAAAACCCAAATCACTGCCACTTGCCAGCGACTCCCGCCCTCCCTCTGCCTCACCAGCATAATTCCGACCGGCGACTACAAAATTCCGGCTGCAAACTGGTTAATTCAGGCCGCCCCTGACAGGTACAAGTTTTGTTTTTTTATTTTTTTATTTTGATGTTATGCAATTTTGTTCAAGAGTCATGAGATAATAGGATTTTAAAATGGGTTAAAAAAGTTTAAACTTTTATGTGTTTTGAGGTTATTTGGGGTTGTTCTAGTCTTTATAGTATAGGTTTGTTGTTTCTTAATTTCTTATTGATTATATGAGTCTAGTATAGGGTTTGAAAATATGAAATTCAAAAATTGAACTTAAATAGGTAATTCGATTTGTTTTGATGTTTTATTGGGTTTTTTTCAATAGAAACAGATATATATATATATATATATATATATAGGGGAGGGTTATCTTGAGAACGCTAAATATTGCGAGAACCGTGAGAACGAATGAAAAAACCAATCAAAACCAATTTTTTTAATACAAACCTCATTGTAATTAAGATACAACATCAAAAAAAGAATTTACAACATCAAATAATTCATTTCTTCTTTCAAAATCACTCTTTTTAGATTTTTTACACATGTGTAAATATAACAGATTTACACATGTGTAAATGGCAAACTTACACATGTATAAATTTTCTTTATTTACGAATTCGCGTAAATTTAAACGTGTAAATTAAATTTCTAATATTGTATTCGAATAATAATGATAAGTGTAGAAATTTTTTTTGAATTTGATTCGTTTTTGACCAAGTTCTCGCGGTTTTTTCATTTGTTCTCACGGTTCTCACAATATTTAGCGTTCTCATTTAAACCCTCCCCTATATATATATATATATATATATATATATATATTTGTTAAAAAGGTTTAAAATTTTATATGTTTTTATGTGTTTTTGAGTTGTTCTAGTCTTTAGTTGGGTGGTTTTGTTGATTATATGATTGTTGGTTGGTAAATAACAATTACTAGGGCTTGAAATTCAAATGGACCCGACCCGATCTGATTGTTAATGTGATAAGAAGTTAGGAACTAAGGTTTAATTGTTTGAAAATTGAAATGGACCCACTCGATCTGATTCGACCCGCTATGAAACTTTGTTTGTTTGTGTTACCTGACCGACCCGACCCGATCCGACCCGCTTTGAACCGATTTTTTTTATATAGCTAGGGGTCTAAAATCTTTAAAAAATTTCCGCACCCCTAGGAAAAAAATCCTGGGTCCGCCACTGGGTGATGGGGATGGAAATCGTGATGAGTATCGTGGTGTGATGGTTTGTGTTGTGTATGTGGATTTGACTTTGATGTTGAGGTGTTAAGTTGTGGTTGAGTGTGGTATTTATAAAAAAAATAAAAATAAAAAGTGAGTGATGGAATGTGATGATCATTGCAAGTATGATAGAGTGAAATATGATAAAATGTGATGGAATGAAGAGTCAAATGGTGATTGAGCATAATGAGCAATAACCACCCATGTATCTTTATAAATTGAGTTTAAACTTTAAAGATGAGAAAACTTAATGTGGTTTAGTTGATACCCGACAATTAAAAAAAAAAACTTACCTTGGTGTTATGGGTTTTTAACTTCTTATACTCTGCCCTTCAAAAATAGTCTTATGTGTATAAGACAAGTTTTAGTACCAATAGTTGCTAAAGAACCATCAAAGGTGTTCGCCTGGATGCGCGAGACATTTTGTGGACTATTCGAGCACCAATATCTTTCTTCGAATTGTAAATTATGATTTATGAGTTAAGATCCGGTACAAAACAAACTAATTATAAAAACTGTAAGGATAGATCTGGACCATCTAAGGTGTTGTTTGTTTTTTAAAAGGTAAAATGTCTGTATTTACGGACCACATCTGTAGAAGAAAAGATGGACCAAACCTCTGCAGTCTGCAAGAAGAAAACTAATTGTTTTTTAATGTATGTAGACTTCTAAAATAGACTAGTGGTGGTCTACAAACGGTGGTGGTGGACAGTGGTGATGGGTGGTGGACGTGGACGGTGGGTGGTGGTAGACGGTGGTGCTGCTCTTCATTGATCTGCTTAACTTTCTTAATGACTGATGTATTACGCTTGATGCTGGAGTCCAATATTCGTAGTGCACCGGAGTCTGGTGCAATACAATCAAAAGAATTTTGATAATTAATTATAGAAGCTCTATTACATGGTAGATTATTTTACAAACGGTGTTCCGTTTTATGAGTACTAACCAGGTCTTTCAGGATTCAGATTAGTTTGACGAAGGGCTAATTTTGCTACTAATGACTTCTTTAATTCTTCACGACGAGATGCCAGCAGCAAGAAATAAGCATAGATGATCCTCATGCTATTATAAAAATATTCATATTTTTTTACACTGAAAAACGATGTACCTCATCATCTTGCTTGCTCTGGCTATCACCAACACCATGTGAATCCTCATCAGGGTGTTCCATCTTCTTACTTGTAACAATAAACTGCAACCTGCTAATTATAATTTGATGGAAATGCTTAGTAAGCAAACCGTATAACAACCCTCCTAGAACCCTTAACGTGACCCCGTATGTGAGAAACGAGCCTGAAATACCCTTATACTTATAAAAATCAAGAAAAACAAAAACTATAGGGTTGTCGCTGGCCACGACCAAGACACCCTTGGTCTTTCACGGGGCGCGAGCTCTGGTTGCTTGTCGGACACCCATGCCGCCACGTAGGTCTAGATACGCTGACTGGCCAAGCCTACGGCCTAACCTACATTTGTCGCGGGCCGCGAAGGCCGAAGCCTTCTCTCTCGCGGGCCGCGAGCCGCCATACAGAAATCCTATAAATAGGATCGATCGAGTTCATTTGAATTCGTTCAAAATTTCTAAATCTCTCTCAATCTCTGTAGGAAATTATTATATATGGGCATAATACCCACTATAAAGCGAAGCTCTGCCTCTTTGTAAGTATTATAACCCTGTTGTTACCCTACACGGTCGATTTACGGCTCCATAACGCATGTCAAGGCTCTGCCTGACTCAGTCGTTGGAGTTATATCTCATGTTACACCCGATTGATTTAAGACTCCGTAATGCATGTCAAGGCTCTGCCTGACTCAATCATTTGAGTTCTGTCTTGAGTTGTACGGTTAATGTGATTTGGGTTATTTTACTAACACGTGTGCATTGTTTAATTTTAATAGATAATAACCAGGAGAATCATCAGGAAGCTATAGTATTATCACCTAAGTCAACAATGTAAGTACATTCACTTTTTCTCACTATTTGAGAGTACATTTGTAGGATCGTTGTACGACCTAAATGAGTCGATCAGAAGAGTTGTTTATCCGAATCAAAGGCGGAATCAATGACACGGACGCTCGATTCAATTTAAATGTCTCTTGTTATTGAATTGATAGTATTACAGCACCTGGAGACAATTCGGCAGCACTTTGTTACCGAACACAAGATCTAATTCCGTATGAAATGACAACCTAGTGCTCATATTTATAATATGTGTAATTTCACTTGAAACGACCAAGTCATGTTCAAGCGGAATTAACTTTGTTAATTTCGCTTGAACATGCCTTTGACACTTTCAAGCGGAATTAGCATTAAACACGCTAAACTCAGTTTCTAGCACCTCGAGCACTGATTATCCTATCCTATCTCATTACATGACTCGATACAAGACGAAGTCAATAGACATAATGCACTAACAGACTCCCCCTTGGATGTTGACGAAGTCTTCAGTGTCGAGTCTTTATCATGACACATCTTCAGTCTTGATCAGTCTTCATACTCTGTCTCTGGCTCTAACACTAACAGCTTCTTCAGGCTCCCCCTTTCGTCAAGCTTCCGTGCTTTTAGGGATCGACACCTTGCTTTCTGGTTACAAGTTCCCCCTTGCTTCGAGCTCGTCTTCATACTCCCCCTTAGACTCAGCTGCCGGGATCGTAGTCTGGTACAGTATCTGCAATCACTCATACGTTTATAAGTAACAACATTTTGAACTTCCAATTATCCAGGAATTGTAACCTGGCTCTTCCAAACATTCTAAACAAACATTTTTTTAACCAATTTCAGAATTTTGCAGTTTCAGGATCGAAAACTGACTCTTTAACAGTATAAGCATCCAAATCCCTCACAGTTAATCATCCAAGTCCAATTTAATGACCTTGGAGATATCACAAACTGTTTTTGATTTTTTGTTAAAAATTCAAGTTTCAAATTAATGAACTTGTTTTATTTTCAGAAACACAGTCAGCTTACTTGGATTTTGAAACTCAGCATCTCAAACATCGGTTGTCGAAAATAAAGCAGAATCAAAAATCTTTTTGTATTTTCTGAAATATAAAGCAATAAAGAAATATTTACAAACATATTTACAAGCAATATTTTTGTTTGAGTTTGCGTTAGAGGATCATATCAGTTTTTGACAAGTCACAAGTAACGTTGAGCTTAGTTACACATTAAGAATTAAACAATTCACTTAGATTGTCGATATACTGATCCACTTAAATTTTCACACAAATTTCAACTGATTCAGGATGCGAATTAGATGTTTTAAGAACTTAAACTCATTCATGTGTCCCACCTCTTGAATATACTCCGGTATCCAGATCCCAATATTCAGTCTTACAGGTGAGTATACCTAGATGATATCTGTAAGGGGTTAAATTGCGAAAAACCGTGAGAGCTCAGGTCAGAACTTCCGTTCAGCAGAGAGATGACGGCTTCGACTTTTGGTATGTCCCCTTTAGAGGATCTTTTTCTTCAACAACACATGATTTACATATTTTTTCAATGTTTAATCATTTTTATGCTGAGGGTAGGCTATATTTCAAGCAAGCGTAAAGTATTCTCCGGGGACTAGGCCATTGCTTCCGCAAAATCAGAAGTCCCGGGATAATACCCCAGATATCACTAAGCATAAAGACCTAGTATCTCAGAAAGAGGGGTCCTTCAAATGAGATTTCAGGGGTTACCTATATATCCAAGTAGTGTTCCCCACGAAATAAGCAAGTTTGAATTTAGGTTTATATCCCGAAAAAGTTTACTAAATGTATAAAAACCTATCGGCACATCATCAGTGAGACTGTTTAACGCTATAAAATCATTACATTTCTTTAGTATACTGTAACTGTCTACTGATGTACTATCATTTCCTCTTTTTACGCAAAACTCAATTTTTGAATTTTATCATGTTTTTGGCTTTTTCAAATTTTCAAATGTTTTTGTATTTTCTAACAATAATACTCCCCCTAAAATGCAAAATCATTTAAAGAAAATTTGACAACCAATATTGATAGCTTTGTATCGCCATCCATTTTCTGCTTCAAGTGCACTGATATGCAGAAAATCTAACATACCCCCATGATTTACAACACACTGATATTTACAGTTTGAAAACCGTTTTTCAATCTTGTGAAATTAATCATGTTTGTTCAGCCGTGAGGGTTTCGGCATATTCAATCAACATATTTTTGTATATTTGACAAAACAAAAACATATTTTTGGTTTTTCAAATTTTTCAATTTTTAGGATTTTGAAATATTGTTTATTTATGTACAGAAAACAAACAAACTCCCTGTTCAACCAAACCAGGGTTCAGCATCCTTCTCCTCCTGTTGTGCCAGGCTGCTCCAACTTCCATTCTCACAATCTTTGGTTTTGTTGAGCACCTGCACATTCAGACTACTTAATCACTTGAACAATTTAGCCCAGGTCTGTTTGACCTTAGGCATTTCAACACAATATACTTCATTCAATTTCGGAAAATCTTGTCATTCTGAACAAAGACTTTTTCATCTTTAACCTCAACTTTCTCATCTTTTACCGAAGTCACTTGTTTCTTAATACTCCATGTTTGACCTTTAGGAGTACCTCTTTTGTAAAAATTTGTTTCCTTTTGAACATTTTGATTTTGAACAACAACTTTTGGTTTCCAAAACTCATGGGGTTTTGTCATATCAACAGTTGTTTTCCAACTTTGAGTTGTTCTGACTCTGGGTATGTGAGAATTCAAGGTCTGTTTTGAATCGAACCTATTCGGGTTTAATTTCCAAGTTTGGTTCGAAACAAACTTGTTTGTGTTGTATCTCCAAGTTTGTTTTGAATCAAATTTGGTTGACCTTTGTTTCACATCCTCAGATTTCTGTTTCTCAACATTTTCAAACTTCTTTTTGTCAACATCCACAGATTTCAGATTTGGACACTTTCGTGTAAGATGTCCTATTTGATCACATTTGAAACATGTTCTCTTGGACACGTCTTTGACCTGTGTTTGTTGTTTCTTCTTTTGAGCGTATAACTCTTCATTAGACTGACGCCTAAATTGGAGTTCTTTCTCTTCTTCTAAACTTGTTCCATGAACAAAATTCATTTTTGTCTAAAAATTTGATGGTTCATTTTTATTTCGATTTTGTTTCCTTTTATAACCCAACCCAGCTTTCATATTTTTCTTCTTGTAACCAGGTTTGTTATAAAAAGTTTTGTGACCTTTTCCCGCAAACTTTGGAATTTCAGATTTTTCAATCTCAACCATTTTGAAAACTTTATCAACCTTTTCTAAAATCACATTCTGAATCGGGAATACAACATCTAAGAATAATTTGTCTGATCCAATCATGGTATAAACCAATCCTTTTGAATCTGCATTCAAAATTTTCTCGGATTTTGAGTTTTTCAGATATCCATTATAAAAATTACCTTCATTTTCATCCTGTGATTTAGATTTACCTGTATCAACCGACTCTTCTTTCAACACACTTTCAACGACCTTACCTACCACCTCTGAATCACTAGAATCATCAGATTTGGAATAGGTTACGTCAATGTTATCTGGCAATTGATCTACCATGTTGAAAGCTTTTTCGACCTTTTCATCATCATAAAATGCAAACTTTTCCGGTGGTGGAACTTGATGAAACTCTGAGCCAATACCTTTCTTGTTTTGCTCAGACTCACCATCTCCCGGTTTTATATTGAAAATACGTTCAAGCACATATGACGACACGTGATAACTCTTTAACTTGTTGTTATCCTGTTCTAAATCAGCAATCTATCACTTTAGCTTAGCAACATCCTCAATATAGGAATTAACAACACCTTATTTTATTTCATACATTCGTTTAAGCTCTTTAGTTGTTTCAGATAAGTAATTCATTCTTGATTGAGCAAATTTCATTTCATCCTTCAATTTTTTCATATGATTCTTTTGTAATGTGATATGCCAATTTTATTGAATCATATTCCTTTTTCATTTCTTGACAAACAATTTCTTTTTGATCACATTCTTCTGTCTTTTTCAAAACATTTTCTTTCAACACTTCATTTTCTTTTTCTAACTTTTTACATTTTTCCAAAAGTTTTTCATCATTTTCTTTCAAAACTTTTTCGTTTTCTAACATTTCTTTGCATTTATTTCTGAAAACTTCTTCAATTTTATTGAATTCAAGATTTCTTATTTTGAATTGTTTGTCTTTTTCAATACAAGCACTGCACGTTTCCATGCATTTCTTGCACTGTTTAACAATTTTGATTTGAGTTTCCGAATCAGAATTTACCTCAGTGATTGGCACTTCGGTGTTCTTTGCTGCATCTGTCTAATCAGCATCTTCTTTCTTACCAGCATCATCACCAACATTATTAGCTGAACCTTCAACTTTCTTTTCAGCTTCTTCAACAACTTGTTGTTCTTCAGTAACAACTTTCTCAACTTCTACATTCACCACAACCTTTTCAGCAACTTTTTCTTCTACCTTCAAATTATCTACTTTCACTTCTTCAGCGACCTTCTTCAACTCATCAACCATCTTCTCAACATTCTTCTTCATTCTTTCTTCATCCCTCTTCCTCAAACATGATGTCATGGCATATCTTATTTCCTTTTCATGCCTTTTTGCATAAGTGTAATCTTTTAATACATTTCTATAGTATTCGGCAGATGAAGGAATTATGAGAAGAACATCTTCAAAAATTATGTCTTTCTTCGAAACAACAGGTTCACCTTCTCTGTTGAAATAGCACACTCTCTTCTTATCCCATCTCCTACTGCTGACGGCGTTCTCATACTCTTCTTGCATTTCATTCATTCTGTTCAAAGCAATGTTTCTTTCTCGGTATGTTTTCTCACTCAAAATCTCTTCTCTGGTTTTCTCTTTGACCTCAGCAACAACATTTTCTTCTTTGTTTTCATCTTTGATTTCAACAACAAAAACATAATGTTGACTTTTTGATGTGTTTCTGCCATGAGCTGTAACTATATTTTCCAAACGATCTTCTTCTGGACAAACCTGACTCCAATCATATCCTTCATCATCATGAAATACAGCAAGTGCTCTTGATTTTTCTCTAGGTTTATCTTCGATCATCTTTGGCTCTTCTCTGCTACGGTGATAAATTGCCTTCCGGTAATAATCATCACTGAACGGATGTTCATTTCCACCAACCGCAGAATTGTTGCACTCTCTTTTGAAATGACCTTTCTGCTTACATTTGAAGCAGGTCACTTTGGACTTATCAAATCCAAGTTTTGTTGATACACCACCAAGAGACTGTTTCCCAGTAATTTCCATATATCTCTGAGCTCTGTGGATGCAGCTTGCTAAACACCAGCGGATGTCAATGAGTTCCATCTCTTCTGGATCAATCTGGTCATAGTCTTCTTTGGTTAATTCAGAGTTTCCAATTTTGCCTGCAACTAGACCTTCATACGATTCCAGAACTGATGCAAGAAAGCTCATTTGCTGTTTAGCTGCATTGATGCTCATAGCTGGAGAGTTTTTCAAATTAAGAGCAATGTTACACAGTATCTCCTCTGCTTCTTCAGAACTAGCTTTTGAAGCTGATGAATGATAACCCGGATTGTAGCTTGATGAGCTTGTCTGAGGTTCTTTGGTCCTCTCACCACTGAATGCTGTCTTTGGTGATTCACCAGCTTTCACCGAAGGTAAATTACCTTTGTAATACAGACCAACATTCTGTTGATACGAAGAACTGCTCATCTTGTTCTGTTTCTGCAATTCAAGCTCATAAGTTTCAATCTTTTCAAATAATGTATCAAGAGAAATTGTTTCATACAAAGCATCATTTTTCAAAATAAAAACAAACGTTTGCCACTGATCAGCTCGTGGTAACGCTTCTATGACTTTATCAATAATTTCCTCTCTTGTTTTCACAATCTCAAACCTTTCGAGTTCAATTTTTAGGTGACAAAATCTCTCTATCATTTGCCTCATAGACTCTCCTTTAATGCTATCAAACAAATCGAATTCTTTCTTTAGCAAAGAAATTTTGTTCTTTTTAATCAGTTTACCCCTCTCAGCTTTAACTCTTAAAGCTTCCCAAACAGATTTCGATGACCCATCATGATTAAGCAATGCAAAAATGTCATTTCTAATTGCCGACTGGATCAAAGCAATCATTCTCTGTTCAGACGAAAATTCCTTTTTGTCCTCAATGCCTAACTTCTTCATAGGAATTTCCTCTCCTTTGTCATCTTTTGGTCTCTCATATCCAAACTCTAGACAGAACCAACTCTCGTGTGCATACGCTTTTGCCCAGTTGAGAAACCGTTCTTTCCACCAAGTATAATCTTCAATATTATCCAGCTTGGGTGGTTTGGAATAAGTTCCATAAAAATTGTCATGATTGATGTTTTCATTGACCACTTTTGTAATTGACTTTGGTGTGACTGTTGATGTTTCGGAAGATTCGGATGTGAACGCATTGAAAAACGTATTGTAGAATTCTTCAGCCATGATTTGAAATTCTTGAATATCCTGGAGACAAAAACAATCAAACAAACACAATCTGTATAAACAATAACAAACAATTTGAAATAAACTGACACTCGGTTGACGCGAAATGATCTTGACGCGAAAAATTCACTTTCAAACGAAATAGTGATTTCAAGCGGAATCACTATTGAAGCGAAATCACTTGTTCAAACGGAATAGCAGCTTTCAAGCGAAATCCCTAGATGACACTTCAAACGAAATCACATTTCAAACAGAATTCCACTTTCAAGTGGAATCACTTGATTCAAACGAAATCTTCAAGCGGAATTAGACTTTGAAGCAGAATCAACTGAACTGTTCAAGCGGAATAACTGATTCAAGCGGAATCACCCATAAATTTCAAACGGAATTACGTTTTGAAGCGAAATCAGATGGACTTTTCAAGCGGAATTACGAAGCTCGTTCAAGCGAAATTACAATTTTGACCCATTTTTGTCACTTTTAGTCCGTATTTAGGTCTGATTCTTTCAAGGCTTTGTTAAAACACAGTTTCACGTGTAATGTGTGAAATTCAATCCATTTTGATCATTAAATCTTGTCCAATTTGAAAAAGAAGGTGTAGAAGTCAGAAAACTGATGCAATCAAGCTAAACTCTTCCTCATGAGCTCTGATACCACTTGTAGGATCATTGTACGACCTGAATGAGACCATCAGAAGAGTTGTTTATCCGAATCAAAGGCGGAATCAATGACACGGACGCTCGATTCAATTTAAATGTCTCTTGTTATTGAATTGATAGTATTACAGCACCTGGAGACAATTCGGCAGCACTTTGTTACCGAACACAAGATCTAATTCCATATGAAATGACAACCTAGTTCTCCTATTTATAATATGTGTAATTTCGCTTGAAACGACCAAGTCATGTTCAAGCGGAATTAGCATTAAACATGCTAAACTCAGTTTCTAGCACCTCGAGCACTGATTATCCTATCCTATCTCATTACATGACTCGATACAAGACGAAGTCAATAGACATAATGCACTAACAACATTTTTGTGAGTCAAAATGTTTTACCAAAACCTCAAATGTTTCAAATACAATTACAGTGATTAAGTCTTTGTAATTCTTCAATTGCTTCCAGTATTATGGGGTTTGTATACAGTACTTGATAACCTTCACAATTGGGCACGGGTATCCAATGTGTGATATGACCATAGTCACAGATCCATCGAGCTACACGTACTGGCCGAGTAATTGTGTAGATATAAACATTGTAATCGCTCTTAATACTGTAATGTGTAACAACTGATGTTTTACAAAATGGAATGTACTTGCCAGTATTTCTTGCTGATAAAATGTTTTTAAAACGCGTTTCAGGTAACACAATGTGAAAGCCAATAGAAACCAACTGGAGAGCACTGAAGGCTTGGAAAAGTGGCTATAAAAGTTACCTAAATAAGAAGGAGTTTTTGTTTTCAATAATTGGGGTTTACCCCTACAAATGTATTGTCAAATGAACTTGGGTTTTATCCCAATGATTTATTATCATAAAAGTTGGTGTTTAAACTCTGATAAAAATATTTCCTAACTACGGTCCTAATGTATTCCGCTGCTATATTAATAAACACCGATACCACTGATCTAGATCTCGCGACGCCTGCTCCCGGGGTAGGGTTCGGGGGTTGCGACAAACCGCCATGTAAGATGATGTAATACCATACTTGCAGGTGTTCACACGTTACAAGGAGATGGTCTCTAACTCATGGTGAGTAGCTAAATACCATTCGGAATACCTTTGAAGTAGTGACTCTAATATTCATGTACATCTGATCACCCATAACAATACACGTGCCCTATAAAGCACGCTGACTATGGCAAATGACACAATCGAGTTTCAGATGTGGTGTGTTACAAAAACAAAATCCAAAGACATGAAATTCTAAAGATCACTAACCCCTCCCCCAGCCCAAAGTTGAGATCCTATTAATGCAATCAATGTGATGATGTCATGCAGCCAACACACATGTATTTCCCTACACTTTACGTACCCTAAACGCCCTTCACAAAACTGCAGGCATACTTAGAAGCAGATACAGTATAGAAACAGAAACAAAGATAATGCAGAACACTATTTGACAACAAAGGGGTTCATGATCATTCACTATGTCCTAAATCCTAACTCCTATATTCATATTCTTCCACTGTACCCACAAATACAGTTATAAGACACGAAGAAACAATTGCTTGTTCCAAAAGACTTGCCTCCAATCATCAACATCAAATGCGATGACAATAAAGATTAAAACTACTAAAAACCCTCCAAACATGAGAAGAAAAGAAAACTCAAAACTTTATTCTCCGTACACGTGTTTAGTTCCATATATCATCAATTATTTTACACTAACTGGCAGCAACATTCAATAATCTGAATCCAAAAAAAGCAATGTTCATATAAAAGGAATATCAAAATTATACACGACCAATCTCAACAATAATAAACGATTCAAAATAAAGTTATCAACATGGTTTAATATGATTAATAACTTGAATACTCACCATAGACTTCTTTTGGTTGTCCCAGACATATCGTGCAAATCCATAATCGATCATCAAATCGTCGATTAAAAACCTAACTAACATTAAACCATTGACAAAATCAGACGATCCAAACAACAAAACAGAATAATCGAACCACTAAATAGATATTACCATCGATTTAGAGTCTTGAAACCTACAACGAATTTGATCAAGAGCAACAATTATACAAAATTGGATCAAACAACCATACAAAATATGATCAAGAACAATACCGAAAGTGCAAAATGAAGCAATGAAAACCGAAAAATGAAGAACTTACCATTCGACCATCGATGCTATGCTTCTCTTTGGTGACTCGTTCTGCAACGGCAGGATCGGAGAACACGATGAACTCGAACCCGCGAGCCCGGCGAGTGGTGTGATCATTCATGATCATAGCCTCTAAAACCTGGCCATAGCTACTGAAATACTCTTTCAGACGCTCTTTATTTGTGTCCCATGATATCCCACAAATGAACAACTTACCCAGATCAGATTGCATTTTCTAAACCCCAAATTAAACCAGAATTACAAACAATACCCATGCTTCAATCAGTTCAAATGTGTCACACCCCGACCGCGTAATACAACAAACCGCGATGGAAACGTCGGGGAGTGTCGTAACAGAATCATTGTTTCACAACACATGGTGATTGAAGTTTTGTTTTATTCCATTAATGGACTCATTGTTTTAATACAAACCAGATAAATACAAATAATTGTCTTTCAAGTTTTAAAGTCACTAAGGCACGAGTCCATCCTATGTGTAGCATGCGTCAACAATCTTCACATAGTAGCACCTGAAACATATGTGAAAATAAAATGTCAGCTTAAAAATGCCTGTGAGTAACATAGGTTTTGTGTATTAGATTCATGGATTTGGATAACATAAGAAAAAGATTTTATGTTTACAAAAATAGCCAAGAATCCTTGTAAAAAGTTTGGTTTTTAAAGCGCATTGTTTTGATAAAAGGTTTGTAGTATATTATAAAAATATACTTTGGTTTTAAGATAATTGGATAAGTAGTATATCAAAATATACTTTGGTTAATGAAATAACAGATTTGGTAGTATATCACAAGTATACTTTGGTTTAAGAGTGAAAGCATTGGTAGTATATCAAATTATACTTTGGTTTGAAAATAACATATTAAACTATGCTTTGGTTTTAGAAATAGCATAATTGGTAGTATATCAAACTATACTTTGGATTTGAAAGTAGCATATCAAACGATGCTTTGGTTTGAAAATAGCATATCAACTATGCTTTGGTAGTATATCAAAATATACTTTAGTTTGTGAAATAACAAAGTCGGTAGTATATCAAACTATACTTATGGTTTTGTAAATAGCATATCAAACTATGCTTTGGTAAACAATATCACTTTGGGAGCATATCAACTATGCTTTGGAAGTATATCAAAATATACTTTAGTTTGTGAAATAACAAAGTCGGTAGTATATCAAACTATACTTTGGTTTTGTAAATAGCATATCAAACTATGCTTTGGTAAACAATATCACATTGGGAGCATATCAGCTATGCTTTGGAAGTATATCAAAATATACTTAAATTGTGATTTGGTAGTATATCAAACTATACTTTAGTAAAACAGTATCACGTTGGTAGCATATCAAAATATGCTTTGGTAGTATATCGAAATATACCTTAATCATGATTTGGCAGTATATCAAACTATACTTTAGTAAACAATAGCATATCAAGCTATGCTTTGGTTTTGGAAAAAAACATAAGACAAGTTTTTATGGCTTAATTGAAAAACATTTGCAGTCTATACATTGGTTAATATAATATCACGTTGGTTGCATATCGAAATATGCATTAGTAGTATACCGAAGTATACCATAGATCGTGATTTGGCAATACATTCAAACCTTAGTGTATCAAACTAAACTTTGGTGACTATAGATTTACCACAAAGGCAAAATCTATTTGGTTTAAACTTTGGTTTCTGACATTCCATACAACAGGAATGGGGTGTCAACCTATAGCGCTATATCGTACTACCAATCGCCTTGATCATAGTTAATGAATGTATAAGTAACAACACGAACCAACAAATAGTCTTACAAACTTTGAAAATCAGTGTTTAAGCCATAGATAATAGTTCAATTCGTCAAAGGATAAGTACTATGCATGTGAAAACATATAGCTTGAATCATGAAAATAGTGAATAGGCACATATGAATCACCCCAAAACATTTGAAAACGTAAAAGAGGGGACTATGTACTCACATAATCACCTTAAAACATGCAAAAATAAGGGGGTCTATGTACTCACTTGAGATTGCAAGTATCCTTGATTAAGTGATCTAACAAGGCTCGGGAAATCAAGGAATCAAGTGGCACCTAGTATGGAATCACTATGTTAATAATCGGGACCTAAATCGGGAGATCGGGTAGAATGAGGTCTTGTAAACCAAATGAGTGTTGGAACTCATGTAATATGGTTTAACAAAGCCTACATTCTAATTTGAAACCTATCCCAAGTGCTTTTGACCCGTTATGACCCGTTAAGGTAGTTTATGCTACTTTAACGCGTCATTTGCGTAAATGCGCGTTTGGATGGTCTAACTAGTTCTATGATAAGTCTTATATGCCTAAACATGTTTAATAATGTTACATAATCAGTTTAAGTGTCAAAATTTTGGTTACATATGCTTAAATTGGAATTATGCGCAAAAAGGGCATTTTGGTCATTTTCCTAAGGCATATAAACTACCTATCATACAACTAATTAAACGAAGTGACCATAAGGTATAACCTCGAAAGGTTATTCCCTATACAACTATGGTCACCTAATGTGTTTGGTTGGATCCTAATGATCGACCAAATGGGTCGGGTTTGAAAGTCTAACCGGTTGTCGAGATCGCTTGACTTACGACCCTAAATAAGCACTAAACTAAAAGTGACGAGTTAAACATGTTAAAACATGTTTAACTAAGTTAGAAAACTGATTTGATATCAAAACAAAGTGTTTTTGATACCCGAAAATAGTTTCGTCGCAAAATGCACATAATCGTGCATTTTGACCGTAAATTTGACTCGTCACTTCGACTAGTCAACGTGGTAATCAGTAGGTATAGTCGCAAGGGACTATAACCATCGTGATTACGCTCACGTTGCATAGTTCAAACGAACTTTGACTTGACCAATTCATAGTCAAAGCTGAAAGTCAAACACTGTTTGACTTTTTAGCTTGAAATAAATAAACAAGACATGAAAGAACACTTACAAGTGCTCTTGGCTGGAAAATAAGACTAAGAATGCTCAGGTATGAGGCCTCCAACAAGTGTGGTAGCCTCAACTTAGAGCTTTAGAGAGAAGAGAATGAAATGAGCAAGTTGGAATGAAAGAGTTCATGGGTATTTATAGTACAAGTTGGAATGAAAGAGTTCATGGGTATTTATAGTATTTGATGATGCTTAGGATCAAGACATGTGGATTAAGTGTTCCCCAAGGATTAATCCTAGCCATACATGTGTTTGAGACTGATTAGGAAGCTTTACTTGGTCCCCAAACAAGGAAACAATTGGCCAAAACCATCAATTTTAGCTGATTTAATCAAAAATTGGTTTCTGCCAGCTACTGTCCTCGCGCCCCGCGACCTATATGGTCTGGGCTTTCGCGCCCCACGAGCTAGATCAGGTCAGAAGTTTCAGTTTTTGTCACAATCAGTCCCTACAGCTCTGAAACTTGATTTTCGACGCGTTTAACCCCCGTTAACCCAATTTCAAGGCTATAAAAGGATTTTAAAGCACAAGGGACTTGAAATATGCTTGGAAATATCATGGTTTTCGGTTCGTTTGGTCGTACGATTGCGTTGTTCGGTTAATTACGACGAAACTCGAACGGACGCGAAAACGATCCAAATTATGCGACGAATGGTATTTTTGCATTCCCATCACTAAAATGAAATATTCTAGTGATTACAAAAAATTTTGGATGTCCGAATATGGTCAGAACGCAAGATATGCACGCATATGCAAACTTTAGCAGTTTTGATGTTATTAGTCCCTATGATCAAATAAGCTATGTTAAGGGTATTTAGGGTATGTTTAGCTTATGATCTTGTTCCAGAGTGTATGTTGCTATACGAATTGGCAGACTTTTGCAGTTTGTCGCAAATAGTCCCTGTGATCGAATGAACTTGTTTTTGCCATACCAAACCCTTCAAAACTTATTTCTAAGTTATGTAAAGGTTATTTAAGGTATGTTAAGCTTATGTCACTATTCGTCACTATTCTAGAGTGTACGTTGCATTAAACTGATTATGTTTGCGTAATAGTTTACGTAAAACTTTCAGAAAAGCTTCTTGAGAGTTCGAAATCATACTAGATTCGATATGTGTAATGTCATATGCAATTGTACAAATCCCGAGAATGAAACACAAGATTTCATTGGATCGTATTTGTATGACAGTTGTAAAGGCACAAATGTCACAAAATTTGGATCAAGATAATCAAGATTATTAAACCGATATACCTCAGATTAAAATTTCCGACAAAGATTTAGGGATTATCGATTCAATCAAACAAACATCGGATCCTTTGTTGCGCAACCCCCGTACCCTATATGTCCCGGGAATGGGCAGCTGCGAGACCAGTTTTGGTGGTATCGGTGTTTATCATTTTGGCAGCGGAAATTACATCAGGACCGTAGTTAGGAAATATTTTATCAGAGTAAATACCACACTTTATATAAATATATTGGGATAAATCCCCATTTCCATTACAAACTGTTTTATAGGGATAAACCCCATTTTATTGAAATAAAACATCTTCTTTTATTTAGGTAACTTTTATAGCCACTTTTTCCAAGCCTTCAGTGCTGTCCAACTGGCTTGTAGTTGGCTTTCACATTTTGTTACCTGAAACGCGTTTAAAAATATTTTGTCAGTGGGAAATACTGGTGAGTGAATCCTAGTTTAATCAAGAAGAGTTTTATCTTTTAACAGTATTGAGAGCTATTACAATGTTTATTTCTACACAATTACTCATTCAGTACTGTCAATCCTGACTGGTGGGTCATATTACACATTGGCTATCTCGTTGTCCAATGGTAACGTGTTCCACATTTTGTATACAAAACCCCAACATACCGCTAGTAATTGAAGAACTACAAAGACTCAATCACTGCTTAATCGCATTGTAAAATATTTAAGGTTTTGTAAAAACAGTTTGTAAAAAGGTTTATAAAAAAGGAGATTACTCACATTGCTGTCTTATGGTTTCCTTTAAGGGTTTCCTGGTGATTATCTATTAATTACACAAATATACATGTGTTAGTATGATAACCCAATATTTACATTACCCCGGTGTAGACTTTTGTAAGATTTAGGGTTATTATGTTTTGATGTTTGCTTTGTGACAACTTGGATTACATTTGAATCTTTAGACAATTGTCCTACGTTTGTATTGAATTTGTGAATTGTCGAGTGAATGATTAAATTTGACTTTGTGAAACGAATACACGTATTTATGCCTTGTCTTTTGATAGTATTTGCTAGTCCAAAGTAACAAAGTGCATCGTGGTCCGTTATCTATGACGTTGATAGCGATTGGCACCTAAGCTTTGTGATTGCTGACCCGTTAATGAATTATTTCGAGTAAATCAAATTAAAAAACATAATAATCCTAAGTCTTGCATTTGTTGAAACCGGGTGTGAACCTTGTTATTCCATATTGTTTTCTTAATCATGTTTTCTTGCAATCGTTAACATTTAGTAATTAATCAATTCAATCGATTTCGTTAGTTTAATTCAACATCTTTCAACCAAACAAAAATCATACAAAAACAACTTAGCAAGCTTCATAAATTGTGACATTTGTTTAAATTCAATCAAGTCCATTCGCAAACCACATACTCTTCGTGGTTCGACCCCTTACTACCACTAGCTATTTGTTAAGGGTAATTTGGGTATATAAATATTATCTTTGACCGGAGCGTGACACTACGATCACCATCTCTCTCTATTTACCAATCCCACTGGATGAGATTTTTGAATTAGAGTAAACAGATGATAGATGAAATCACAGAACACGTAAAAAGATCATTGATTAGTCAAAAGTATCTGATTAGACAAACCAAATATATTTAATCCAAATACCAAACAGAGAATACGATTTGTATTAAGGACTCCATATTTGATCAGATTCCTGGAAAAAACTACAAATTGATACACTTACAAACATCCACTTCGTCGTGCATATCGAAATCAGACAAAGTAGGTTGTGACTTTGAGAGTTTATCTTGTTGTTCATTAAACCATTTGATCCTTCCCGTCGTTGTTCTTAATCGCTCTAAAAACAAAGCTGGTTCTTCAATCCTAACAAAATTATTAAACACTAAATAATAGGGTTAATAGATGATTGAAGGATTCAAAAAACCTAATTCGTACATCAGATTATTTGTTTTTTCATAGGCAACAAAAAAAAAACGAAAATATGGATATAAAACATACATCACCTTCAAATAGCTATTGATCCGTTCTTCAAAACTGTAACAACGCAAACAAGACATCTAATTTCTTTGTAGTTTGCTTGAAAATCACAACTTTTTTAACAATTAATAAAACTGAAATATGGAGTAATAAGAGAAAACTGGAATATAATTACCGCAATAGCATCTAAAATTGATGGTTACTTTTTCTTCGCGTGGAGAAGATGCGATTGCCATTAAGGACGATTTCATCTTCGAGCATAACAGATCGATGGTAAGAAAGGGAAGAGAGTGTGAGAGATTGATGGATTTAGGGTTCAAACCAAAGATGTGCTTGAAGACAGAATGGAGGTCGCCGATGATCCTCAGAGAGAGAGAGAGATGATGATAATTAGGGTTAAGTGTTAGAATGAAAAGTCTGGTGTATGATTCAGTTTTTAGGTAACTTAATTATTGATTTCGGGTATATTCATTTAGTAATCGGGTCATCCGGATTTGAGGTTGGTTTAGGCGGGAAAAATCATTTGAGGTGAAACCACTGGGTGACACAAGTCTCCCAATGGTTTCTTTTATTAGAGATATAGATGAAAAAGAGGCAACAAATCACATACTGCCATGTGAAATATGAACTGTTCACAAGCATCCCAATTTAATAGAAAAATTATAATATAATAATACTAATTATTATTATTATAATATGAGACCACCTCTAGTGATGATCAATGACGTCATAATTTTCTTAGACTCTACCCATTCCTCTTTATGGATAATGTTTAATTGTAAACTCTTAGGGTGTCCGGGGCAACCTCGGTGACCCCATGCGGGGACCGGTTTTACCGAGCGGGGAGGGTGTTGCCGAAGGCGGATGGAGGGCAATCGGGGAGGTGGGTCGGGGTGAAGTCACCGAAGAGGGAGAGATGAGATGGTGGGGCCAACCTCATTTTCAACCAATCAAAACTTTTACTTTTTTTTTTGAAAAAAAAAACAATTCCCCTAAGAGGGGAGTGCCGCCATCAAATTGGGGTGCGAGTGGAGTTTAAGAGGGGAGTTGACGTGGCATAACCTGATTGGGTGTGCGTAAGAGAGGGGACTCCCCTAAGAGGGGAGTGCCCCTCTCACCCTTAACCCATCAATAGTCTTGCCTTTAGTCATTTATTGTTTCTTTTTTATAGACCATGTATCACTTCCACGCCTAGGGCGCTAAGTTTAAGATTTCTGACCGGAGATCGAAAACGTATATACCTAAAAAATTCTATACGAAAACTACATACCGAACACTACTAAACGAAAAGTTCGAGGAGTTGGGCGCCCCCCGGTCCCTTATATCCTGCGCCCCTGCTAAGGCGTGGCCACCTCCCCATGTCGGTGTCATATAGATGCAAACCACCCACATTGACGCATTCGTCTCATTCATGTGTTGTTAGAAGTTTAGAACCACACCTTCCACTCCCCGCCTCAAAACCAACGAAAAAGATGGCACTAGGACGATTAGTCGGATTCCTTCACGCCCATGCCGCTGGGCGTAGAGTGCCAGGTCTTGTATTAACTACAAACTATTGGTTAATACATCCATAGGCCTGTTTAGCTATTATATTGTGTGATCTCTCAACTGAGAAGTTTAGGTTGAGATGTGTATTTTAAAATACAATAGAAAATAAGGGAAAATAATTGATCCGCCAGAAAAGTGAACACTAATCATGCATTGCCGCATTGGGTGTATAAATTGTATACGATTTGAAAAGGGAGGGAACCATCAATATTTTAGGGAAGGGGATCGATCATACGCCAGGAATCCAATGTTAGTGTACTTTTTTTACTTTGACCCATCCTCCCATTCTTCTGACAACTCAAAATAATTAGTTTAAATAATAATACGCACACATATATACAATTATACATATATAACACTTTCAAATATTCAGTTTCCCGCTATTTTGTTTAACAAAACTTCGCTAGCAAATTAGCAATTGCGTCTTGCGTTTACATTGCACTATATTTTGTTCAAAGTGTGACTAACATCAATAAATTAAATGTTTTGACTTTTGATGACACATATGACCATCTTTTTCAATTTTCACTATTGAGCCCCACATCAAAACCTTCACTTATATTGTTCAGAGGTCACGAGTTCGATTCCTGGCAGCCCCGGGTTACTCTTGGCCGGGCCTCGGTATGGTATGCTAGTCTCAAGCGCCTTGGCGCCGTCTCGAACTCGGTCCGCGTCGCATTACCCGTTAAATCGGGGAGCAAGTTCAAAAAAAAAAAAAAAAAAAAAAAATATATATATATATAATCCACTTACTAGCGCCAAAACTCATAAATGCGCACCACTGAGATACATAGCTATGATAAGATGGCTTAAACCTTTCAAAGTTGTACTTTATGGTTAGAGAATTTCTCTAACAAATAACTTGTTATAGCGATTGGTCTTGAAGATAAATAAGCATATTGTTAACCTCGTCAAGGAAGTTAAAACCTCTCAGTTAAACTTTGACGTGAGAGAAAAATTTAGAAGAGAAAGTGGCGCAATTTTAAACGCCATAGTTAGAGATCACTATCTTACCTTCATAGGTAAATAATGGCGGACCCAGGAATTTTTCCATGGGGGTGCGGAACATTTTTAAAAATTTTAGGCCCCAAGGTATATAAGTAAAAAATCGGTTAGTATCGGGTCGGGTCGGGTCATGTAAAACAAAAGAACATCAAACTAAATTATATAATCATAAAAAATATGTCAAACCTTGTTACAAACATAATTAAAACGATACCCTGCGGATTTTCATTTTTTGAAATCTATCCAAAACATGGCTCCATAACATATTACATAATATATCAACTATTCAAGTTCTAGAAATAATAATGTAAATAACCCTAAAAATCATCTAAACAACATATACACCATAAAAAGAAAAAGCCAAACATTCTTCACTAACAAATATAACCCACCAGATCTACCGTGTGGTGTATGCGGCTATAAAAAAAGGCAAAATATCATCACTAACAAAATATAACCCACCATATAACATAATGAAAAACAAAACGAAGCACATGTCTACTGTCATGGTTAGTATATGGCTAATATCAACAAAAAAATCAACCAAAATTCATAAAAAATAACAAAGAAATTTACCTGTGTTCGATCGGCGGTGGTATGGTGGTTGATTACGGTGGTATAAAGAGAGCGGGAGAGAATATGTAAGGGTTTTGGGCTTGTTTATTTTATTTTAGTTTGAAATATTGTTGATTTGTTGGGTTTGTTTATTGGCTAAGACTTAGTAGTGGGCTAGTTAAAGATATTGGGTATTTGGGTTTAGTTATTTAGGTATTAAAAGTTATATAATTTAGGTAGTATTTAAAATAAAAATAAGAGTTTACTTAAAAAAAATTAAAATATAAATTGATAACAATTTTTACCTAAGGGGTGCAGACGAAAAATTTCAAGAGGTGCGGACGGAAATTCCAAGGGGTGCGGACGAAAAATTCCAAGGGGTGCGGACGAGATTTTCGACGGAACTTAGCACTAAATTTTTTTTTTCCCGGGGGTGCGCCCGCCCACCCTGGCTTTGTCTTAGGTCCGCCCATGGGTAAATTATAGGTTAAGACTTGAGAGTTGCCTATCATTTCATTTAATTTTATTATGTATATAATGCATTTACTGTAACAGCGAGTATTGTCACTACAAAGTAACTTTTACAGTCTCTTTAGGGTTAGAATACATTAATGGTACCATCACATTTTAGTTTAAGTGTTCCTTTAACATGTCAATACCAACGTGACAAACCACAGATCAGTGGCAAATCTGGAAAATCCGTATAGGGGTAATGTTTAAAAAAAAAGGTAACGAAATCGAGAAAAAGTCAAATTTTTCCAAAATTTACACTACCGTCGGAGCGTTAAGGAGCAACAGAGGTTACCCTTTGTAATAGTATAGGACCGCCCCTGCCTCGGATGACAACTTTAAACGTCGAAAAAAGCCAGCATCGTTCTATCATTTTCAAGACTAACACGGGAATATAAAACTAGGGAATGTTCATCAACCATGATTGAAGATGGTGTGAAATTCTATTAGACTGGAGGGTATGGAGAGCCTCATCCCTAAGGGGATGGGCCGCCACATCACCGCCACGTAGGAAAGGCTTCAAGGGGATGGACCTAGGGGGGTGGGGGATGAGCCCCTTTATGTATATATATGTATGTATGTATAGGTTATTGTGAGAGAAGAGAGGAGAAAGTGGGGCGGCAAGACCGGCGAGGAGCCGCTGGTGAGGACGGGTGGGATGGAGAGGGGCGGTGTGGGGGACCGGCGCCGGTCCTAGCCGGGCCTCAGCCGGCCCCCACTCCTTCCAGTCTTATAAAAGCTTTCACCTTTAATCATCTACGATTCAAGAAATATCTATATTATCTGAAAAGACATAGAAAACATGAACCATCTATCTCTTTTTGCATTAAACCACATCAGTGACTGAAAATGTCAGTGAGCAGCATGTATATGTGACTAAAGCCTGAGACTGACACTAGAGAAGAAAAAAGAAGCTAACAGTAATAATTTGGCACCCACGCAAGACAAACCAAATCATTCATGATTCAACCAACTACTTTTTTACCGTTCAATTTTTACCAACAAATCCCGCAGTTTAACCCCAGATTAACACTGCACATGTACGAGACCAAAAGGTAATATCATACGAATACTAGTAAAAAACAACAAAAATTTCCAGGCTTTTTTGGCTTCTTTCCTTTGTAAATTACCCCTTCCCCTTTTGTACAAAAATGACTTCCACTTTTACTTTTATTTATAATTATAATAATATTCTTCCGCCATGGTGCTGATCCTTATACCATCTACATCAACAGCTTAGAGCTTCATACTTCATCGGAATCGGACGGTTAAAACGCGCTTGTGACAATAAATTCCCAACCACTGCAAGGTCCCTACAAAACACCCCTTGATAAACCGATGCCGCCTTTTTGTTTTCGCAATCCTGATCGTCCATTTTGTTCATGGTTTTAACGGGCTCTTGATGTTGCAACTGCATTTCTTGTTGTAAAGCTGCAGAAGCTTTCTTCCTCTCTTTTTCAGCAACTTCATCCTCTTGAATCATGCGCAAAACATTGGTGTAACCTCTTTGAATCAATCTGTATAACAATATACCAGACATCTTTGCCCGCTCTCTAATCGAATCCACATCAACTTCACCAGTGAGTTCGCACCGATCAATGAAGGTTATCGATTTATCCGGTTTGTGACGCAGCGCAAGCAACAAATGCGCTCGCTCCAATTCGGATCGTGAACAACCGCGTCTCAAACCGATTAAAGCATGGTAATCCACGTTCCCTGTTTCCCCTGAAGCAATCCTCTGCTTCAGCTCTTGACTTTTGGTACCTAGCGAACAAAGTTTTCCCGGAATCTCTCTGTATCGAACGCTTTGACGTTTCCACGCTGGACCGGGTAGTTTCCGATCACGGAGAATCGAATTATACAAAAGTTTTAAGTGTTCAAGGTCATGAAGAGAGTCAGGGAGACACCGAATCGATTCGAATAGTGAAGCTCTTGTACTTAAGGCTTCAATACACGACGGATCTAAAGCTAGGCTTCGATTACAATCCGCTATCGCCTCAGCGATCCGACCGGCGGATTGATAAGCAGAAGCACGGTGTAGATAACACTCGGCTAGGAAACCTTGAGGCGCGCCTCGTTTACCGTCAACAATTTTGGAGAAATGGCGGATTGCTTCGGTGTATAGACCGGCTTCTAAGGCGGCGATTGCAGCGGTTTTGCGACGGACGAGAAGTTTGATGTGGCCGAGGAGGTGACAGATGCTTTCGGACTCTGTTCGTGGCGGCGTTTGTGGCTGGTTGCCGTCTGTGATGATATCGGCGGAGAAGGAGAAGCTGTCGTCGGACCAGCAGATGCTTTCACGGCGGAATGCGGCGGAGGCAAGGCGTTTTCCGGTTTGTAGAAGGACCATTGCGTCCTCCATTAACCCTAGGTGACAACACGCTTCACCTAAAACTAAATACCTGAAATTGTACCAGTTTAACTCGGTTAAAAAATAAAGTTTCCCATGAAAACCATAAACTACTGGTGTGTTGCAAATAATAATATAAACAGAGATATTTGACTTTTCTAAGTTTAAAAAATAAAGTTTCCCATGAAATCCATGAACATTCAATAATTATGAATAACTTGTTTAGCGTGATCCGGATGGTTTATCGATACTAGTGATAGAAAAAGTGAACTAAAATTAAAATGAATAGAGTAATGACGTAACTTTACCTCCATTGACCTTCTTTGTCGCAATTTTTACCGAGGCCGGCTCTGACCTTCTTCTTCAGATCGGAGACAGAGAAACACTTAAACGACGGTTCAGCATTACCACCAGAGGAGAGAAGATTGACTCGTTCTCTTGACAGAGGTTGAGAGTTTCCATCGGATGAAACAGAGGAGGAAGAAGACGAAGTGGTTGAATCATCTGACGACATTTTCAGGCTAGGTATATAATCCTGAAGCATATCAGCGACTTCTTTGTATCGTCGGAGATATAGAAGAGATCTGGCTTTGAGCTCCAGAGCCTGTTCATATCTCGGTGATAATGCAAGCGCTGCATCAACCAGATTCAAAGCTGATGCAATATCGCTTTGTTCCGGTGATGAAATTAGGGCTCTAGCGTCCTTCACATACTTATCAACAATCTGAATAATAATAATAACAAATAATACAATCAAACATCTGTATATTCGATAGATTATTATTATGATGATGATTTGTAATTGTAATGAGAAACGTACCTTTTTGTTGGTGAGCCACCAGTATTTCTTTTCAACACAGCCATGAGAAGGGGATGCAACCATTGTTGTTGATAAGAAGCAGTGATCAACCATTAAAATGCCCCTTTTGGTGTGTGAAAGAAATCTCCTATATTTAGAGCGTGGAGAGAAATGGGGTTATAAATGTAAGAGAGGGGGTTATGTGTAAATATAGTGCCAGCTGTGGAGAGAGAGAAAGGTTTGATCCTAACATATCATGGTTGGCTGGCACCACATATTCTCTCTCTTCATACTTCATTTCGTATTACACTATATTATCAGTTTATCACAATTTGTCAAACTTCACTTTTACCAGGCACCACAATTTGCTAAATTATCTTATTACACTAATCATCATCTTATTCACTAAATCGTATCAATAGCAAAGTTTATGTATAGTATGAGGATGGTAAGATGTAAACAGTGTTACCTATATCCTGTACAAATAGAGAGGTTGCTTCCGATGAGACCTTTCGGCTCAATAGTAGTTTTGCATCAAGCCTTCGACCTAAGGCACATAACACTAAGCAATCGGGACAGAGACTGATTGTGCGTGTACCTGCTTGTCTTTCGGCTATTAACACCACCACATAATCCAAGATTAACCGCTCGCCGCTTTTAACAGTATTTTCACGAAATTAGTAAAATAACGTTAAAATTAATGCACTTTCACTTTTGTCCCGCGAGAACCGACACATATATACATTTTATATACCCACACCGCAATCAGGCGTAATCTTATTACAATAATAATCTTGCTAAATATCATTTTTCAAATTGTTTTATATTAATTTTATTGTTAATTTCTTTTCTTTTTTTCATTTAGAAATTAATTTACTATATAGAACCCTATGTAAACACATGGATATATCGATTTTAACGACATTCCCATGTAACAATATCATTAAAATACGATGTAATATGATGTATTTATATTATGCTTGACTAAGAAAATAATTAACGTTAGTCAACATATACTTCATTGTAGATTAAATAAAAAATCTCAGAAAATGTCATGATAACTAAAAGATAAATATAAAACTAAACGATAGTTTAATAGCTCAAATGGCAAGTCGTTATGCCTCTTTGAATCGTTCTCATTTGAGGCAATTGGTTACCGATTACAAATGAAATTCATTTTTATTCCTTCAGAAGTTCCAAAATTGTTTAATTTATTACTTTGTGCTTTATATTTGATTTATTTAATATTTTCATGTTTTTCTAAAACTAAAAGTGCACACAAAAAGTATTTAATATTATATTGCACTTGAAATCATACAATTTAATTTTCATTTTATTCATAATCATAATGTCATTAGTTTTTTAAACGGAGTCCAACTGTTCTTATCAATGGACCAGTCAGAGAACTAGTCCATTTTAAGTTTGATTATGAAAACAAGGGATATAAAACTACAAACAGGTAAGACGCCCAATCTATCATCGATCCCTATTAAGTTAGACAAGCTGGAGTTGAGTACGAATGCATCCGTTTACACGCTTGATAAATAAGTAGCTCATGAAAAAAAATGATAGAAACCAAAGAAATTAATAATGCTTCATACGAGATGAAGATCAATACATGAGGTATATTTTTGTAGTTTTTTTAGATATGCATGAAAAATATACAAAAAATACATAGCATGCATTACATTTTGTAATAATTTAGATTTTGAATCTATAAATTACGACATCAAAAAAATATATAGTAAAAAAAACATAATCATAAACTTAAAGAGATATTTTGAATATGAAAAGGTAATTAAACGATTCTCTTCAAGTTTGATTAGACTAATCGTCGTCGTCAAGAATAAAATCATTAAAAAGTGATCCGGTTTAGCAAGTAAGTCAACCGGCTTATTACTTGCTATAAACGGTAACGCATCAGGGGTAGTCTCCTTGTTTCACTTGGTGGGGAAAGTATAACCGGTTCCAGCAAAAAGTTGTTGATATAATCAATCATAAATTTAAATTATCACAGAAATCATATAAAACGTGGAACAATACACTTTTAGCTAAGAATTATGTTTAACAAAATTATTAAGAAGCATGACAAAATGAGAATATGGTAGAAAGATCGAATGTTAAACATCGACTACGTTAAATATATGTTGATTGACGGTAACATGTTTAAATCAATATGGACAATTTGATAATTTTAAAAATGATACAAGTATAATGAATGATATTGATGTTTATTAAATAAAAAAATTTAATTTATTTAATCTGTTAGGCTTCATGGTGTGGTATAAAGCTCTCTTACGACTTTATTACCTCAAACAATGTAAGAGCCAGAGCCGACATATTACCTGAAAAAATAATATGGTCTTTGAAATTTAATTCGTTTTTTAATGGCAAATTTTATTAAAAAAAAAAAAAGAAGGAAAATACAGAGCAGGAGATCGACCTATTTTTCACCCATATAAACCCATACGTCTTGATTCCGTTCACCAGATTAGTGATTCTAACGTACTGACAAGTTGGTCTAGTGGTTAGTCACTTGGTTTCTCTCATTGGGGTCCCAAGTTCAACTCCCACTAGCGTCGATTTGAAGGACATTGGTGGTGGCATGAAGTTTAGAACCAGGCCTCTTTAGAGGTCGCCAGTTCGAAACCGAGCCAAACCGGGTTTTACCGCAGGGGCCTTCGGGCGGCGGGTTTTCCTCGAAACTAGTGGTTTGGTGACTCGGGTGTGCATCCAACTCTGACCGTTATAGAGGAGAGAATGCATTTGCTCGATTGAGGGCATCCCAGAATGCTTATCTGATGATTTAGTTGGCTGTTAAAAAAAAAAAAAAAAAGATTAGCGATGCTAACTTTCTTAGAAGAGAATATCACTTCGTTTCTCAGTTTCCAAATAGCCCATCAAAATCCTCTTTCTTGACTACCATTCGTGATATGTCAAAAATCACAAAAGAAGGCACTAAAACAAAAATTAAAGAAAATTAAATTTTACAGTTTGTGCAATCCAAGATAACTACCTATGAATCAATAAAAGATTTAACAACATAATTTTTCATGGTAAATCTTATGTGTAACATGAATGGAAAGGCTACATCATCCCTTGTTTGATCCATCATGGTTCGCATGTATTAAACCATAACAATCATGGTCCTCTTTTCCATTTTCCAAGATTTCTTTGTTTTTTTTTCTTTGGACAAAAAATAAATTAAAATAAATAAATAGATAGTGGTTCGGGTCATGACCACACCCTTAGGGTAGTCGTTTTGTATGATGGATTAGAGGTGGGTGACATGGTAGTGACGTGGAGGGTCATGACTACACCCTATAACCTAACATTATGATTATGATGCCATAATCCGACATAATTACCTTTGAATCAATCAAAGATTTTGCAAGATAATTTTGCATGGTAAATCTTACATATTAACTAGTGAATTGACATCATGATTGTGATTAGAAGTTAGACCTGTTTTTTTGTTTGCATAATTGAAAGTAGTGGTGTGGAGGGTAAAGTGGTGAATTTAGATGAGCACATCTTTAAGGCAAGGAAAAAGCAAGGCTTAT
>JARYGA010059823.1:259983-429747 GCA_030545235.1 Helianthus tuberosus
TGACATTTCTGTGTCAATTTTTCAACTTTTAGTTTCAAAATTTCTTCTTTTTCAATCATATCTTTACATTTTATTGTGAAACCATTTTCAAGTTTGCTTAATTCATTATCTTTTGTTTTTATGATGTCATCTTTTTCAGTACAGGCTTTGCACATTTCTATGCAATTCCTGCACTTGTTTTCTTTTTCATCAACCATTTCAACATTAGATAGATCAGAAGATTTTCTAACCTCAGTCTCATTCAGCACCGGTTCTTCTGACTCAACTTTCTGATCTTGCTCGTTGTTCTCCTCTTTCTGAGCTTCTTCATTTTTCTGCACTTCTTCAGCTCCCTGTTCTTCTCCAGCAAGCTTTGCAACAGTCTTCACTTCTTCAATCGTCTTCTTCAATTCTTCTTCTTTTCTTTTCTTCAGTTCTACCACCTTCGGTAAACTTGCTTCAAAAACTTCTTTTAACTTGTTCATCAAATTTGGCAAATAGCTTTTATCAGAAAGCCTTCTTGTGTTAAAAGTGCCCTCACTTGGAAACACACTAGTTACAGCATCAAAATCCACTTTTGATGGATCAACTACTGGATTACCCTGTGGATCCATGTAACACTCTAGTTCTTCATTCCATCTCTTGGCTCTTTGTGCTTCCTTAAATGGTTCATACAATTTGCCAATCTCCCATCTCGCACTATCTCTTCTCCACCATCTATCATGATCATCATTTGCAACAAATGCATAACCAACTGCATCTTCTTCAGGGCAAACTTGACTCCAGTCGTAACCTTCATCATCATATATAACTGCAAGAGCCCTTGATCTTTCTTCTGGTTGCTTTAATCTTGGTGGCTCAGACTTGTTCTGATGGTAAATCGCTTTCTTGTAATAATCTTCGTTGAACGGGTTTTCAGACTCAACATCAGCATACGCATTTCTGCACTCACGCTTAAAGTGACCTCTTTGTTTGCATTTGAAGCATGTCACCTTAGATTTATCAAATCCCAATTTGGTAGACGGTCCACCAATTGACTTTCTCCCCGTTATCTCCATGAACCGCTGTGCCCAACGAACCGCACTGGCCATGCACCATCTTATATCCATTAGTTCCATCTCCTTGGGGTCTAATTGATCATAATCTTCTTTTGTCAAGTTGGTGTTGCCAATCTTCCCTGCAACGAGGCTTTCATACGATTCAAGTACAGATGCCAAGAAAACCATCTGTTGTTTTGCCGATTCTTCGCTGAAATTCTGCCCATTCTTCAGATCCACTGCGATATTACACTGAAACAAATTCTTTGAAGCAGATTGGTTTGAAGTGTTTGAAGAAGATCCACTGTGAAAACTTTCATTGTTTACTGAGCTTGAGCTTTCTGCAGAAAATGCAGTTCTTGGAGACCCAGCCTGCGGTACATTTCCTCTGTAGTAAAGCTTTACATTCTGCTGATAAGCTGGATTGTTGACTTTAGATCTCTTTATCTCCAACTCATGACTTTCAAGCCTTTCAATCATCAAATCCACTTTTAAATCTTCAGGCTTGATTGTATTTTTCAACATTAGAGCGGAGTATTGCCACTCTTGATCATTTGGCAATGAATCAAACAATTTATCCACCAGCTCCTCTTCAGAAGGTAAGATTTTGTGTCTGATCAGTTCCATTTTCAGATGTCCGAATCTCTCAATCATTTTACAAACAGACTCATTTTTCATACAATTGAATAAATCAAACTCTTTACGCAACAATTTCTTTTTGTTTTTAACAATTTCATTACTTCCTACACATTTTCTCTCTAACGCTTCCCTCAAACTCTTTGAAGTCTTTTCTTGTTCGAGCAATGAAATAATATCCTCTCTTACTGACTGTTTGATCAATGTTATCATTCTATATTCAGCCACAACATTTTTTATATCTTTTTCTGTAAAATCTTTTGGATCTATTAACTCTCCTCCCTCTTTTACTGGTTTATTGTATCCATCTGTCAGTTTTAACCAGCTTTCAGTAGCGAAAGCTTTTACCCAACCCTCAAATCTGTTTTTCCACCAGTGATAATCTTCCACTTTCATTAGCTTTGGTGGTTTCTGTTGGCTTCCGTACATGTTCTCAAACTTCAAATTCTCCGAAATCTCTCTTGAATATTCTTTCATCTCAGATCTTCTATCTGATGATTCGGAAGTGAACGCGTTGTAGAAAGTATTGTAGAACTCTTCACCGTTGTTTGACATCTTCAATTACCTAGAGCTATCAATCAAACAAAACACAATCAGTTTAAAACACTTATTAATTAACAGAACAAGACTGGTATTCGAACTGATGATTTCTTGTGCGGACTGAACGTTGAGCAACAGTACGGACTTCTAGAACCCGAATCGAATTTAAGTAACTTGACTTTTTGAAACCTTTGAACTCCGAACTTGTACGAACTGGACAATATCACACGACTTGTCGATACAAAACGACCTAACAAATCCAACACTTTGAACCAAAATCACAATGATAAACTTCAACTATATATGATACTTTTTATGACTACAACACACAAACTCAATAAACTCTAGATATTATCACATAAAACCAATATGATTGGACCTCATATAACAAATACTGATCACATATCTCGATACTTTCAAAGTCAGTCAATCACTTTAACATATCTCGATCACATGGACTAATATAATATGCAATTCACATATGTCAACAAATTGTTTAAATGAAACAAGTAGTGGCTGACAACTAAAATGCGATTCGATTTCTGATTGGACCTTATCTTTAAATCACATGCGCAATAGACACAAACCAACACCAACTTTAATTTTGTGAATGGACCGTTGAATCCACTTAAACCGACAAACAACACTTTCTAAAATACTTTAATTGAACCGAGCAAACACTCAAATTGATATCACCAAGTTGACTTTTAATGAACCATATATATGAACTGTCACACACTAATTACTATGAATACCAACTTGACCGAAATCAAACTTTATCAAAACTAGTGCATCACATGGATACTGAATATTTGATAAGACCAATACTATTTTCCATGCAAACTGACAACTTCATTAAACATATTCACATGTAAATCATCACAAACCACATGATCTCTTGCCCCAAACAACTAACACCTACGATGTTATCACACAATTCGATGTATTTTCAAGCGAAATTGTTATTCTGAATTGGTTAGCTCAAGCGAAATCCAAGAAACCTATTTCGCTTGAACTTTTTCAAGCGAAATCTGAATAAAACAAGTCCAATCGTTTCAAGAGAAATCCAACTAAACTATTTCGCTTGAACTTTTTCAAGCTAAATCAGAATATTTCAAGCGAAATCTCGCTGTTACCAACGAAATCGATCACAAAAATTCAAATTTCTCCTAAACGACTAGGAGTTTGGACCTGAAATTTGGTAGGGTTGTAAATCAGATGTTTACGCACAACATACTAAAAAATCATCAGATTTGGACCAGTAAAACCCATTCAATTTAACGAAAAACCTTCAAAAACGTGAAAAAGTAGTAGAATATGAAGAATTTAACGAAAAACAGATCTGAAATCGCTGAATTCTGGTACGAATTTATGTATTTGGTCAGCGCAATCGAGCTCCTAGCTCTGATACCACTTGTAGGACCGGTTTTGACTCCGAAACGATTGCGAAACGAACGTGAAACGTGCGGAAACCGTACACGAACGTGACCTAACACATGTGACGTAATATAAACGTGATTCTTTGATAAATCTGAAATCGTACAAGAACCGTGAATCACCTAGAGCTCTTTCTCTCTCTACTTTCTCTCTCTAAGCACCAAGCTCTAAAACACCAAATGAGCAAAAGTCCTAATTCTTAAGTCTAAGGCTCTATTTATAGGCACAAGACTTTTAATGAGATTTCTCATTATTACAGAAATGCCACCTTGCCTTTTTGTCTAGATATCTCTAATATTACAATATAAAGTCTAGTATTCTTCATTTTCTGCTACGGTTCTGATTGACGGAGGCGATAGACACATACTGCACTAACAGTACCTGCGGGCGTATAGCCGGTGTAACACAAACTGGCCCAGGCGTAGACTACGGCCCATACAACATAGGGGTTGTGTAGTCTACACCCCTGCTGTATCTTCATCTTTGCTAGTTCCTGACTCATATGCAATAGCGAAACACTTAAAACATATTATTATTTTCATATCCTCAAGAACTAAGTTGTATTATATGCCTTGTAAAACCCCACATAAATAAGACTTTAAGATTTCAATCATGATAACACATAACAAAGTAACTTTATGACCTGTTTGGTTATGTACCCTTTTCTTTGACACTTCATCTTTCTTGATATGGAAAACATAAATAGCGATCAAACCTTCAATATTGATTAGTCTAAACTTTATCAATATCAACACATGCACTAATATTAACGAAGGGCTTAATCATAATTAATCAGGTATTGGACTGAAGTAAGAATAACTTACTTGAACTCTTGCCATATTTAATGTTTGTTTCATGCCCGTTTGATCTGCTTGTCTCATAATAACCATGAGATCATTGAAAATAACATGTATCTACACATTACCGTTGATTCTTGTTCATGAATAATACCAAATATTTTGGGATGAAGAAACTAGCATACATGATTAAAGTGAAGTTGTGTGAAACGAACTACCTACACATTTTTTTTTGTCTAAGATTACTAATCTTAACATAATAATATTCGACGGTACTCCAAGACTTAGATCTCTAATCTTCTCACATAACTTGAGTATCTTACAATCTCAAAAGAAATAAGTCTATCTCAAATTATTCTTTATCATCTATTAATTCACATCGTTTTCGAATTAAGCCACAATGCAAAAGTGGCACAAAACACCAATAACACCTTAAAAAGTTCATTCATGGTATAAGTTATTTCTTCTAAACCACGGTTATCTCATAGATCTCTATCATTAGAGACATACCTCGTTTCTCCAAAAGATGGTTCCCTACTTATCTCAACTCCGGTATCTCTCTGGTTCCTTAGCACAACATCACAAATCTTGTGACCACTTATACTTCCAGAGAATTCAATTATTTCCTTCGACACATTTTAAATCTCATCTTAGTTAATGCATTCTTTCTGCTACATAGTAGTATAACACTAGCATATATTCTGTTGGTGCAAGAAATGTCTGTTGACTACGTTTGCATTGAGTCTTAGGTCAAGTTAGGTTAGATTGGAGCTTGAAAGTCAAAATTAGGGTTTAACTTGACTATTTCGCTCATGTGTACATAATAGATAGGTGATTTCGCTTATAGGTCATTGTTAGGGTTTTGCTCATGTGGTTACTAGGAGGTTTCGCTTATAAGTGCACATGGGGTTTCGCTTATATGGACTGCCATATAAACGAAATCAGTTAGACTATAAATACCCTGATGTGTGTCTTCATTTGTAACTTGGAGCGAAACCTGGTCTTATGCTTTGTAACGAAACTCTGTCAAAATCAATTCAGAAAGCATCAATATAGAAGGAATTAAAGAGGAAAAGCTGTTGTTACTTCGTATACATTGATTCCGCCTTTATATACGAAGATGAACTACCTTAACTGACTTTTCGGGGTCACAAACCGGTCCAACAAGTGGTATCAGAGCTCAGGACGAGGAGTTCATACTACTACAGCTTGATTCTACCAGATTCTCTTACTTTTACTCACTTTCTCTCATACTTTTTCGATTTGAACTGGTTTTTACGGTTGAAATGACCTGAATTTTGAATATAACGTGTGAAACATAGTAATAACAAACCCTAGAAAGAATCAGGTTAAAATACGGATTAAAAATGGTAAAAATCAACTAAAAACTAGGTTTCGCTTATTCGGTATTCGAAGAGATTTCGCTCATAAGGCCTTGAAAAGACCTAATTTCGCTCATAGACACACCTGATTTCGCTCATACGGACACTTTCAGACTGATTTCGCTTATCTGTCACAATTCCTGATTTCGCTTATTTGACATATTGCAACTGATATTTCGCTTATCAGTCACTGTTTTTCAAATTAAAAAAAAAATTCTAAGTGTTTGCTGATTTTTGCAGGTACATTCAAGATGGATGACATATTCTTGAACCCGTTTAGTGACATGTACGGATTTGCTGGAAATTCGGGAGACGATTCATCCACAAGCAACAACAATGAGAATCCGCCGAATACGAAGAAAAAGTTAACGGAAACTTGGGAATCTGAAAGTGCCTTTGGAACCTTCAATAAACCTCCAAAGCTAATGGCTATCGAGGAATATAGTCGGTGGTCAAGAAAGTTTGAAGACTGGTTGATGGCATTTGCATTTCCTAGCTGGAAGAGTCTGAAAAACGGCTATGAACATGGAAACAAAAATGGTGAAACTTTAACATCAGCTGAGGAGATTGAATCATTTGTGGCTGAGAAAAAATGTGTGGCATTGTTATTTCAGTCCGTTCGGGAGGATATAATCTCATTGATCGATTATTCAAATGCAAAAGATCTCTGGAAGAAGCTAGAAACAAAATGTTTAGGAAGTTCAGAAATTGTGAAAAACAAAAAAATTAAACTTCTTAGAAAAGAGTTTGACATGATATCAGATATCCTGAGGATGAGCTTATCGACAAATTGTTCGATTCGTTGCCAGACGAGATGGATTGGAGATATTATGCGTTGATGCTGAAGAATACCATCAAGGATCCAGAAAAGTTGACTTTAGAATTGTTGATTGAGAAACTCGAGAGTCACGAGTTGGAACTAAAGAAGACATTTAAAGTAAATCACTCATCTTATCAACAGAATTTGGATTTGTATTATCCAAAGAGCATGATGCCAAAAGCAACTTCTCCCAAGACTGCATTTTCTGCTGAGAATGTGTCCACAACTAGCAAAGCAATCAAAGCAGTGGAAATCACAGTGGTTATCACAGTGGATCTTCATCATCTACAAGTCATTCTGATGCAAAGAATTGTTTTCAATGCAACATCGCAATAGACTTAAAGAATGCTCAGAATTTTGATGAGGAGTCGGCTAAACAGCAGATGATCTTTCTAGCATCTGTGTTGGAATCGTATGAAAGGTTAGTAGCAGGGAAGATAGGCAACACCAACCTAACGAAAGAGGACTATGATCAAATAGATCCTGAAGAAATGGAATTAATCGACATTCGTTGGTGCATGGCCAGTGCGGTTCGTTGAGCACAGCGTTTCATGGAAATAACCGGCAGGAAGACAATTGGTGGTCCATCTACCAAGTTAGGTTTTGATAAGTCCAAGGTGACGTGCTTCAAGTGTAAGCAGAAAGGTCACTTCAAGAGAGAATGCAGAAACGCATATGCTGATGAGTCGGAGAACCCTTTCAGAGAAGATTACTACAAGAAGGCAATTTATCACCAGAATAAATCTGAGCCGCCTAGATTGAAGCAGGTTGAAGACAACAAAGAGAAATCTAGAGCTCTTGCGGTGATTTATGATGATGAGGGTTATGATTGGAGTCAAGAGGTTCTACCGGAGGAAGATGCGGTTGGTTACGCATTCATGGCGAAAAACGAACCTATTCCATGGAAAGACAACAGGACTGGAGAGCAGAAGTATAGATACAGAAAAATGTTGGCTGAAAACAGAATAATTAGAATATCTGGTATCTATTTGGAAGCGAAGAGAGCGAGAAGATGGGATCCGGACAGGGAGTGTTATCTTGATCCATATGGAAATATTGCAGTTGATGACAAAACTCTTGATCTGGAAGCCATAATCAAGGAGTTCAAAGATGAGGATGATTATTGGCAGAATAAATGGTGGGGAACTGGAGACGAGAAAGAGAAAGAAGAGAAAGAGAAAAGAGAGAAAGAAGAGAAAGAGAAGAAGGAGAAAGAAGTTATCGAGAAGTCAAAGAAAATTGATACTGGGGTTATTGACACAACGCAGGAGTTAACTGCTGAAAACCTCGGAAAAATGGCTGATAAAGTGCTGGCTGCTAAGGCACTTGAGGTAGACTCTAACTCCGTGTTTGAGTCAAAAAGCCAGGTCAGTTCAAACTTGTCAACAAATGTGTCAGATAAGAAAATTGATGGAAATGTTTATTGCAAAAATTGCATCAAAGAGTGCAAATTTTGTAATACAGTCACGTATCTCAACGGTAAGAAAGTTGAAGATCTGACAGCAAAAGTCAGAAGTGTTGAGAATCAAATTCTTGATCGTGACAAAAGAGTTAAAGCTTCAACTGAACGGATAAAAGAATTAACTAACCAAATTGAAAATGATAAAATTGATCATGAAAGAGTTAAAAAGGAAAATGAAAAGTTAATTCTTGAAAACCGTCAGATTTCTAAGAAGTTTGAAAAACTCAAAAGCACAATGAAAGATAATGATGATCGAAATGGTAAAACTTATAAAGAAAACGTTCAACTAAAAGCAGTGCTTAGAGTAAAAGAAGAATCAATCAACCAACAACTGGATGAAATCGCTAAACAGAAACTTAAATTTCAAGAGGCTGAAATTGAAAACGAGCGAATCTAGTTGAAGCTTAACAGTTACAGCTCCGCAAGTTTTGTTTTGCAACACATTGTTCCCAAACCCATCAGGAAAAACAAAGCTGGCGAAGATGTTTATTCTGATGGAACCGGGGTGGGTTTTCATAGAATTCCACCGCCGATTTTGGATAATTACACGAAAAAGCAATCAGGGTTGGTTGAAATTGAAGAAGAAAGTGAAATGAATCTTCCGGATTCAATTGATGTCACGTTCACATCTTCCAAAGACGATAGTGTCCAAAATGATATTGTAAAAGGTGTTGTTGAAAATGTGCTAAAAACGGATAGTGACACTACTGAGGAAGATGGGTGTTTCTTGGACAACTACATTTCGAAACAAAAGTCCAAGAACAACTTAAATGAAGAATCAAATCTTGTCATGTACAAGATGTTGGGTTCAGATAAGTTGTTTTCGGATTCTGAGATTCCGATTGAGAATGTTAATATGAATAAATTGACAAATGTTTTCAAGTTGGTCGAAGTTGAGTTGTCAGAAGTGAACAATCTGAGTCAAACAAAGAGAAAAATGAGTTTTGAGAAAGATAAATCATACTACAAGAAATCTGTTAATCCATCACGTTTTTATAATAACAATCGAAATAACTGGTCGGGTGGTTATCAGGGTGGTAGGAATTATCAAAAAAGAAATGTTCCAAACAAGAGGTTTGCTGAAAAGAAAAAGTTTGTGAACAGTTCGAGTTCACTTGCTGATGAAGAGAAAGAGATTTTTTCAAAATCGAATGAAGAGTTCTTTGAGAAAAGAGCTTCACAGTCTCAGTCTGAAGGCACAAGTCGAGTTGTTGATACTCGAACATGTTTCAGATGCATTCAAGTTGGTCACATTGCACGAAAGTGTACCAATGTGAAGCCTAAGACTGAAACTGTGAAGATTCAAAAGAAGAAAGTTGACGAAAAGGGTAAAGCACCAATGGTTGTTGAGAAAAAGAGTGTGAAAAATGACAACACCAAAGTGAAAAATGAACCCGTAAAGAAAGTGGTAACTAAAAATGACAAATTTTATAAACGGGTTGCATTATCTCAACAAGTTTGGAAACCAAAAACTGAGAAAAAGATTTCACCTTCTGAGGATTCAATTCAAATTGATTATGATGCAAATTTTCCACCTTTGAAGGCTGAAAACTTTAAAATTCAAGTTGCGAGAGTTAAAACAGTCAAGGTCACACCCAAGGCTGATGAAGCCTGGGTGGACTCAATGTTTGATTAAGCAGTTTGAATTGCCGGAGCTTCCTAGTTGGTAATTGTGAAGCAGGAATCGGCATCTTTATTGAATTATTTGTGATATGTGCAGGATCTTCCGAGAGCTATTTCAAGATGGATTATGGATAGTAGTGCGTCTCGACATATGACAGGGAAAACTGCGTTGATGCATGATGTTAGAAGATGGATTGTGATATGTGCAGGATCTTCCGAGAGCTCCAGAATCACCCAAGGCTGTGAAGATTTAAACCGGATTTTTCACATGGTGGGCGACCCCTACCTGCACTAGATCACTAGTGACACATGTTGGATGGTTGTGGTTGATCCTAGAGTTGGTTGTCAACATGTTATGGTGTGTGGTTTTGCTATAAAAGGCCAAGAAGTGCAACAATCATTCTCACACCAATTTCTCTGCATTCTGAGTGATTCTGGAGCTCAAGCTTGCTTCCTAGTGATCATATCTCGTGCATAGGACTTCAGTAAGTATTCTTGTCCTTCTCTAATTGTGTTTAGCTAGGTTAATTAGCTAAAAGTCAAACCGTCGTAATTACGGTTTGACTTCGAGATTAGTCAATAATGGCTCAGTCATATCTCGAATTAAAAGTAGTTATGAGTTGGTATTTATGTGGGTAATAAAACCTCAAAAGGGTTTCCCCTGATCACCACTCTAACCAGGTCTAATGTCGGGTCAAACTTTTAATTAAAAAGTCAACATAATGCTTAAAATGTCATTTATGCATAAATAGCTATCTAGAACTTATATAACCTATTTGATCATTGTTATAACTTAGTAATTAGTGTAAGAACATGTCCAAACCTGTTCAACCCGACTATTTCCTGTTTAGACACGGTTCGGAACCGAAAGTCACAAAGTTTGACTTCCACTTTGACTTTCAGTTCTGACCCGTTTAGGCATGTTTTAGAAATGCCTCAGAGATTTAATTGGATTAGGTTACATGTTAGAACAACCCTCTGTGATTATACACCTCGGTTCATTAGTTATCCAATTAATATGCATGTTTCCGTTAATTGCTCATATGTTGACCGTTATGCCCTTATTACCTTAAAACGTGATTTATGAAAATGTAAAAGTGTAGAAACCTTAGTTACTGATATATAGACTTGTATGCAAAGTTTGACATCAGTTTGACTTATAGATTAAGAGTTATGCTCATTATCGCAAAACTAATGCTTTATGTTAATAAAATGGCGTAATTAGCGTATAGCCTAGTTAAACATACTTTTTGATATCAAATCTTTTACCCACTGATGTAATATATTATTTTGGGATTTTTAAAGATTTTTAATTAATTTTAGGCTGAGCATAACTCATAGTCATAGGCTTAATTCGGTAATTGTCGGTTTTGCCCTTACGGGCCATAAAACGAGTTTTACATATCTAAACGACCCCAAACCTTTTGCCACTGATTATTTATGATAAATAAATTATTTTAAGCCTTCTGGAAATATAAAAATATCAGATTTAAGTATCAAACCCGGTAATGGCCTTTAATCGCCTAAATTAGCGTTTTTAACGCATAGTATGTTTTAAAATCATATTGGACATACCCAGGTTGATACCTACTGATATAAGAGGCAAATTATAATATTTTAACAGTAAGCAAAGGTTGATAAACTCAGACTTCAGTTTTGAGCTTTTCGGCTTATGTGAAATTACCAAAATACCCCTACGGGGCCTAGTTTGGTTAAAAATGATAAGTTTCACATACATGCTTTAACCTACTGATGTAACTTAGCAAATTGAGTATATTTGCTGATTACATCAGACCTGTAACTCAGGTTGTCACTTAAACTCTTTTATAAACTTTTAAATGACCAAACTACCCCTACGGGGCCTAGTTTGTGTTTAAACACATTTCAGGCATAACGAAAGACACCTTACTGATGTCATAACATATTTGAGACATAATTAACTTAGGAAACCTGCATATAGCTCTCATGACTACCCGTCACGCTTATTACGCGTACGGTTAGGTTTATGTAACAAGTTTACATAAATTAGCCGAAACGGGTCAAACCTTAACGGTTTTATCTCAAAATCCAGAATGTGAATAATAAACCCATATTAAACAAGTCTTCAAACTTGTCGGGTCTAAATCACATTCTATCCGGTCTTCGCTTAATCATGCGTTCGAACCGTATCTTGGAAACTAGCCGGTCTAAGCTTAAGCTTAATTAAAGACCCGTTAGGATTCTAATAGGTTATATTAAACCTTCATTCCAGATTAGGAGAACCAGTAAAAGCTACGTGCTATTTGCTTATTGTGAAATATACTTTGCATCAGGTAAATACTTTTAACTTATTTTCCCTATACGGGCTTGGGTTACGGTACATAGCGTACCGCTTGATCGAGCATCAAATCTCCACGCTTAGTGGGTAGTTGAATAATTTGATCGGCTTGTTTAAACAGTCTTGTTTACTTTACATCCTTTGGGGGGTTAATGACCATGTCCCGGATATCCTTGGCATTATCTTACGAGAAAGCCACGACCTGAGCACGGGGTGTAGGCGTACACCGTCCGTGTATAACTCATTGATGTGGTGTGTCTATTGATCTTTAACCCGGACTAGATCCGGGCTACTGAACGCATAAGTAACATGTAATTCGTTCACAAGATTATAATATTAAATGATTCTCCCAAGTTAAATAAAATGTTTACGCCATGTGCATCCAAACCAATTTTCAATCATTTTACAAAATGAGTCAGTTGAATGTATTTACCAGTGTAAACTGACGTATTTTCCCAAAAAGACTGAATGCAGGTATTAAGCGAAATTGGCTGGGATTGTCTCCTAAGCATCAATAAAAAGTCTCGCAAGCTTAGGATGCCAGAAGTCTGTTGAACCATAAATGTTATTTTGTTTCGATCCTACTATGGATAAACACCGGATATTGTGACTTTGATTACAATAAATAAATTCGGTTGTATTATATTTTAAATTTGCTTCCGCTGTGCATTATTATATTGTGTTGTTTGACTATTACGTTGCCAACCACGTCACGATACTCCCCCACCGGGCCCACCGGTGACACATGGAAATCGGGGTGTGACAGGTTGGTATCAGAGCCAACTCTGAGTGAATTAAACACTAGCCTTTTGTGTTTAATCTCAGTTACACAATTGCACATATCTAAACCTTCAAGTCTAGACTTATAACATAGGACAAATTCCACCTTATTCGGGTTTTGTTTTGTCCTTTAAATTTTATATTTTGTTATTGTTATCTCATGCTTTATTGACAGGAATATCAAACAATGCCTCCACGATTTTTCCGGACACGAGGACGAGGCAAGGGGCCAGTCACCGCCCCCAATGACCATGAAGCTGGACCGTCTAATGTACGAGCTCCAACTGCTACGGAGAGCGAAAATCCACGACGGAACAGGAGAAACCTGTTCGAGCCAGCGAGACGACTTGTTTCGCACAGCTCGACACCTCCGGTCCACAACTCATACGGACCACATTCGGAAGACGAGCCCAACAACCCTCTGCCTTCATACATACCGCTGCAGAGGTCTTTGTCCCATCATTCGAATGGTGACCCTACACCTGCTTTCCGGGGACAGTTTAACCCGGTAGGATTCATACCAGAACCCGTGGGTTTCAACCCACTAGGGCCAGACGATCACTTCTCCGGTGATAATGCGGAGGACATGGACGAGGATACGGACCCCGTCATGCCTGCAAGTGGCACCCCAAACCATCCGATCGAGATCTCTGACGGATCGTCCTTCCACGGATCACCCTACGGTGGTCCAGACAGTTTCCAGGCCATGTTTACTCAGCACGAGTGGTACTACACACCATCTCACCACTCGTCGTCCCATGGACAGCAACAACAACAGCAGGAGCCACAGCCGCAGCCGCATCATCAAGATTCATCGGAGGATCACCGATTTGTGGCAGTTACGCCACCACCTCCACCGCCACCAGTTCAGCCGGCACCTCCTCAACCGCCGAGGCGTAGGAGAACTGGTGCCCGCATGTCTGTACGACCGGGGGGCTTTAATTTCAGTTCCCCACGTCAGTCAAGCGCCAGCCACTACCCACCGTACTAGGAGGACCCGCAAATGGGGGGACCCTCCAACCCTGCTGTACTGCAGCCACCGCCGATGGGATTTGATAACCCAATCCCGGCATATACGGGTGGAATGGCTTACAACCCGTTTGAACCCCCAACGCATCATGACTATGGGTACGCGGAGGCTGATCCGTACATGGTAGCAGCGAACTACAACACCCAAGGACCCTATGGGGATCCATGGGGGGTGAGTTACCCGACTCAGGGATACCAGATACCTCCTAGACCCATCATCCGGGCTCAATCGCAGCCACCTAGATTCTCACCACCTGAACATGAAGAACTCATGCAGAGGTTGAATCAAGTTGAACGGGTAGTTCACGAGGACCGCAGGGAGAGGCAGACATTCTTCCAAGGATTAGTAGGCTTGATCAAGGGGAAGAACAAGAAGGATCACTGAATCCTTCCATTTTCTGTGTAAGCCCCTGCGTGGGTGTATTTGGTTGTTAAGCCCCTATGTGGGTATGTGTGTTGTATGTTTGTTTTGAGCCCCTGCGTGGGCCTATCTTTCCATTTTTCCGTTAACCCCTGCGTGGGTATGATGTTAGTTGTTAATGTCCCTGCGTGGACTAGTTTGTTTGCTTAAAGCCCCTGCGTGGGCAAGTACTTGTTTAAAACCCCTACGTGGGAAATGGTTGTTGTTTGGAAAAGACCCGTTTAGGGCAATATGTAACATATGTATAATTAATGGAATGTTGTTTTTATAAATTTCATGTTTGCCATTTGTGCATAAATAATTACAAATGAAATAAATAAATTAAAATCATTCCTTTTAAATTAATCTGCCTATGTAATTATTTAATTAAGGATCTTAAAGTGTGAAACCTAGCCTCGTGTCAAATATAAGACCGGGCCAAAATGGTAAGACCTGTTTAAAAAGATTCAAATCCCTGTTAACATCTTAAAACATGTTAACACTCCTGGCAGAAGTGATTCGTTAAAATCACATGTCATTTTTATATGTATAAGGATTCTTTAGAAGATTCCAACCCAATTATATGATCTCTGAATCATGGGTTAAGATCATCAATTAAGATGATCCTATTTTACCATACGTTGGTAATATAATGCCTACGGGCCTTGCTCATTTCTACATGAGCCAAAAGACAGTTGTAGCTTTGACTCACTGTCTGAAAAAGGTAATAAAATATATTTAAACCTTAAAAGCCTTGATTCTCCGAAATCATAGCTGATAATTTAAATTGTCCATGTGACTAAGCCTTATGTGCTAATATATATTGTTATTATTTATGTTTAGGATAAATTTTAATTGAAATCCTAAATTAAATACGATTAATAAGTTAACCAAATGTGGTCTCTGTTTACCATGGTTGACGAGTTACCCTAAGGGGTAATTCCATAATAAACTCCCAAATAAAATATTGTTCTTGTTTTCTGCAACAGTTCAATTCAAATGGCTGACTCAAATGAGATAAATAGCCATCCGGTGGAGCCAAATGAGAACGCCCAGATTACGTTAACGGGTGCCGAATTAAAAGCGATCATAGACGGCACTATTACGCAGGCCTTGGATAGGCAGTATGAGGAATACAGTGGTACTCGAAGTAGGACCCACTCTGCATCGCATTCAAAGCCCAAGACACATTCTGAGGCTCATAGCAAGCCTCCTCCCAAAAAGAAAGGACCCAAGAAAGATGGTGATGACCGTCAGTCCACCAACCATCGAAGTGTCCCATCTCAACAGATAGTGCTTCATCAAGAGTCCCGTAACAAGGGTTGCTCCTACAAGTACTTCGTGTCTTGCAAGCCCCGGGATTTCAATGGGGAGAAAGGAGCCGTCGATTGTATGACATGGCTTGGCGAAATGGACACGGTGGTAGATATCAGCGGGTGCGCTGAAAGGGATGTAGTTAAGTTTGTGTCACAGTCCTTCAAGGGTGAAGCGTTGGCTTGGTGGAGATCTCTGATGGAGGCCTCCGGAAAGATCCCGTTGTATAATATGTCGTGGGATCAATTCATTGCCCTAATCAAGGAAAATTTTTGCCCTCAACATGAGGTGGAAAAGATAGAATCTGACTTTCTATCGTTGGTGATGACGAACCTCGACTGCCAAGCTTATCTGACAAGCTTCAATACGCTTTCCCGGTTGGTTCCTTACTTGGTAACCCCGGAGCCAAAAAGAATCGCTCGCTTTATTGGTGGTTTGGCTCCGGAAATCAAGGCCAGTGTAAAAGCTTCTCGGCCAGTTACCTTCAGGTCTGTAACTGACCTTTCCTTATCCCTCACTCTAGATGCGGTCAGGCAGAGATCGCTAAGGAATAAGGAGGCCGAGAAGAGGAAGCGTGAAGATGATGGTTCGCGGAAGTCGAACAAGAAGCACCGTGGGAGCAGTGATAACAAAAAGGGATTTGAGTCGAGGAAGGATGGGCATAAGTCTGATGAGAAGCCCAAGTGTAAAATTTGCAAGAAGCAGCACTATGGAAAGTGCAGACTGGAGTCGAACTCTCAGACTCAGTCAAAATCCTTTATTTGTGGAATTTGCAAGTCCACGGATCACAAAACCCTGGATTGCAAGAAGATAAAGGATGCAACGTGCTACCGTTGCAATGAAAAGGGGCACATCAAGACCAACTGCCCAAAATACAACAAGAAGCCTGAAGAGGCTAAGAAGACTAATGCCAGAGTCTTCAGGATGATGGTTCGCGGAAGTCGAACAAGAAGCACCGTGGGAGCAGTGATAACAAAAAGGGATTTGAGTCGAGGAAGGATGGGCATAAGTCTGATGAGAAGCCCAAGTGTAAAATTTGCAAGAAGCAGCACTATGGAAAGTGCAGACTGGAGTCGAACTCTCAGACTCAGTCAAAATCCTTTATTTGTGGAATTTGCAAGTCCACGGATCACAAAACCCTGGATTGCAAGAAGATAAAGGATGCAACGTGCTACCGTTGCAATGAAAAGGGGCACATCAAGACCAACTGCCCAAAATACAACAAGAAGCCTGAAGAGGCTAAGAAGACTAATGCCAGAGTCTTCAGGATGGACGCGAAAGAGGCTGTGCAAGACGATGATGTCATAACAGGTACTTTCCTTGTAAATGATGTCTTTGCAAGAGTACTTTTTGATTCAGGCGCAGATAAGTCTTTCGTAGATCATAAGTTTTGTAAATTGTTGAATTTACCTGTCAAAACCTTAAGCGTAAACTATGAGGTAGAGTTAGCAGATGGTACCATAGAAACCGTCTCTACAATGTTAGATGGATGTGTTATATCCATTAAGAACCATTCTTTTCCTCTATCTCTACTTCCCTTTAAGTTGGCTGGTTTTGACATAGTTCTGGGTATGGACTGGTTATCTCATAACCAGGCCCAAATAGTCTGTAACCAGAAACAGGTAGTAATAAAGACTCCGTCTGGTGAATCACTTACCATTCGGGGAGATACCCAGTATGGGCTGCCTGAGCATGTGACTATGCTCAAGGCTTCCAAGTGTTTGAAGAAGGGATGTGTCATTTACATGGCGCAAGTGATTATTGATGAGCCTAAACCGAAGATAGAAGACATCCCTGTCATTTATGAATTCCCAGAAGTGTTTCCTGAAGATCTACCTGGGTTACCACCAGATAGACAAGTCGAATTCAGGATCGATATCATCCCCGGAGCGGCACCAGTTGCCCGAGCACCATACAGATTGGCACCCACAGAGATGAAGGAGTTGCGGACGCAGCTAGATGAATTGCTGGCTAAAGGTTTCATTAGACCTAGTTCATCTCCTTGGGGAGCGCCAATCTTGTTTGTCAAGAAGAAGGATGGGTCGATGCGTCTGTGCATCGACTATCGCGAGCTTAATAAAGTCACGATCAAGAATAGGTATCCTTTGCCCAGAATCGACGATTTGTTCGATCAACTTCAAGGGGCAAGTTACTTCTCAAAGATTGATATGAGGTCGGGCTACCATCAATTGAAGGTCAAAGTTGAAGACGTTCACAAGACTGCATTTAGGACTCGTTACGGTCACTACGAGTTCCTAGTGATGCCTTTTGGGCTCACTAATGCACCAGCCGCGTTCATGGATCTCATGAATCGCGTCTGCAAGCCATACTTGGATAAATTTGTCATCGTTTTCATTGACGACATTCTTATCTATTCGAAGAATCAAGCTGACCATGAGAAACACCTTCGTTGTATTCTCAAACTTCTACATCAGGAGAAGCTCTACGCCAAGTTCTCTAAGTGTGAATTATGGCTACGAGAAGTCCAATTTCTTGGACACGTGGTCAGTGAGCGTGGTATCCAAGTGGATCCCGCTAAAGTTGAAGCTGTTATGAATTGGCAAGAGCCAAGGATGCCTACAGAAATTCGTAGCTTCCTGGGATTGGCAGGATATTACAGGCGTTTCATTGAAAACTTTTCAAGGATTGCTGCACCCCTAACCTCCTTAACTAAGAAGAAGGTTAAGTTTGTTTGGGGCCCTAAGCAGCAAGAATCCTATGATATTCTGAAGCAAAAGTTGAGCAACGCCCCGGTACTGACACTGCCAGATGGAATTGAAGACTTTGTGGTTTATTGTGATGCTTCGCACACTGGCATGGGGTGTGTGCTTATGCAGAAAGGCAAGGTGATTGCCTACGCTTCACGACAATTGAAAGTGCATGAAAAGAATTACACCACCCATGACTTGGAGCTGGGTGCCGTTGTATTCGCACTGAAGCTTTGGAGGCACTATCTTTATGGTGTCAAATGTGTGATCTATTCTGATCACAAAAGCCTCCAACATCTGTTTAATCAGAAGGAACTAAACATGAGGCAACGCCGCTGGATGGAGACTTTAAATGATTATGATTGTGAAATCAAATACCATCCCGGCAAGGCGAATGTAGTCGCCGATGCCTTGAGTCGGAAGGAAAGGGTTAAACCCATCCGAATTAACGCCAAGCGTATGGAGATAAAGAATAATTTGATGGAAAGGTTGTTAGCTGCACATAAAGAAGCTGTGCTGGAAGCTAACTATCCTAATGAAAAGTTAGGAGTAACTGAGGAACAGTTAACTCTTAGCAAGGACGGAATTTTACGATTAAACGGACGAATATGGGTTCCAATTTATGGAGGACTTCGAGATGTCATCCTCCAGGAAGCCCATAGTTCCAAATACTCCGTTCATCCTGGAGCTGATAAGATGTACCAGGATTTGAAGGCAAATTATTGGTGGATAGGCTTGAAAAAGTCTGTAGCCGCCCATCTAGCAAAATGCTTGACATGTGCGCAAGTCAAAGCCGAGCATCACAAAACGGTCAGGTTTGCTACAACAGCCTGAACTTCCTACGTGGAAGTGGGAAATGGTAACCATGGATTTTATTACCAAGTTACCCAAGACAAGGAAAGGCAATGATACAATATGGGTTATAGTTGACAGACTGACTAAGTCAGCTCATTTTCTACCCATCAAGGAGACTTATAGCTCCGACATGTTAGCCCAGTTATACGTTGATAAGATTGTAGCCCTACACGGCATACCTGTAGCTATTATCTCTGATAAAGATACTAGGTACACGTCACATTTTTGGAAGAGCTTCCAGCAATCTTTGGGCACACATTTGAACTTTAGTACGGCTTACCATCCTCAGACAGACGGTCAGAGTGAGCGTACTATTCAAACGTTGGAAGACAAAGCAAGTCAATTCAGTTTCGAGACCTCTGGAAAGACTTCACATGGATTTATTTGGTCCTGTGAATGTCAAAAGTATTACAGGAGATTACTACTGTTTGGTCGTTACTGATGATTATTCCAGATTTTCATGGGTTTCTTTCTTGAAAACGAAAGACGAAACGTTTGACAGTTTGATGGCGTTGTTCAAAAAGATTGAGAATCTGTACCAACGGCGTATCAAAAGAATTAGTAGTGACAATGGTACTGAATTCAAGAACTGTAAGATGGAAGAATTTTGTGATGAAAGATGTAACACCTCGGAAATTCACGTCCTGTAATATGTTGACACGTGTCATAAAGTTTAAACATGTGAAAGAAATATTATGGAAGGACTAAAGTTGACAAACATGGAAAGTATGTGAATATACGTATTCTAAGTGTCAACTGTGAATAAATATAATGTACATTAACCCTACACGATGCTCATACCTTCAAATGAATAAATCATGGATCATACGAAGCTAAAAGTGAGTAATTACAAACTACAGGGGTTGAATGTGTCAACATGTTTAAAGATATACCTCTGAGTGACCTTTTGACAAACCCGAAGCTTTGTAAATGCTAATTATGCTCACTAGAATGCACAATTAAAATTTCATAACGTTTCGTTATCGTATGAGAAAGTTATGACCAAATTCGTGTGCGAAGGGTTAAAGTGTTAACGTTGAAAGTTAAGGCTTTTCGGGTTAACCGGAAGTGTTCAGGGACTTGGCAAAGTGGGTATAAGTCCTAAAGTCCTTGTGGGTATATTACAAGGGGTCAAATTGCAAGTTGAGGCCTAATTACCCTTTCAAATAAACCAAGAGCCAAGTTACAAAACAAGAAAAATCAAAAATCTGAATTAAGCAGGCCAGGCGGCCCGCTTTGGCTTCGAGGAAATGGGACGCGGGCCGCGTACCAGGCCTAGATGCAGAAATACGGGGACAGACCCCTGAATACGCGGAAAGTCGACTTTAAACCGGATTTTTCACATGGTGGGCGACCCCTACCTGCACTAGATCACTAGTGACACATGTTGGATGGTTGTGGTTGATCCTAGAGTTGGTTGTCAACATGTTATGGTGTGTGGTTTTGCTATAAAAGGCCAAGAAGTGAAACAATCATTCTCACACCAATTTCTCTGCATTCTGAGTGATTCTGGAGCTCAAGCTTGCTTCCTAGTGATCATATCTCATGCATAGGACTTCAGTAAGTATTCTTGTCCTTCTCTAATTGTGTTTAGCTAGGTTAATTAGCCAAAAGTCAAACCGTCGTAATTACGGTTTGACTTCGAGATTAGTCAATAATGGCTCAGTCATATATCGAATTAAAAGTAGTTATGAGTTGGTATTTATGTGGGTAATAAAACCTCAAAAGGGTTTCCCCTGATCACCACTCTAACCAGGTCTAATGTCGAGTCAAACTTTTAATTAAAAAGTCAACATAATGCTTAAAATTTCATTTATGCATAAATAGCTATCTAGAACTTATATAAACGGTTTGATCATTGTTATAACTTAGTAATTAGTGTAAGAACATGTCCAAACCTGTTCAACCCGACTATTTCCTGTTTAGACCCGGTTCGGAACCGAAAGTCACAAAGTTTGACTTCCACTTTGACTTTCAGTTCTGACGCGTTTAGGCATGTTTTAGAAATGCCTCAGAGATTTAATTGGATTAGGTTACATGTTAGAACAACCCTCTGTGATTATACACCTTGGTTCATTAGTTATCCAATTAATATGCATGTTTTCGTTAATTGCTCATATGTTGACCGTTATGCCCTTATTACCTTAAAACGTGATTTATGAAAATGTAAAAGTGTAGAAACCTTAGTTACTGATATATAGACTTGTATGCAAAGTTTGACATCAGTTTGACTTATAGATTAAGAGTTATGCTCATTATCGCAAAACTAATGCTTTATGTTAATAAAATGGCGTAATTAGCGTATAGCCTAGTTAAACATACTTTTTGATATCAAATCTTTTACCCACTGATGTAATATATTATTTTGGGATTTTTAAAGATTTTTAATTAATTTTAGGCTGAGCATAACTCATAGTCATAGGCTTAATTCGGTAATTGTCGGTTTTGCCCTTACGGGCCATAAAACGAGTTTTACATATCTAAACGACCCCAAACCTTTTGCCACTGATTATTTATGATAAATAAATTATTTTAAGCCTTATGGAAATATAAAAATATCAGATTTAAGTATCAAACCCGGTAATGGCCTTTAATCGCCTAAATTAGCGTTTTTAACGCATAGTATGTTTTAAAATCATATTGGACATACACGGGTTGATACCTACTGATATAAGAGGCAAATTATAATATTTTAACAGTAAGCAAAGGTTGATAAACTCAGACTTCAGTTTTGAGCTTTTCGGCTTATGTGAAATTACCAAAATACCCCTACGGGGCCTAGTTTGGTTAAAAATGATAAGTTTCACATACATGCTTTAACCTACTGATGTAACTTAGAAAATTGAGTATATTTGCTGATTACATCAGACCTGTAACTCAGGTTGTCACTTAAACTCTTTTATAAACTTTTAAATGACCAAACTACCCCTACGGGGCCTAGTTTGTGTTTAAACACATTTCGGGCATAACGAAAGACACCTTACTGATGTCATAACATATTTGAGACATAATTAACTTAGGAAACCTGCATATAGCTCTGATGACTACCCGTCACGCTTATTACGCGTACGGTTAGGTTTATGTAACAAGTTTACATAAATTAGCCGAAACGGGTCAAACCTTAACGGTTTTATCTAAAAATACAGAATGTGAATAATAAACCCATATTAAACAAGTCTTCAAACTTGTCGGGTCTAAATCACATTCTATCCGGTCTTCGCTTAATCATGCGTTCGAACCGTATCTTGGAAACTAGCCGGTCTAAGCTTAAGCTTAATTAAAGACCCGTTAGGATTCTAATAGGTTATATTAAACCTTCATTCCAGATTAGGAGAACCAGTAAAAGCTACATGCTATTTGCTTATTGTGAAATATACTTTGCATCAGGTAAATACTTTTAACTTATTTTCCCTATACGGGCTTGGGTTACGGTACATAGCGTACCGCTTGATCGAGCATCAAATCTCCACGCTTAGTGTGTAGTTGAATAATTTGATCGGCTTGTTTAAACAGTCTTGTTTACTTTACAGCCTTTGGGGGGTTAATGACCATGTCCCGGATATCCTTGGCATTATCTTACGAGATAGCCACGACCTGAGCACGGGGTGTAGGCGTACACCGTCCGTGTATAACTCATTGATGTGGTGTGTCTATTGATCTTTAACCCGGACTAGATCCGGGCTACTGAACGCATAAGTAACATGTAATTCGTTCACAAGATTATAATATTAAATGATTCTCCCAAGTTAAATAAAATGTTTACGCCATGTACATCCAAACCAATTTTCAATCATTTTACAAAATGAGTCAGTTGAATGTATTTACCAGTGTAAACTGACGTATTTTCCCAAAAAGACTGAATGCAGGTACTAAGCGAAATTGGCTGGGATTGTCTCCTAAGCATCAATAAAAAGTCTCGCAAGCTTAGGATGCCAGAAGTCTGTTGAACCATAAATGTTATTTTGTTTCGATCCTACTGTGGATAAACACCGGATATTGTGACTTTGATTACAATAAATAAATTCGGTTGTATTATATTTTAAATTTGCTTCCGCTGTGCATTATTATATTGTGTTGTTTGACTATTACGTTGCCAACCACGTCACGATACTCCCCCACCGGGCCCACCGGTGACACGTGGAAATCGGGGTGTGACAAAAGAGGTATATTGCATGAGTTTAGTGCTCCGTACACTCCGCAGTAGAATGGAGTTGCAGAATGCAAAAATCGGACACTAATCGAGACGGCTAGAACTATGCTCGCAGATTCAAAGTTACCGATAAATTTTTGGGCTGAAGCTGTTTCCGCCGCATGCTATACGCTCAATAGGGTTCTCACTGTCAAGAAGTTCAACAAAACATGCTTTAAGCTAATCAATAACCGCAAACCGAATTTGAAGTATCTAGAACCTTTCGGGTCACCCTGTACTGTTATAGAGCCTCATAGAAAGTTTGGTACGAAGTGCATTGAGGGAATATTTGTTGGTTATGCAACGATGCGACGTGTCTTCGTTCCAAGTGAGAAGCGGATTATTGAAGCTGGAAATGTTGAATGTCAAGGTTATACTATGCCGCCGCAGAATCCTGGAGATTCATGGCGTTATCATTATGACAAACTGTGGGATTCGTTTGACATGAGAGAAGAATCAGAGGAAGATGAAGATTTCTTTGATGAGTTGGATATTTTGCGTGAATATGAGTCGCAGCAAAGGTTTCCAGCTGAGTATTCTAGAAGACCTCGGGAAACTTCAAATGATGATGAAGCAGGTCCTAGTAATGCTGGTGAACATGATGATGAAGTTGCTCCTGGTAATCAGTCTGCAGAAAATGATGATAAAGAAACCGAGAACATGCCAGTATTTGATCATGGTGATTCAGATTCTGAGGGGGAGCAAATTCAGATTTCAAGTCAAACAAACCAAGTTGGTGAACAAGATGCAGATCAGAATGTTACTAATCTGGAGGGTAATGTAGATGTTCCAAGCGAAGTGATGCCGCGAACTCTTTCATATCATCCAGAGGAGTTGATCATAGGAGAATTGCAAGCAGGCGTTCGCACGAGACGTCAAATTGACCAGGGCCTTACATGTTTTTATTCTACAATAGCATCTTTACAAACTGAATTTTCATTAATTTGTTTCATTTCGCAGATCGAACCGCGAACTTACAAAGAGGCGCTTACTGAAGATTCTTGGGTCATTGCGATGCAAGAAGAGTTGAGTCAGTTTGAAAAGTTGGGAGTGTGGAAGTTAGTGGATTTGCCGGATGGTCACAGAAAAATCAATACGAAATGGGTATTTAAGTGTAAGAGAGACGACAGAGGAGTTGTTATAAGGAACAAAGCTCGACTCGTTGTTCAGGGCTTTAGTCAACAGGAGGGGATTGATTTTACAGAAGTCAATGCTCCTGTGGCACGACTAGAGGCAATCAGAATTTTTCTTGCATTTGCGTCTTGGAAGAACTTCAAAGTATATCAGTTAGATGTAAAATCGGCGTTTCTTTTTGGGAAGGTTAAAGAGGAGGTTTATGTCGGACAGCCGCCGGGCTTCACCGACCCATTCCACAAAAACAAGGTCTACTTATTGGACAAAGCGTTGTATGGTTTACACCAGGCCCCGAGAGCTTGGTACGAGACTTTGTCTCAAAACCTACTAGCTAATAAGTTCATTCGTGGAAAAGTGGATGCCACTCTCTTCACTAAAGAGGTCGACGGACATCTTCTGATAGTTCAGATTTATGTGGACGATATAATTTTTGGGTCGACGAATGAAAATCTATGCAAAGATTTTGAATCAGTGATGAAGCAAAAATTCGAAATGTCATCAATGGGGGAGATGAAATTCTTTCTGGGTTTACAAGTTGAACAAATTCCTGAGGGAATTTTCAATCACCAGACGAAGTACGTTCGTGATATTCTAGAGAAATTTGGGATGTCAAGTTCTACTCCAGTTGCTACTCCACTTGCAACAAATCATGGGATTCACCCAGATCTCACCGGAGACAGGGCTGATGAAACGTTCTACCGATCCATGATAGGTTCATTGATGTACTTAACAACTTCACGTCCTGATATCATGTACCCAACGTGCCTCGCAGCAAGATATCAATCTAACCCGAGAGCTTCGCACATGATTATTGTGAAGAGGATATTGCGCTACCTGAAAGGAACTCCGTCATTGGGGTTGTGGTATCCTAGGAAAGGCGATTTTACGCTTGAAGGGTATTCCGATTCGGATTTCGGATGCTGCAAAGTCAATTCAAAATCAACAACTGCAGGATGCCCGTTCTTTGGACCAAGATTGGTTACCTGGCAGTGTAAGAAACAAACGTCCGTGGCGTTATCTACATGTGAAGCGGAGTACGTGTCTGCTAGCAGTTCTGCTCTCAGATCCTGTGGATACAGCAACAGATGCGCGACTATGGTTTGCAGTTTCTTAACACACCTCTTTTTGTTGATAATGAGGCCGCTATTAACATAACAAAGAATCCAGTACATCACGCTAAAACTAAACACATAGAAATTCGTCATCACTTTATTCGCGATTGTTTCGAGAAAAAGTTGATACGAATTGAGAAAATCCACACTGACGAACAGAAAGCTGATTTACATACCAAAGCTTTTGATAAAAATCGGTTTCAATATTTGTTAAAACTGAACGGTATGAAGCTTCTTTCGGTGTTGGATGGAATTGTGGGCATTGATGAGAGTACTGTTGCGGATGAAGACGAGAAACAATCTGCAATGGTTTATTGATTTTTTACCTGTTTTGGTATTTAGGGGGAGTAGATATTTGTATATAGATATATTTGCAGAAAATACAAAAACAGTAAAAAATGCAAAAATACAAAAACAATATAAAATCTGAAAAAGAGCTTATGTATATAGGGAAAATGATAGTACATCGGCTAGACAATTATAGTATGCTAAAGATTTATAAAGTTTAAATGAGTTAAACAATCTCACTAATGATGTGTCGATAGGTTTTCGCACATTTAGTAGATTTATTCGGGATATAAACCTAAAATTTCAAACTTGCGAAATTCGTGGGGAACATTACTTGGATATATAGGTAACCCCTGAAATCTCGTTTGAAAGGTCTCGTATTCTGATATACTAGGTTTTTATACTCAATGATGTCTGGGGTATTATTCCGGGACTTCTGTTGAATGGAAGTTCTGACCTAGTCCTTGGATAATACTTTCCGCAAATGCTTGAAACATAGCATAAACCCTCAGCATGCAGATGAAACAATAAAATTGATAGTCGCTGCTGTTGTAACTAAAAGATCCTCTAAAGGGGACATACTGTAAAGTCGAAGCTGATATCTCTCTGCGCATACGGAAGTATCGACCTGAGATCCCTCTGCCCTCGCATTACCTAATTTATGTACAGATATCATTGTAGTATACTCACCTGTAAGACTGAATATTGGGATTCTGGATACGGGAGTATATTCAAGAGGTGGGACACATGAATGAGCTAAGTTCATAAAACATCTAAATCGTATCCTGAGTAATTTGAAATGTGTGTGAGAATTTAAGATGGATCAGTATATCGACAATCGGGGTGAATTGTTTAAGTCTGAGTATGAAATGAAGCTTAACGGTACTTGTAATTTGTCTGATAGCTGATATGATTCCCTGACACGCTCGCCAAAAATTAAGTTTGTAAATAGTTTACTTTGTTTACTTTTTGCAATTTAAGTTTTCTGTACTTCATTTCTTAGTTTAGAACACTTTTTAAAATCCAAAAAGATTTTATTTCTGCTTTATTTTCCGACAAACCAAAGTGGAGAGTTGATTGTTGGATTCTCAGATGTTGAAGCAGATGCAGGAGGTTCTGAGCTAAAGAATGAGGAGAGCTTACTTTGATGGAGATTGGATTGCTGAGAAAGTTAAAACAAGTTCATTAATTTGATGCTTGTTACATTTTTCAGAAAATGTTTGAAAATGTTTAACAAAATCAGTTTGATTCGTCAAATGATCAACCAAGGTTATTAAGTTGAACTTGGTAGATTAATTGAGTAATCAGGGTTATTAACTTGGACCTGAATATTTGAGTGGATTTATAAAAGCTGATTGAGTCTGTGTGATATTGTTAAAAAGAAAAGTTTGTAATGTTTGATGTTTGAGACACAGGTTTTGAACTTCATCATTCCCACAGAAGCTAAATGTCAAAGCTTGAATCAGATCAAGACCTCAGATTCTAGCATACTGAGAGAGGGAGTCTGTGAAAGGGGGAGTCTGGATCAACGGTCAAAGGGAAGTCTGAAGATGAAGTCAGGACAAGATTCTGAACCTGTGAAGATAGAGTTGTTTACGATGAAAAGACAGAGATGGAGAAAAGTCCAAGACTGAAGACTCGGAGCTGAAGACTTCGTCAACATCCAAGGGGGAGTCTATTGGTGCAAGAAATGTCTGTTGACTACGTTTGCATTGAGTCTTAGGTCAAGTTAGGTTAGATTAGAGCTTGAAAGTCAAAATTAGGGTTTAACTTGACTATTTCGCTCATGTGTACATAATAGATAGGTGATTTCGCTTATAGGTCATTGTTAGGGTTTTGCTCATGTGGTTACTAGGAGGTTTCGCTTATAAGTGCACATGGGGTTTCGCTTATATGGACTGCCATATAAGCGAAATCTGTTAGACTATAAATACCCTGATGTGTGTCTTCATTTGTAACTTGGAGCGAAACTTGGTCTTATACTTTGTAACGAAACTCTGTCAAAATCAATTCAGAAAGCATCAATATAGAAGGAATTAAAGAGGAAAAGCTGTTGTTACTTCGTATACATTGATTCCGCCTTTATATGCAAAGATGAACTACCTTAACTGACTTTTCGGGGTCACAAACCGGTCCAATATATTCGAAAGCAAAATTTTTAACATAGTAAAATAAACTTACTTGTGCATCATTCCTCTCTAAACACCACCATCTATAATCTTTAGAGATTCCTTCCTCGATATCTTTTGGGACCACCGCCTGTAACATTAGAGATCACCGTCTCTATATCAATACTGGTTCATGTCATCACTGCGACTACCATACAGTATCTCCATTCTTGGGGTCACAACACACCTGTGACTACTACATGATATCCACTACTGGAGTGTCATCACATTTCTGTGACCCCGAGTAGCCTCCTACGGGTGATCAGCCCGTAGTATCTACCACAGATGATCAGTCCGTGTAAACTAAATGGTCACCACCGGTGACTCTTACATCCGGTTATTCTTACATATCGCATCACATGCAGCTAAAATCACATACTAGTGGAAATCTCATTAGATGGCTGCTCATCACCAACTCGATCAGTAGGATATGCTAACTTACTTTTCAGTACTTTTAACACAATTATGATAATGCTAAGGACATTCTGGTGCAATGTGTTGATTAATGCACTGGCCAGGTGTACCAATCCACACACTATTCAAGTATGTCCTTACTATTACCACAACATGTCAAAAGTAATAAAACTCGGTTTACATATCCGGTCTTCGCACATAAGAGTAAATTTTTACTTAATATATACTCAACTCATGACTAATATCAATTATCACATGCTCATATCTTCCTCTATACATCATCTCACAACTATAAAGGTCAGGACATAAGTTGATATATACGCGCAGAAAATAACCATAGAAATTTATACTAACCTCGTGTCTTTGGCTTCATGATCAAGTCACGGGTCAACGTTCATCTATCATCAAGAGCACTATGGTTGAGTTTGAATATCACTTCATATTCAAATCCCTCAACCTATGGCTCTGATACCAACTTGTAATGCCCAAAATTTCAAAATAAAATATTTTACACTTTGCGGAAATTAGGCCCATTTTTTTTTGTTAAATTTTGGCATGACCCATTCGGAAATAGAGATACTCCTTACGGTGATGTAGGTTTATTAGCAATCAAGACACTCACAAAAATTCACATGACTCGATACACCATTTACACTCAACCATTTAGCTAAACGATTGTTGAGTTAAATTCTAATATGTCACACCCCAACCACGTGGAACAACCAAACGTGGCGGAAACGTCGGGGAGTGTTGTAACAGAATTAATTGTTTCAAATCCATGGCAATTGAAGTTTCGTTTTATTAATCAAACATGAAAGTTTACATTGTTTTAAACAAGAACTAAAGAGTACATAACATAAATTAACTAGTTCTTGTCTCGTTTTAAGTCACTAAGGCACAGGTTCGCCTAAGTATGTCTTGATAAGTCCTATGCATCATCTCCTGAAAACACATGTGAAAATAGGTACGTCGGCATAAAAATGCCTGTGAGATACATAGGTTTTGTGAAAACATAATTCATGACTTATGTTTGAGAAAATGTTTAGTGACTTAAGTTTAAGAAAAAGTTGTTTAGTAAAAGTCAGTCATGAACCTTGTAAATTGTTTTGTCTTGTAAGTCATTTAAAAAGCGATAAGATCAGATGATATGTATAAATAAGAGAATAATGTATGGTTAAATGAATAACCATGTAAAATGAGTTTGTATAAGATAAGTTGTTTGTAAATCAATGTCTTGTGAAAAGTATGTTATTTGTATAAAATATTATATGTCTCAAATTGAAATGATTCAAATAACGCTACACTATGTGATACCATACAAACACTTATATATAGGAAGTACCAGCGGCGTATCCACCGTGCCTGTATCATATTACATGCGCCTCGTTACTTAAATCACTTACTCAAACCAAACCATCAAGATGAAATGTTTAACAATTGTAGAAATGTTTATGTATAGTCAAATGTCTATTGTCAAATGTAAATCATGTCAACAGATACAACTGGTTCACACGGTTCAATAGTTACAAACGGTTCATATAATCAAAGGGTTACGATGGTTCACATAGTCAAATGGTTACAACGGTTCAAAATGTATTATAATATGTTCATATGCTGGATGAGCATATGCAACAGAAATGCAATGTAAAACAATGTACTAAGTATGCACGTAATGGACATACATAGCATAAGTGTAATGTATAACAATGTACTAAGTATGCACGTAATGGACATACATAGCATAAGTGTAATGTAAAACAATGTACTAAGTATGCACACAATGGGCGTACATAGCATGAAATGTAATGTAAATCATGTACTATAAATGTACTAATGAACATAACAAGTATATGATGTGAAAACGGAAAGCATGAAGGTAACAAGTAGGCACATGTGTTCCACCCCAAAACAGTTTGGAAAACAGTAAAAGAGGGGTCTATGTACTCACTTGAGATTGCTCAGAAGTCCTAAGATAACCACCAAGCAATGCTAGAGATCACGGAATCAAACGGCACCTAATATAGGTAACTATGTTAATAAACCGGACCTATATCGGAGGATCGGATAGAATGAGGGCTCGTAAACCAGATGAGTATTGGAACTCATGTAGTATGGTTTAACAAAGCCTACATACTAAATGAAACCTAGCCTAAGTGCTTACGACCCATTACGACCCGTTTAGGTAGCTTATGCCACTTTAACGCGTCGTTTGCGTGAAACGCGTTCGGACCGCTTAACTAGTCCTATGACAAGTAACATATGCCTTAACGTGTCTAATATTGTTGTCAAATCGGTTTAGATGTCAAAAGTTATGTTACATATGTTTAAAATGAATTTTGGCATCAAAGGGGTATTTTGGTAATTTACCTAAGGCATATAAACTACTTATCATACAACTACTTAAACGAAGCGACCATAAGGTATAACCTCGGAAGGTTATTCCCTATATACTATGGTCACCTAACGTGTTTGGTCGGATCCTAATGATCGACCAAATGGGTCGGGTTCGAAGGTATAAGCGATTTATTAGATCGCTAACCCTTACGACCCTAGACAACGTGGTAATCAGTAGGCATAGTCACCAGGGACTATAACCATCGTGATTACGCTCACGTTGCGAAGTTCAAATGAACTTCGCATTGACCATAAACTGGTCAACGCAGAAAGTAAAACAAAGTTTGACTTTCGGACTCGAAAAGCAATAAAAGAACGAAGGAATACTTACGAAGGGTCCCCGAATGCTAATCTTGATTCAAGTAGCTCAGGTATGAAACAAAGGTTTCAACTTAGAGCTTCTCAAATCAGATTCTAGTGGGTTTTGAAGTTGGGGGATGTGGGTATTTATAGTATTCTTCTAACCGTTAAGATCGTTTCTTGAATAACGTGATCGAATCTCGTGCGTACACTTGTTGGAATGTTGTGGTGACTAAAAATGGCCCCTCATGAACTGAAAGGGCAAGTGTGGGTGTGTGGTTGGGAGTTTAACAGCTATAATCTGCTGATTAATTGATCTTATCTGATCTGGGGACTGCTTGCGCACCGTAACACTCATAGTGTTGAGGTGCGCAAGGACCTACTTTGGCAGAATGGCAGATTTGGTCCCTGTTGTGTAATAAGCTCATTTCCGACACGTTCAAGGCCCGTTAACCCCATTTCAAAGCTCTAAAATGAGGTTAAAGTATAGGGAACTTAAAATGTGCTAAAAAATATCTCGGATGTCGGTTCGTTTGGCCGTACGATCGCGTTGTTCGGTTAATTACGACGGAATGCGCATAAGCGTAAAAAACGATCCAAATTGCGTGACGAATGGATTTTTCTTATGCTAAACACTAAAATAAATATTTTAGTGCTTACATAAATTTTTGGATGTCCGGATGTATTCAGAACGTAAGTTATGCGCGAAAGTGCAAACTTATGCACTTTTTGGCACTTTTAGTCCCTGAATGACCCAAATGTTTATTTTAGCACACCGAACCCCTCAAAGCCTATTTCTAAGCTATGTAAAGGATATTTAAGGTGAGTTTAACTTATGGTCATGTTCCGGAATGTTCGTTACTGTTCAAATTGGCATACTTTCGTAGTTTGTCAAATTTAGTCCCTGTAAGCGATTTAACTTGATTTTGCCATACCAAAGCCTTCAAAACTTATTTCTAAGTTATGTAAAGGTTATTTAAGGTATGTTAAGCCTATTTCACTATTATGGAGTGTTCGTTGCATTAAACTGGTTATATTTACGCATCAGTGCGCGTATAACCTTCCAGAAAGCGATTTAGAGCTTGAAATCGAACAAGAATTGATATGTGCAAAAGATACACATAATTATACAGATCCCAAGTATGAAATACAATATTTCATTGGCTTGGTATTTGTTTGATGGTCGCAGTGACCCAGGTGTCACATAATACACAACATACAAGTATCTGACCCAAAAAGAACTTAGCAAATGATGCACATTTAACCACACGATCTTAAAGGTCGTTGACCCGCTCCTGAAAACTTGATAACATAAGCTTTCAGTCACATAAACCTGCCCACATCACAACACAAGGAACATTAGTCACAGCTAAATGTACACACATACACAAGGTTAGCATATCAATAACTAGATATAAATCTTATGACCGAAATCCTCGAAAACGATTCTTGGGGAACCACTCTTCCATCAAATATTATTAAAATGTTGGGTGGCCTCGTTTGTCTCTTCAATCACCAATCACATCAGCTTGAACAAAAAACATGGATTCAAGAAACTAGCTTAAACGCATCAATAACCATTACAATCTGTGACGGAAATGTTGAGTAGCGCTTCAACCCTGTGAGACCTGTTAACATGTCCAAACACGAGCCTTGCCATCTTGAAGATTGTTAGTAGCATGTAATAATTGCTTTGGTCATAACCCAAACCCCTAGAATCACACAATTAGTTTATAAATCCTAACGGGTCAAAAGTTCAACATTCACCTTATTCTACATTTGAACCATACACCGCCATTTTTGTTCTCATTTAAGTATAATAATAATGTCAAAGATAACACATTAACTAAAACTATAAGATTATTTATCCACCCTATTGACCCATTATCATTGGTTAGTCATGAATGCTCTTTTAATCCATTACAATCAATAAAATATACGGCTGTCAACCACTATTTTATTAACGAAACACCCACTAAACCACATCAAACAATTTTATAAAAATCTACAAAAATTACATAAAATTACTTGTCATATTAGCTAACTTCTGTCTGAAAATCATGTCGAAATAAAATGGTTAAGGCCCCGAAAACACTTCTGCAAGCAGGCTGACTTGGTTGGTACAACACCAACAATTAAAACTGGTTATGACCTTTTAACTAAGCCCAGTTGACTTGAAAACTTTTATAGGACCTAAAACAACGTGTTGGGCATACTGAAACTTAATTTCGTATAAAAACGGAACTGTTTAATACCTGAAACAACTCTTGACCAGTAAAAATGCACTGTAGACAGCCATCTAATAATTAACAGAACTACTTTGAATCTTTACCAAGTTTGTCACAACACTTGTTTCATTATATTAGCTAGACATTTAGATTCACAAAACCTTCAAATTGTAATCAAACTGTATTATAAAACATACATATATGTATACATTAGAGTAACTGAGTGTTGTTCACTCACCTGTAAAAGTAGTGCTTTACGATGACCGCTTCTACCTGGTCTTTTACAATCTTAGCTCAAACTGTATCACCTCCTGGTGTAGACATATTCAAATTTTGTGCTCGAAAACCCATCGTCACCATTTCCATACCGAGGCCTCTCGGTGTTGCTAAGATGAGTTTTTTAGCTGGAAGTTCCACCGTCGCCACCAATCGCATTTAGTTGGAAAGCCAACTATCACGGCTGCCGTCGCGAGTCGTTTCCAAAAATTGGTCCGACTCCAAATTCCAAATGTCCAGATAACTCACTTTTGGTTGCTGATCGGCCCATATGAGACATGCATGACGATTGGAGTCCATCATTGTTGCTTAATGTTCAAGCCCTTGCCACCGGAGATACTTTTGATTTGGTCAGAGGTCATAGCAAAGGTTAGCCAGAATCACCAGAACTCATTGCTGCTAGTGCTGGACTTCGATTCGCAATCAGACGCCATTACATCGGCGGTGAATCTTCTTGAAACAACCACCGTAATATCATCTCCTGAGTCACAATCTGGGCCGCCGAAGACTGAAACGGAACCCAAGTATCATTGAATCCCCTCGTTTAGCCGGCCGTCGTCGGGTTCTCCCTCTCTGCCTCCCCTCTTCTTCTTCTATCTCTCTTTCTAATTTCTTTTTTTTTTTGTATTTGTGAGAAACACATCTGATATCACGGTAGTCCATCTCAAGTTTTTTTTTGCTTGACAAAAATCATGGTAATAACCAATAACCCCTTATCTTTCCACAATTACAATTCAAGTCCTCCATATTTTGTTAATATTAATCCTTCCTTATCAAATGAATAATCGCACTAGTTTAGTTAAATAATATAAATACCACTCTTACAATTTATAAGTTAAATTATAATTTATACCTGAAAATGGGTTGTTACACCAAGGGGCATAAATGAGTGATTAGTGTCCCCTTATGTGTCGAAACCAGAAGAAGTGTGGCAAAATTCGAGCAAGGTGTCAAAAAAATTGAGACATGTTGTTGTCCAACGAATTTGCTGTTGTCTGATACCCCTTTTGGACCAGAAGGAGAATCCCATATGGCCCGCGTGGGAATCTAATAAGGAAACTTTTGATTTTGGTCATTTCAATCCCCTCATCTTCTTATTTAAGCCTTTTGGCGATTCTAATCCCTCAATTTAACTTAGTTAAGTCATGAGGAGGGTTTCAAGACACGTGTTACTTAAAAATTGTTCCAGTAATTTGACACTAAGTCTTAACCATTTTGCTAGCATGTAGGATAATAAATACGCATGTATCAATGGGTAAGTAACTAAGTATGAAATGATTGACAATCAAGGGCTTGAAATTTTCGCGATGGTTACAATATATACTATAACACACGTCATGTGGGTACGCAAATGATTTGATAGACACTACATAGTCGGGATATATACCATTGGTTAGGTAGTAACCAAACATGTATTGTGATCATCTTAACTCAAATGAGGCATTGAGTGTTACTCCATATATCATTTCGTTGAATAACGGGGACTGATTTAATATGTTTATGTCATTGTTTAAACCCGCCATTCCAAAATAAGCATGCCATATCCATAGATATGTGATGCCACTACCTCGAGCATCACTGAGGGACAGTCATGTTCACCTTGCATAAATTGCCCATGTCACGTAGTTGGGAAATTTCTCCACGACCAATGCGTGCGATCAAGGCCACTGAGCATGTAAACTTTGATGACAACCTTACTGACTTTGTAAACACAATCTTGTTCGATTATTTCAAACATCCTCAAGTATTCATCAAACGCGTCATGTGTGGTGTTGTAAGCCATTTGACGAACTACGACAGTGATCATTTGTGAGCACGTAAATCTTGTTTTATCTCTAGCATCATAGGACAACGTAAACCATAATACACAGTGTTTTACATCGCTAGCTATTCGATGGTATAACCATCTAGTCATTCTGAAGTGTCTTTCAAACACACTTTTCGTTATAACCCGCATGAGGTGCAAAGTAGTCACATGCCAAGCTAGGGGTCTACGTGTTCATCTCATCGAGCTTTTGGCTTCATCTTGAACTACGTTTATTAACGCAATACTAACTATGTCGAAAATCGCAAGATTAAATCTTCTGATGACGATGACGAGGGTGAGTTCAAGGTATCTATTTCTAAAAGCCAGGTTTGATTAAATGGTTGACATGGATGAGAAGTGTTTGAAAATTTGAGTTGAGTTGCTTATTTATATAAGGAAATAAAGTAATTACTTAGTTATTTTTTAAATAGTAAACAATCAACAATATGACTGTTGAAATCATCCACGTCACGTTGTCTTTCCCACGCTAGCCTCTCCACGTCGCCGTCGTGCTGTTGCAGTGGGGAGGTGTTCCACGCCGTCGCTGCCATGCCATATCAGCCAAGCCATGGGAATTCACTCCCACACTCCCGCAATCCCACAATCTTAGCATTGTAAAAGAATTACGAAAATGAGACAGATCAACGAGCCCAATATACTAAACATAAAGTAGCTAGAAAATAAAACGAGTCTGTTTAGCCCAGACTAATAAAAATATAATAAACAGTCTGTAATCGACCTTGCAACATTATAGGCAAATTCTATATTTGCAACATGCATAAGTGTTCGTAGATATGTAAGTAAAGTTCGATCTTAAACACCATCTACGCCTTTTGGGCATATTAGCTTTGGATGAGATGAGAACTTCACAGTCAAACGTGATTGGGTGAAAGTAATACAAGAATAGGTGATTTGCTAAAAAGTCTATACCCGCCTTTTGGGCATATTAGTTTTGGATGAGATAAGAACTTCACAGTCAAGCGTGATTGGATGAAAGTAATACAAGAATAGGTGATTTGCTAAAAAGTCTATACCCACCAACAAAAACGAAAGTCTTGAACTCGCATGGACAAAGCAAATAACTCTTAACTTGTATTAGTGACTAGATGTTATAAAGCTGCTTCTAACACAGTCTTTTCTTCTATTTGCTGGCTCCATTTCGGAACTTTTTGTTCTTGGATTTAAGGAAATGTCACATGATTCTCACAAGTTGTATAAACTTAAGGGAAAATTACTGAACTAGCCGCTTGACCATGTGGTTTACGAAACTAGCCATTTGACCAGGCATAAAAATGCCCTTTCACGCTTCCTCAGCCAAGTGAACTCCCATTTTTATGCACCTTCAACCAGCCACAACCAAGCGGACACGTGTCCCGCTTACCTGAACCGAGCCGTTTCATGCCCATGCCGCTACACAAGCTAGCCGAGCCGTTTCAGACCCAAGCCGAGCCGCTTCGCCCTGGAACTAAGCCGCTTCGCCGGATCTCTGATTTTATGCCGCTTTGTGGTACTGCCAAGCCAAGCCGCTTCATGGCAAGCCGAGCCCGTTCGCCCCGATCCCGAGCCGCTACACCCTGGCACAAAGCCGCTTCACATGCTACATACCCCCAAGCCGCTTCATGGCCAAGCCGAGCCCCTTCGCCCCGATCCCGAGCCGCTACACCCTGGCACAAAGCCGCTTCAGCAGGCCACCTACCCCCAAGCCGTTTCATTTGAATTTTATGACCTTTCAACACATGAATTTTATGCCCAAGCCTTTACATGTGTTTTTTATATATAATTTCGTAACTATATATATAACATCTGAACTTTGCACACATGTGTTTTTTGTCTTCTCGTTTTCTTTGTTTGAATACATACTTTGGTCACGCTACGTTTAGTATAACTCATGGGTGTTAAGTTTGTGATATACACCGGGGGAAACTGGGAGGTTGTTAACGGGAACATCGAGTATGTTGCCGGTCACGATTGTATTACTAGACGTGGTTTAGAAGTTGAAACCAATTTTTCCTACATCACTTTTTTAAGTTATATTAGCAAAATGTGTGATATTCAAAATATTACTCGGATATCCTACCGGATGTCTTCGTTTACAGATCCGATCGATATAATGAATGATAATGATGTTGTTTTTTTCTTTAATTTGACTCGGAGTAAACCGTTTGAATTATTTCAATTATATGTCATTCAAGAACCCGGTGTTGAATCTTCTGATTTTGCATCTTTAAACAATTTCAAAGTTCCTGATTTAAATTTATCTCTTGATGAAAGTGATAAAAAAATTTATGAAAACAGTACCCAATTATACTTACCCAGTAATAGCCAAGGCATATCTTCTATTGTGTTCGAGCCAGGCTACATTTGGTACTCGCCAAGATCTGACGGTCGTGACAGTGATCGTTCGGTCTCGCCGCCCCCATTCTTCTTGGGTGATTGGCCTTAGGAATAATCTATTTTTATTTTCAGATTTTTAGTTTAATCGTACGTTTATATAAATGCTTGTCCATTTGTTTGCTATTGTATATTAATAAATAAAGTCTTGTCTTATTTAGTGTATACTGCAATGTACATAAAATATAAAATTTATCATATATTAACGGGAAAATTAAAATTTAATTTTACAAATTACGGCATCATTAAATGAAAGTGAGCTCCGGATTTTAAAGATAAGAAAAACGTCATGAAAGCCAATACATAACACGCCTGATAAGAAATTGACATAAATATATATATTTATCGCATGTTTTCCATCTCCTTGCCGATATAAACTCCAATAATGATACCTGCAAATTAAGAAAAAGATAAGTAATTTTGAGTTTGAGATTTTAAAGCTAAGAAAAACGTCATAAAACCGAGAGGTAACCCACCCGATGAAAAAATTGGCATAAAACGAGAGATTCTTAAAAAATACAACATTAAAAAATACAAAATTGAAAAAATTGGCATAAAAACGAGAGATTCTTAAAAAAAATTGGAAAGGGGGCGACGCGGCTCGGCTTCACCTTGAAAGGTCATGGCTTCTACTTGTAGCGGCTTGGCTAGCTTGTGGGGCAGGGGCGCGAAGCGGCTCGGCTTGGGTCTGAAACGGCTCGGCTAGCTTGTGTAGAGGCATAAAGCCTTTTCAGGTAAGCGGGACACGTGTCCGCTTGGTTGTGGCTGGTTGAAGGTGCATAAAAATGGGAGTTCACTTGGCTGGGGAAGCGTGAAAGGGCATTTTTATGCCTGGTCAAATGGCTAGTTTCGTAAACCACATGGTCAAGCGGCTAGTTCAGTAATTTTCCCTAAACTTAAAGTGGTTTTGATGATCATATGATGCATTGGATTCGATAGAAATCTCCAATACTCTTATTTTGATTTGACGTGCATTTTACATTTTATATTATTAAATAAATTAGGTTAGAACCCTGTGTATTACACGGGTTGCACAAATGTAATGCAATTTTATATAATAAATAATAAAAAAGATACATGTTTAAAAAAACTCGTATATTACACATGTTGAATAAAATATAATGTCATATGTTAACAAATATAGTCATCAAGATTTATCTTTTAAAAATAAAATTGGTGTACTCTTTACTTGTTATAACATTTTACATTGTTTTTTGTTTTGCATAAATTTAATATTATATAATAAATAATAAAAAATATATATATCTTAAAAAAAACTCGTATATTGAACGCGTTGAATAAAATATAATGTCATATGTTAACACACACAGTCCTCAACATTTACTTTGTTTTTTTTATTTATTATTATGTTAAAAACATGTGTATTACATGGGGTTGAATCCCGGTTTTATGACACATTTAAATTATGAGATACAATTATTTTAGTTAGTTTTATGCACCTTCATGCTTATTTGTTTAGTTTATTCATAAAACACTCTTCTTAAATTGTATTCAAGAGAGTTTTTGTTATAAAAAGGTGGAGATCGATCCCCATGTTCTAGTATATTTCATCATTTTTATGATTTATACCATAAAATCGAGAATTAATTCTCTTTGAATGGAGTATAGAATTGTTCTATTTAAAAATGGTGTTCTTTCTACATGTTGATGCAATATAAGATAAATGATGGGTTTAAACCAATTATAACAGTACGTCTACCATTATAACGATACGTCTAAAAACATTTACAATTTGATAGTAACATATGCCAGACCTAGAATAATTATTTAATTAAAAAATAATACAATTATTAAGTATATATATCAAACGGGAACATTTGATTCCTAATCTTCTAATGAAAAAAACAATACAATTTTTAAGTATATATTAAACCGGAACCTTTGATTCCTAATTTACCATAATTTCAATCATTGAACTTCAAAGTATACATATCTACTCAAAATAAAAACAAACGTTTATTCTATCTTATCTAATTTTTTGTTTAGAATAATTTATGGAAAAACAAATATATTTATTCTTATCTAACTTTTTGTTTAAAATTATTACTATATATTACTATATTACTATTATTACTATATATTATTATTATTATTATTATTATTATTATATATTACCATTACTATATATTAATAATTATTATTATTATTACTATTACTATATATTAATAAATGAATTGAAATTACTAGTGATTTTAATATTATAATAATATATAGTTTTTTAATATTTTTATTATTTTAATATTATAATAATAGTTATTTTCTTTACTTTTTAACTTTAATCCTTTTTTTTAATATCAGGGGTTGGGATAAGCTTGGTGTCAACCGGTATCGAACCAGTACTGGTATCGAAAATACCGAGACGGTCCTGTTCGGTATCAGTACATGAAGGTAAAAAACGAAACTAATACAGAAAACGCCAAAAGTTTGTGCCAATTTGATATTGTAAATCTTTTGGTTCGGGAAATTCAGTGCTGCTACCCGGTATCATTTGCTCATCCCTGATCACAGTTACCGTACGAACGGTATCGTACAACTTTTTTTTTTGTTGATTTCCTTCAACTTTTATTTTTTTTCTTTTTTTAGTTTCAGGGGTAGGGATGAGCTCGGTGCCAACCGATACAGAATCGGTACTGATACCGAAAATACCGGTTACGGTACCGGTATATGAAGGTAAAAAATGGTAGTGAACCGGTACCAGGAACGCCAAAAGTCGGTACCGAATTGGTACTTAAGATCTTTCGGTTCGGCAAATTTGGTACCGGTACCCAGAACAATTTGCTCATATCTGACCACGGGTTTCATACGAACAATATCGCTACCATACAACTTTTTTGGTTGATTTTCTTTCGGTTATCTTTTAGTGTTTTTTTCTACATTTTCTTTTTATTCTTGTCAGCAGTTTCGTTCGCAACACGCTTGTAGTGATTTCAAAACACATGTAAACACAGACTAAATAACAAAAGAAATTCGTCGCAACGCGACGAACTTCTTTAAACCTAGTTATTGTTATTATTTACTATGATCATAATAAAAATAAACGTTTATATTCTTATCTAATTTTTTTTAAATTATTATTATTATTATTATTATTTAATACGATCATCATAAAAACAAACGTTTATCCTTATCTAAATATTTATTCTTATATAATATTTTGTTTAAAATTATTATTATTATTTAATATGAGAGATAAATAGGAAAATAAGATGACAAAGCACCAGAAAGCGACACGTGTCCAATTTTTTTTTTTTCCGTTTATTAGTATAGAAAGAGGAAGATTATTAAACAAATTATTTGATCAACCTTATTTTGTAAAATGAAAGAGAAAATTATTTATGCGATTTATATTTTCACCTTTAGCTTTAAGTTTTATAAATAACCTTTAACTATATTGGAATATTGAAAACGAAGGCCAAATAATCGGAATTCCATCACACGCCAGGCACGTAGATTTATGTTTACTTAACGGCAAATAAGTGATGTTGTTAAGAATGGAATGATTACATTATAAAATAGTGAAACTCGACTAATTTTTGGACTTTAAAGAGTGACATGTGAAACGATTTCAATAACCAACCCGTGTTCACCACCCTTCACTTACATTGGTTGTTATAAAAATACACGATATGGATACCACAACAACACTAGCCTGCTTTTGGTACCACATTGCCACATTGGAGGGGCGGTGCTCCCACTTCTCGCTCTAGCATCATCCTCTTTTTTCTTCACTTCCTCTCAGTTGTGTTGGCTATTGGGATGCACTTCCCATTTCGGCTTGCTTTTCATGATACCTAGAAGCGAGGAAGTGTTGTACCACCTTGTCATGTCAACCTCGCCCCGCTTCGTCTTTCTTGCATGCCGTGTGAGATGTAATTTGCTACTAATTTTTTTTAAAATTTTTGTTATCTTCTAACAATATTTTTTGGATGACAAAATACAAGAGGCATGATACGAAAGAAAGAAAATAGCTAGAAAAAAGTTAAAATGAAAATAATATTTTATTTAGCATTATAATTCTCATCAAAACACTAGTCAAAGATACAGCTTGATCAAAATATGTTTCATTCAATATTTTGCTTATTGGTTAAGATGAGTTCACATATTTCATCTAGATATTAAGTTAAGTGATACTTGATATATACTTATCTTTAAAAACACTTAAGATAGATAATAGGAATATTTGGAGAGTTGTAAAATATATTGTATTTGATTGATATGTGGTGATAAAATTAAAATAATATTCCCAATAAGCAGGGATATGATGGTAGGGAAGGGGGCATTGGGTTCTCTGTAGATTCTGTTATCTAAAAACAAACCCCCTGCTCTCTCTCTGTCCCTCAACTTCTGCCTCTATGTAAAATATTAAGAATGGTTAATGATTCAAAGTCTTAACTGTTTAGTGGAAGTTTTGCTATTCAAAAAGGGGTAACAATGTAGCTTATTGTCCGTTTACCAACTATCTCGATGTAAATTTATAACACGAAAAATTTGTGATATCAGATGATGACAACCTTAACCGAATTGACTTAAACCCTCTCACACTACATGAGATTTGGGATGTGAACGAGCGAGCCCAAGCAAACATATATTAATTATTTAGTTATCTATTTATACATATAGATGAAGTTATTTTATAAAGTCTTCTAAATCTAAGAAGTGGATAAAGACGTAATGGATCGCAAAATATAACACAATGTGAAGAAAAAAAGACACAATGACGTAAATATAGAAAAGATACAATAATATGAACAAAAATTCTAAAATTTACAAGCTATACATCTAAAGGCATGTTTGGCTAAGTTTTTTATAACAACTTATTGACTTATTGGCTTTTTCAAAAATAATTTTCAAAATAACTTTTTGGCTAAGGTGTAAAAGTCATTTTAAAAAGCTAGAATATTCCGACTTTTTAAACTTTTTTGGCTTAGACCATATGTAGTCGTTAGCCAAATAATACCCCCACCCTGTGGCGTTTTCTGCCATGTGACAGTCCAGTCAGTAGGAATGGCAATGGGCCGGGTTTGGGCCGGGTATTAGTAATCCCAAGCGCGTACCCGGTTGTAATTCTTTGGCCCGTACCCGGTTGTAATTCTTTGACCCGTACCCGGCCCGTTACCCGTCGGGTATTTACCCATCGGGTATCGGGTATACCCGCGGGTAACGGGTATACCCATTAATTTGTTAAAAATATCATTGAAACTCTCATGTGCATTTTTTACTCTAATGTTTATATAATTTACTACTTTAATAACTACAACAACGGAAAATATGACCAATAACATACAAACATATCATATTCAAATGCATATATGAAACATATATCTACATAATTAACTAATTAATGTACTGCTACTTTGGAACTCATAATGTCAATTTATATAATTTGCATTTAATTGAACACCAAACATGAAAATAGTAGCATTAATCAGAACCCAAATAATCTCCCTAACAATTTGAAATGTGTTTAGAAAATTCCAAAACCAACACACATTTTAAATCTACGTAAAAACAACACACCTAAACATAAAATCTTGTGTTTGTATGTTAAAGTCTCGAAGACAAACAACAAAGCAAAATAACATGAATAAGTGTATGTACTAAAGTTTATATAAATGGAAAATTAAATTTAAAATAATATGCTTTTCGGGTATTATTCGGGTAAACGGGCCGGGTATCGGGCGGGTAAGGCTAAATCCCATACCCGTACCCGAATATTTTTATATTTTTAATCCCATACCCGGCCCATACCCGTCGGGCTTCGGGTATACCCGGCCCGTATGTTTCAGGTTTCGGGTATACCCGTCGGGCTTGAGCTTTTTTGCCATCCCTACCTGTCAGCATGGGGGCATTATTGGGCGTTATTGCAAAAATGTCGTAGTGGGAATAATGTCCAATAACGCCAATGCAATCATTACACAATTATTTATTTTTTTAAATTTAAAACTAAAAATACTTCATTAATTTAAAAAAAATTACACTAGAAATAAAAAAAAAACGGAAAAAAAAGTTAAAAAAAAAGATGATGATCTAGAGTCCGTATTTTTCCTGAATTTTTTGGCGATGCATTTGCGCAAGGATTAACGCGTCGCCTTGGAGTTGGTCGATCGGTTTGGAAAAAAACTCAATGTCCTTTTCCATTTGCCTCGCCTCATGCATCTCGTTAAACTTTTTGGTTTCGGTGACGCGTTCTTTCATAGTCTCTAAACATTGGTGGCCGAGGTATCGAATGTCTTGGAAACGACGGTTCATCTTCTCGAAATCTTCCTTCAACTCGAGATCGGAAGACGACTCCACCGGTTTTTTCCCGGTTCGCTTATCTTTTCTTCTACCGGGCGGTCGGGCCAACTCTTCTTCAAATTGCTCGTCAACGTCCACAACAACATTTAGATCGACATTGCGGGCATCGGAAGTCGGTGTTTCAGGGTCAATGGAGGATGATGTTTTTGACCGTTTAGCTCGACGTCTACTACTCGACGTCATGGTCACTACGCCCGCCCACTTTGGACTTTTTCGTAGTAGTTCCCAACACTTATAGTACGGGAAAACGCTTTTCGTTCTCTCGTACTCTTCCATAGCCCTCCTTAAAACCCCGACGTCACCTTCTTCGCTTGGGCGATTATCGTAGTTACGTTGATACACTTCTTGGAAGGAGTGACACTTGTTTTTGATGTCGGTCCATTTGCTAGAAATTGAATCTTTGTCACGATGTTCGCCCTTACCCCACGTGCTATAAAAGAGTGCACGAATCCTATTCCAAAAATCGGGGCCCGTTTGAAAGTTTGCTACAAATTGAAAAATAAAGTTGAACGTTAAAAATAAAATAAAATAGACGTGTACGAAAAAACAAGTAAAAAAAAATATAAAAGTTACCAATATCGGGGTCCTCCGAAACATCGACCCACGCCCGAACCAACGTGTATTCCTCCTCATTCGTCCAACTAACGTAAGAATGCTTACGTCGAGGTTCGTTCGCATCCTTCTTCTTATGCGAAATTTTGCCACGTTTCGATGTCTCTCGCTCCGGTTCGGGTTGCGTCTCCGGCACGATATCTACATCGGGTTCGGCTTGTTGTTGTGAAGGTTGCGAGCCGCCGGCTTGACCAAAGCCGAAAGTCGGTTGCACGAATGGAGTAGCGCCACTCAAGAAAGCTGCGTACGATAACATGTTCGGGTCCATGTCTTGAAGGTTAAAGGGTTGTTGCGGTTGGGTTGTGTTCGGGTTCCCGAGTCTTGAGGGGACACCAAATGGGGGACGGAATGTGTTCATATTTTTAAAAATTGTAGAAGTAGTAGAGAGAAAGTTTGATGGTGTGTGGGTTTTTTTATAAAAAAAGTGTATGAACTAGTGGGTATTTTATAGTGTGTTATATTGGATTTAAAAAAAATAAAGAAACTTACCGTTGCCAACGGTCAACCGTCCACCAAAGCAAATTTTAGGCGTGTTTTAAAAAACGCCGGTGGCCCCTTTTTCTCGAATACCGCCCAAGGGGGCGGAAGCCGGGCGTTTTCCGGCGTGTTTGGTGAAAATTAAAATAAAAAAACACCCAATTACGGGCGGTCTTATTGGCTTTTCCCACCACATAAGCTAATCCAAACACTTTTTTAAAAACTACTTTTCAAAAAGTCAGAAGTCAATATGTACTTTTAACAAAAAGTTCTTTTTCAGTTAAATAAGCTTAAGTGCTGTTTGGTAGCCTCTTAATGACCATTCAGATGGTACCTCTTAATGGTTTAAAACCTCTGAATGAATAAGAGGTAACCTCAAGTCTGAATGGTTAAGAGGTAACCTCTGAATGGTAAATCATCACATGTCACATTCAGGGGCGAAGCTTAATGGGGGCGGGGGGGACGTCCGCCCCCTGGGATTTTTCGCTCAGTAGTGTTATATATGTAGTTTTCGTATAGAAATTTGTGGGTATATACGTTTTCACCCCCCCGGTTCTATAGAAATTTTTGGGTATATATGTTTTCACCCCCCCGGCCGAAAAATCCAAGCTTCGCCACTGGTCACATTCTTCTACCTTCTTATTGGTAAAATTCTTAATGGTTTCATTAAGAGGTAGCCTCCTAATGATCATTCAGAGGTTACCAAACAGCCCCTTAGCCAAACATGCCTTAAAAGTGAAAACCTAAAATCTCATATCGTAGAGTTCGATGAGACGGTAGCAATGCCACTTATGAGGTCAATCGGAGTCCGTTTGATACCTTTCTTACGACTTCTTATTCTTAAGAGACTTTGTATTTGATCTAACTCTTATACATGCATGCATGCATACATACATATACATATGACATATTAAAACTATAACTTTCATATATTACATAATATATATTATGTAGTTTTTTTGTCATATATTTATATAACAATAATAATAATTAAAATGTAATTATATATTAAATACATATAATAAAACTTATATAAATAATAGGCTTGTTAGGCTTGCAAGCTAGTAAAGCTTAGACTCGTTTATTAAAACGAGCTTTAATATAAGATCTTATTTCATATTAATTTAGGTTTTTAGCAAGCTGATCTCAAGTAACTCATAACTAGTAAGCTTGGTTTATATACTCACTATGTAAATTAGTTGATGTTGTTTATAAGATCACGAGATTTGTATGTTGAGTGTTGTTAAGGTTATATGTGTTTGATTATCATCTACATTCGATGTATCATTCCTGTAAACATGTTTCATATATAATTTTAAATTGTGTTTAAAATGATTAGAAATAAAAAAAAACAGTAACCTAGATTAAAAAAAAGGTGGTGAATTTGATAATGTGTGCATGTGATGTAAGTTGATAAATGGATATGAAGATGACTTTGGTATACTAAATACAAAGAGCAGGCACGTGCTTTGTGGATGAGGGGTTCACGTGCCTCGACAGTGGTGTCCATGTGGGTTTTTTTCTTCCTTTCGTCTCGTTGTTTGCCCACCCATCACTTGGTTTGGTTCGTGATTTTTGACATCAAATAAAAAATGATTAAAATCAAGTGGATTGTATATTTTATACATATAATTTGAATCTTTAACCGGGAACAAGTAACACTCGTCTCGGTTTCGGTCCAGTTATGAGTTAAAACCGAACCTATACGTTGTTTTAACCGGGTCCGTGCTAGAGAGCCTCCTCGCACAATAGATCCCCAATTTAAACCCCTCAATGAGAAACCCCTATCACCTAAACTCGAACTTGAGATCTGAAGGGGAAAACTCACCCAGGCCCACCATATGTGTAACTTAAATACTCGTGGCCACCACTAGAGCACTAGTGATGGTTACATATAATCGGTTCTTTTATTTCATTTATTAGAAAGACGGGTTATTTACCGTTTGTTTTTGGTGTAGGTCAATTCAATCTTATTTCAAATAAAGGAAATAAAAGTTTGTACAAATAGAAAGCATCAAAAGAGAAAGATGAGAAAATGATATATACGTCATTCATAAAAGCCTTAAAAAGCCTTGTTTATTTTTTAAATTACATATTGGTTATATAAATTAAAACAATAATAGTTGGTTTTAATTAAAGTTGGGTTATTTTTTGTATTTACGTATAACTTTATAAGTGATATAACCAACCGTATAATCATAACCAATACATAAAAAACTCGGTTATAGAGAAAGACTATAAACCAACCATCGGTTTCTCAATTGACAAGTTAATTCTGTCCAATTTCTCAGTTATGGTCCAGTTATTCATCTTTGAGACACGAAGATCTAACCACTACTTCCAACAATTTTAGTAAGGACACAATCAAAACTCTATAGCCTAGTGGCATATTGGTGGTGTGATAAGGCTTAAGGACCATTAGGTCCTGGGTTCGATTTCCACAAGGGGGTTTTCCCAGATTTATTGGGTTTCTTCCTAAATTGGTGTATAGGTATAATTGCCTAGTGGAGATGGATATGATCAGGTGATTTCACAAATGGCACACTGATACTTCAGTAGTCCGTCAGTGAACCAAATTTGCCGTTAAAAAAAAACTCATAACTAATTGAACCTAAAATTACCGCTTCAACTCACAACCACAAGTCCATAACATCATGTACCAATCAAACACGTAGAAAGAAACATAACCATAAATGATCCACTATCTACTGGGCCAGTAGAGTTGATGGAAATCACTATCCAGCCCAGATAAAGTAAACCGGGCCCCATATGGCCGGCCATATAACATATTCATTAACTTCGGGCCCATTAGCTGGCCCAATGAACATCTAGGGTTTGAAATTGAAACAATGGGGCCGTGTGTTTGAACCCATTAACCGGTAAATAAGGCGAAGCACGTGAACCAATCGAAATTTGTCGCATTAGCCAAACACTCCAACTGTTACAGAAATAGGTCAGATCCATAAACATAACCGCTTGTGCAACTCCAGATCTGTGAACAAATTCGATCAATTCTCTCAATTCAACCATGTTTTTGTTCGATTGGTTCTACGGCATCCTTGCGTCACTCGGTTTATGGCAGAAGGAAGCCAAGATCTTGTTCCTTGGCCTCGATAACGCCGGTAAAACGACGTTGCTTCATATGTTGAAAGATGAGGTTTGTTTTTGTTTGATTTGTGTTTGATGTTGTTGATTGAGTTGTTTTTGGTTTGATTTTGACCTAGATGTGTGTGATTTGATGTCAATTTGTGTTGTTTTGGTTTGATTTTGACCTAGATGTGTTTGATTTGATTGATTTGTTTAGAGATTAGTTCAACATCAACCGACGCAACATCCGACGTCGGAAGAATTGAGTATAGGGAAGATTAAGTTCAAAGCGTTTGATTTAGGAGGTCATCAGATTGCTCGTAGAGTCTGGAAGGATTATTACGCCAAGGTATGACTTGCTTTCATCTTGCTGTTGTTTGATTGCAACATCGTTTAAACGTATGCTTGATTTTTTTGATATATCTACAGCTATGTTTGTGTGTGTATGTTTTGTTGTAATTTCAAATTGTCAGATCTTGAGATGCAAAAAGCAATTTATTTTTGCTTTGAAAGGTGTTTACTTAGAATGAATTTCTTACTTTTGTGGTGCTTGAAGGTTTATGAATGTGTGTGTAGATCTAGGAGTAAAAAGTATATATACAATCTCATAATGATTAAGGCAGTCAGTTAGCTGATTGTTATGGCACAACTAGTAGTTAGTATGTGATATTATTTGAATTCACTATTAGTTCGTGGTGTCATCAATCAAACTGGTTGTTTATATGCGTTTGGTGCTGTAACGTTTTGGTATAAAATAGTTTTGATTTGCATTTGGTCACGTGTTAGTTGTATTCAAGTTGGAAATGAAAATTTACACACGTGAATCTTTCCAAAGTGAATCTTACTGTCATATTGAGTAGCTGATCACATTATCATAAATTGATTACAATAATCCAAAGTGTAAAATGCCCAAATTGTTCAAATTATAAATACCAAATGCATAATTAGAAATAAGTATATAACTAAAACCTATACGTGTATAATTACATTCGGGTTTCAAGTTTGGTGGAATTGAAAACAAGGCATTTTAAAAGTTGATCATTGAATATCATTCTCAGGTCCAAAAATCGATTCATAAACCGGAAAACTAATTCAATTGCATTTATTGAATACAATTCGGTTCGATTCTGGTTTTCTTCAAGGTGTATTGAACACCCCTAGTTGAGTTGTTTTTCTTGCTAATTCTTTTTGAACATATAAGACCTTGAGGACATCATCAGTTTAATCAAAATTTCAAGTTCCTACTTTTTTTAACAGATAATAGTTGTTTATAGTGAGCATAGTGCTTGCTATGGCGGATAGCGTTGCGAACAGTGAGTTTCCCACTATATGATGTTTAGCTCCTTAATAGCTTGAAAATGGCGGATTTAGGTCCTTTGACTTTTTTTTTGATAAATAGAGATTGAACAAAAAGAAGCGTATTTATTTATTTATTTTTTTAGGAATGAGGAAAAAGCGTATATCTTCCATTTTTACCAGAATTTTAATAAATTATACATGTAAAATCTTTCTAAAACTTTCTTCTAGTGTATCGCTAAATATGAAATTGCACCAGCTGTTTCATTTTTATCGCTACGTAGCGTATTGGTAGCTTGTCGCTATCGTCCGCTATTCGCTATTAACAACTATGATTCTTCTTGTGTGCTACTAAAACTTTGACGGTTGTGACAATTTCTTTAGACAAACAAAATTAGCTTGGACATAGAACATGTATAGACCTACTACATAGATTTCTCATCCTCAAGATCTCATTCTATCTGTCATAGTCATAGAGCAGTTTGATGGGTACTGCAACCTGTATTTATTTCATTGTTTGTTGTCTAGAAGCCGAATGACCAAGATTTGAGCTCATGTGGAAACTTGTTACATCCCAAATGAGTAACTTATATTCATCAAGTAACTTAAGAGTAAGGACATATGGAAGAATTGAGTAGTGTCATATTCCATGGATATGATATAGTTACATGAAGTCTGCAAATAAATGGCTACAGGATGTAAGATATGATAACCAATCTGCTTAAAATGTACTTCAGTGCTTCACACATGTTATGATACCGGAAAAGTTATATACTTTCGTATAGGGCATGATAACACCAAACTATAAAATGTCATGGTATGATCATACTATAGTTAATATCGATCATGCTTGTTTATACTGTTTTAATGCCCCTTCGAAAGCAAAACTCTTTTGTGTCAAGTCTGCAAATAAATGGTCACGTGATGTAATTAGATATGAAAACCAATCTGCTCAAATGCTCAATGTACTTTAGTATTTCACACGTGTTATGATACCGGAAGAGTTATATACTTACGTATAAGGCATGATAGCGTTAAACTATAAAATCTCATGGTATAATTCTAATTAATCTCAATCTTGCTTGCATAGTATTAATGCCCCATCTGATGCGATGGACATAATTTTGTCATCAAGATTCTAGGTATTAGCAAAAGTTGGAAAAAATGATTTTTGTATAACACCGATTGTTGTGTGTTTGAAGGGTGGGGGTAACAATGATTAACTTGTTTGTGGGATTTTTGTGTTGTTTATTTATGATAATGAGTTGAGATACATGTATTCCAGGTGGATGCCGTAGTGTATCTAGTAGATGCGTATGATAAAGAACGGTTTGCCGAATCAAAAAAGGAACTAGATGCACTTCTTTCTGACGAGAATCTGTCTGCAGTCCCCTTTCTGATTTTAGGAAACAAGATTGATATACCATATGCAGCCTCAGAAGATGAGCTGCGTTACCACCTTGGGCTGACAGGTGTGACGACTGGCAAAGGGAAGGCAAATCTTCAAGATTCAAGCGTCCGCCCCTTGGAGGTATTTATGTGCAGCATTGTGCGCAAAATGGGTTACGGTGATGGTTTCAAATGGGTCTCTCAATACATCAAATAGCGGGCGCCTGAGCAAATCAAGTATCTTATCTGGGAAATAAAAAAGGTAAGGAAGAATATGATGATTTCCCCAATTTGATTTTGTATTCGTTCTGTAAGAGTGGGATTTTGTTTGTGTTGGCATGTAAAATTCTGTTAGACCAAATTGCTAGTTGTTTTGTTTGAAATTGTTTACTTGTTTTGATGCATTTGCTGTTTTTGTAGATGGTGAGAAATATGTTGCTGAGTCTGAGAACAGCAATTTCTGAACTTTATGTATGGCTGATTTCTTGGAAACTTATTGTTGATCATCTTGATATAAGAGGATACTAAGTAAGAGTCATGGTTTTAGAGCTTGTTTTCAGTAGTTATAATTTTGTGTTATTGGAAAGGCTGTCTGATTGCAAGATCTTAGATTGTGGACACGAAAAACGAACAACTTTGTTTGTTCTACGTGTGAGGTTGCTATGATGTCTCTTTTAACTTTAATCAATCAAATTTAGCATATGTAGCAGTATTAAATCCATATATATTAACATTAATCCTAAATTATATGAGAAATAGCACTAATTTGATCAAATATGGTAATGTTTTCCAAAGCTCATTGCAACCAACCAAAATCCAAAAAGCCGCCTTTGCATTTTAGGCATTGGGTGTCTCATCATTCACTATTTTGTTACATCGTCACCCTCCCATTTCATAACATGTCTTTTTTAAAGGCCAACACAGATTTATTAAAACTGCTCAGCAAGCAAGTACTGGGACAAACAATACAGCAACCATAAATCCCCAATTACAAACAAACGCCAACAATTAAACACCTGATCAACCTGGCATAAAAAATGTTAAAAGACCTCCACTGTGGCCATGTAATCAAGGGAGCCTCCGATCTATTCTTCACCCACAAGAAGCTCATAGTTTTGGTATCTTCGACAGCCTTCGACAAAGAAACCTACGCCCGATTAAATACCTTATCGTTGCGCATACGCCATAAACACTGAAGAGCTGTTAAAACAACGGGCATGCAAAGCATTCTTCTTCTTCTTGGAGCCTTGGATGAAATCGTGCAAACCGAGAAGATCCGTAAACTAAAAGCATAGATCGACTGAAACTTTACACCGTTCGAGAGATATCTTGCCACATAGATTGTGCAAAGGAGCAAGAGACAAAAATGTGCTTGCAAGATTCTGTGACCTCCCCATAAAAACACCTTCCGTCTTAAATCCTTCCACTTTAGGGTTAGTTGATGGCGTGACACCTTTTTAGGAGCCCAATTATTCGCCCATGTTTAATAGCTTAGAGACGACTCGTTAATACAAGTATCAAACATGAATACGACTTGTTTTATTACTTTATAATTCATGACTATAGCATAGTTGCATGTTTTATGTACTAAGAAGGAGAAATGGAGTCTTGCCTCCTAAATTTAATTATTATTTCTTTTTAAAAGTATAAAATAACGTAATGTACTTTTCCTTACTAGGAGGAGACCCATGAACCCAACGGGTAATGAGTAATGCATACCAAACAGGTACCAGACCATGTATGAAATACATTTTATAATTAGATACGTGACTTAGATTGCTACAACTCAGTGCTATAAACTCATCTATACACATGTTCTTTTCAATTGTTTCAAATTTTCAATAATTAGACGCAAAACATCAATTTTGGTAAGCGCAAGCATCAACTTTGGTAAGCTAACAAGGACGGCCGAAGTAAGGGTATAGTTGTAAACCAACCCCTAAAAAGATAAAAGTCTTCACGTTTCTAGACCAAGTCTTAGAAGGATATTGCAAAGCGATTAGCATGGGTTGGCAGTATGAATAGGCGTAGCCTTATTTGACAAAAGTGACCTCCAAAGTTATCGAGAAACTCACTTCTATAAAAGTATTTTACGTTCTACTTTAAATTTAGGGAAATCACCTAAAAGCACCACTAGGGGTGGAGGTACTCTACAAGTACGGAAAGCTGGTGTTACCTGTCAACTCCGTATCCGTGGTATAAAAATATCATTCAACTCCATCTACATAGTGTAAAATTTTTATTTTTTATATATAAAGGATACCCCCGATAAAAAAAAGGGATATTCCTGAATTTTTGGGTTAGATCCGCCACTGAACACCACGCTATCTCATTCCCCGTCCTCATATTTTTAGGGGAAGGCTAAAGTGAATCCCCATACTTTTAGGGGCGAGGAATGGGATGCAGGAGATTTTTAACAAACTAGCGAGATATAACCCGCGCGGACGCTATATGAATTCGATCGGTAGCGGTTCGTTATGCTATCGACACATGCTATAGCAAGCGAAAGAAAAAAACAACAACAAATAAACGATATCGCTTTGGTTCGTTAAAAAAACCCAGAAATCGGCCAAATTAAATAATGTATAAGAGTAAAATAAAATATGTAAATTTTAACTAAAAATAATATGTTATAAAAGTGTACACTAATGAAAAAATGAAAAAATAATATGTTATAAAAGGCCAAAATCAACAATATCTTGAGTTTTGGCTAATAGCAATGTCATTTATTGACTATCCCCTCACGCCCACATTCAGTTGAGAGATAAACTCTAAAGTTTATATTAGCGTGTTTCAAATACAAAAACATATAACCTCAGCGGTCAAAACAAAAGGTTATATATAATAAGAGATACATTAAGAGAACAATTATTTTTAGTTAAATAGGGAATGGGACATGAATGCTCTAAGTTGTTTAAATCGTTACGAGTATCAATGATAAGGCTTAACTTATTAGAGACTAGGTATCTTGTAGTTTAGACCATCTATAATGCCCTAACGCCTCCGACGAGGTGGCAAGGCTAGGTCGTTAAAACCGCTCCAAGAGACGTTATTGGGCGCAAAAAAAGGAGTAATGTGAAATTGACAACCACATCAACAAGGGAAGGGTTTGGTGGACCCCAACTCCCGAGGGTTCTCAACCAATAAAATCCACCCTTTTCTTTTTATTTTTTTTAAATTTATTTGTTATAGATATTAATTAATTAATATTAATTTAATAAGTGGTGAATAGTGAAAAGTTGTAAAACCATTGTACACAATGATAAAAAAAACTTGCAACCGGTTTCCATCCAAGATTTTTTCGAATATCTTCTCACATTATTTCCAGAATAAATGTCAAGAAGTTAGTGATTAAGAAAAGGTAAAACTCAACTTTCATGATTTTGAAAGAGAAATTATCTATCATCCAATAGCGATGGCTGCTTGACAAAATTACCCATAGTAAAGCTGTAATTAGGTGTAATTTGAATTTGCTTATTCTTAAACAAGACAAAAGCATAATGAAAATTTTCAACAGAAGTATGGAGCTATGGCCCCATTTCTCGAATCACTTTATGTACCGATTCCTGATATTGATCTCGCAACTTCTGTTAACGGTCATCCTACCCAATTTTGCTTCTTTTTCCATTCCTATTTTTTAAATTATTCTTTTTCTAAACTTCTTGATTTGATTTAAGATATTTATTGGTCAAACAGAAGAAAAACCACTATTAGTTACGAAGGTTCCAAACTGTTTAGATGATAAGCATGTTATAGCCGTCCACAATTAATTGCAGGGAGACGTACTAAGAGCGTGGGTTTGTCGACTTCCACCGATGCCGGCATCGAAGGAAGGACGAAAAACAATCCAGCGTGAGGAATTTGAAGGACGAATCTTGAAATTAAATAAAAGTTAGGTCTTGTTTTAATCAAATATCATCATCATCATACTCATACTTACAAAAACTCAGCAATAGTAAACCTAAGGTAGTGTCTGAGAGGGGTAAAATGTAGATAGCCTTATCTCTACCCCGTATGAATAGAGATGCCGCTTCCAGTGAGACCCCCGGCTTAATAGTAGTTTTGCATCAAGTTTTGGACATAAGGCACATAACACTCAGCAATCGAGACAAAGGTCAATTAGTGCATGTACCCCCTTGTCTTTCGACTATCAACGCCACCACATGATGCATGATTAACCGTCCCCTCTTTTAACGTTATATTCATGAAATTAGTAAAATAACGTTAAAATTAGTGCACTTTCACTTTTGCCCCTCTGAGCGCCCACCCATATATACATCATATGCGCATACCGCAAGCGGGCGTTACTGAGTATGATGATGCTGATGATGATGATATTTAATTAATTAAATATAATTAATTAAACTATAATAATTGCACTCTCTATCCTGTACGTAAAACATATCAACAGACAGTGTCCTTTCCTCCAAATCCAATTAACTTTTCTAGTTAAATCCCCTCACGTGCATATCACGTGAGGGTAGTATTGTCTTTTAAACACATTTTTTTTTTTTTTGCAATAAAAGGTGTTCCTCTCCTCCTTTTTTCATAAAATTAGGGTTTCAAAATCATTGTGGCGACCGAACACATATACATAATGAAATTGTAAATCATGAATTCCAAATTGTATCATTAAAACAATTGAATCATTTATGCAAAATGTTTAAAAATCGTTATTATCCTTTATAAATTTTGTTCTATTATGCAAGTTCTTCATGATACTGATGCGTGCGAAGTGTTACTATTATTAGGTGTATATTTTAAGCCCTTTTTAACACTTATTTTAGCCAAGTTTTAAATTTATAAAACACGATATTTTACTAACACTAAACACACATATGGGCAAGTGCACCCATCGTTGAGCGTAGTATAGCGTTGGTAAGATACCGAGGTCGTCCAAGGACACAAGAGCTTTTAGTACCGGTTTATCATCAACGTCTAACCAAAATAAAAAGTTTAGAAAAATGTTTTAAACTAAGAAAAGATAAAAACTAACTAAAATGCTGAAAATAAAATAAAATAAAAAAAAGATAGACAAGATGAATCACTTGGTTCCGACTCGTATCTAGTATAACCTTTGATTATTTCCGCACTTTTGCACATAATTAAGAGATTATCTTAGTTATTGTAGTAGGCCCCTCTTTTGAAGGTGACGTTACCCTCACCCCAGTAGTTTGAGTCAGGAAGGATACAATCCTAAAAGGGTGGATTATTGGAAGATAATGAATTAAGTTATTAATGCAGTATTGTGGTAGGCCCCGCTTTTGGCGGTGACGTTACCCTCGGCTAAGTAGTCTGAGTCAGCAGGGATACAGTCCTAAATAGCCGTGTTATAGTATTAATAGTAGTTAACTTATGAGGGATCAAAGAGTTTGGACCCCCGCCATCCAATACCGTGAGGTATTGAAGGAGGTCCTACTAAATTTGACCCAGGTCTATTGCAAGACCTCTAAACGCTGAACAATGGCAAGACCTTTATCAAATCGTTCCCTTAACCCCCGACCAGGTAGCCAACATACCTCCATATAGACCGTGGAGATATGAATGGTGAAATTCCTTTATTTTATATAGACAGTAAAATAATGCCAAGACACCACGGACAAACGATAAGGAAAGATCACCTTCAACATAAGTAACTAGTTATTAAAGTCATTAATACAAAACCAAATAAAAAGTGCAAAAGATTAGAAATAAAAAGTATTATACTAGACACTTTGTCTTCACCAAGTGATGTAAGAGACTTAGGCAAACATGGCCTTGATTGTCAAGAACTCTTACGATCAATCTTGGATCCCGAGACGACTCACACACTCTACGATGGACAATGGATGATGGTGGTGGATGATGGTGTTGTGATGGTGGTGGGTGGTGGATGAAGTGTGAGAGAGGTGGTGTGCCAAGGGATGAGATGAAATGAATCCAAGCACTCCTATTTATAGGCTGAACAGAGAGCTGGGCACGGCCCCGTCCCTGTCTGACACTCTCTCTCCTCATTAATTGTAATTCGCAATTACAATTAATGCGTCTGTTGTACTTTCGACACGCCCCCGTGTCCGCTGGGCACGACCCGTGGTGGGCAATAGAAGCTTCTATAGGTTTGTCTTTTCTGCTGCTTCTTGGGCACGGCCCCGTGCTGGCTGAGCACGGGGCGTGTTCAGTCTTCTGTCTCCTCTATTTTGCTTGGGAGGATGCCGTTGAGGGGTCGGGCAGTCCACTAATGTTCCTTTCCTTGTATTTATGTTGGAATTAGCTGTCTTTTTGCTTCTTTTGCGTTTTTGAGCTTATTTAATCCTGAAAATACAAAAGGAAGACAAAAACACACTTTTTCCAATATTAGTACTTAAAAAGGGTTACTTTTATGCCTCATTTGATGTAATTTATATGTTGCATTTTACACACATCAAATACCCCCACACTTGAACTTTTGCTTGTCCTCAAGCAAAACTCTTTAACATGTGGCTTACACTCCCAAATGGAATGAGTAGAAGAGAAGGTTTTTTTTTGGCTTGTCGTAGAGTGTTGGGAATCCAAGATATTTTTGGGTTTTATCTTTATTTATTTACAATCCTATTCGTAATGATTTATTTAGAACTTTTCATAGGAAAAATTACTTATTTGGGCATGACATGCCTTTTTAAAATTCTATTTATATACAAGTTCACATACCTCACGGGAGAAATCACTCACACTCGGCCGAAGGTGTATTTTTAGTGAATCACTCGATAGCGGCATGGAACTTATTCCTACCATAAGCTTGCCAAGCAATCAATCCTCCTCCTTTTTAACTTTTATACCTTTGTAGATATCAAGAGGACTTTGTGGGTTAAGGGTTAGGCTTGGGTTAAAGGTAGGTGGTTGGGATAGTGGTTAGTAGAAAAAAAAGGGCGAAAAAGCGTAACAAGTGTCGGTTTTCGTAAGATTTTCTATTTTTGCAACTTTTTATTTTGATGAAGCTTTTATTCAAACAAAGTTATTTTTGATGAACTTGTTTGTTTATTTTCTTTTTGCTTCATCAACAACACACATTTTTTTTTTTTACAAAAAACCAAACTTGTTACTAAAATAAAGGGTTAAAAATAAAAAGGTTTTGGTGGGAAAAAGGGTTTTTTGGTTTGGGTGATGAAATGAAAAGGTTTAGGCTCAAAGGGGTTAACTAGGGGGATTTTTGGGTAGGTGGTAAAAGAAAAAGAAAAATAATGGTGTAGAAATAAAAAGGGGTTAGTCCTAATGCCTCCATCATTTACTTACTCGGGTTTAAGTTGATAAGGACCGGGAATGTATCGTCAAGGCAAGTTCTAGAGTTGTAAGAACCAAGCGGCTATTCACACAAGAAACGAAAGATGAGCATTTAGTCTAATGATATGTAATTGTATGCTCAATAAAGGCTCAAAACTCACTTTTGTGGGAATGAGTTTTTATGTGATCAAGTATATATAATCAAATTTTAACTAAGTTTGTCATGCATTTTCATAATTTTCTTATGTTGGTTCTTTTTATCACTACGCTATCGGTTGTAAATTCGTAAAAATATAACCTTTTTGAGAACTTGAATTTCCCGAGTTAAACCTAGACAAGTAAAAAAAAATGAAATTTTTTGAAAAAAATTTGGGGTGATTAGCGGTTCCAATAGAGTTTTGTGTAAGGCTTGTATTTAGGACTTTCAAAATTCAAGGTTTTAGCATCCCCCCCACACTTAAATTACACATTGTCCTCAATGTGTCCCAAAAATAAATTTTTAGGTTGATTAGATGTGTAAAATAGTGTTTAAAAAGCAAAAATTTGTGTTACTGGGCACTGAACACGGCCCCGTGTTATCCGGGCACGGCCCCGTGTTCAAGTGCCAGTAACAAAATTGAAATAAGAGATACAGAAGTCTGGACACGGGGGCGTGTTGGGTGAACACGGCCCGTGTCCAGGTACCTGAACTGGGCGTTTTTCTGCAGGTGGTTCAGCACGGGGCCGTGTTGGTTGGGCACGGCCCGTGTTGAACCTTCTGGACTGGAGAGAATTGTCGGGTTGCCTCGTTCTTGTGCATGAGGTCATTTTTCTCGTTCCCCTTTTCATCCTTTACCACCATGAGTGTGTTTTATTCCTGAAAATTAAAACTAACTAGAAAACATGAAAATTAATCTAAATTAAACTAAGGATAGTTCCGTGGAATGCCTCCATGGTGCGCCACGTTTATAAGGGTCCTTGGCTAGACCCAAAGCCTGGTCATATGTTACCCAAGTGGGATGTATTGCATCCCATGTTACACCGTCGGAGAGCGTCATCCAAGCTTGAGTCTATGACCTTCATGTAGTTGACCGGATCTTCTTCCTCTACTCGCTTTCCACATTCAAATTTTACTTCCTCATCCCCAAACTTCAATGTTAGAGTTCCGTCATTCATATCCACCAATGCTTGGGCGTTGGCTAGAAATGGCCTCCCGAGGATGAGAGGGACATCGGTGTCTTCTTCCATGTCTAGGATGACAAAGTCGGTTGGAAAGACGAATTTGTCAACCTTGACTAGCAGATTTTCGGCGACACCTTGTGGGAATTTGACGGACCTGTCGGCGAGTTGTATGCTCATCTTTGTAGGGCTTGTTGTTCCTAGGCCGAGTCGCTTGAACATTGATGTGAGCATGAGGTTGATGCTAGCCCCAAGATCGGCTAAAGCATTTCGGACGGGGGACTTCCCAATCGAGCAAGGGATTGTGAAGCTCCCGGGGTCGATTTTCTTTTGTGGAAGTTTGTTGAGTACTAAAGCTGAGCATTCTTCGCCTAAGTTAACTAATTGCAATGATTCAATTTTCCTTTTGTGAGTGAGGAAATCCCTCATGAATTTTGCATATTTAGGCATTTGGGTTAGGACCTCAATAAAAGGAATATTAACATGCAATTGTTTTAGTAAACTTTCGAACTTTGCGAATTGCTCATCGGTCTTTTTACGATTTAACCTACCGGGGTACGGAATTGGAGGAGTCTTGGTGGGCTCTTGATTTGGTGTAGAAGCCTTTTCTGGCGCAGGAGGAGTCACAGGCTGGCTAGAATGGCTTCTTTCATTTGGCGGCAATGGAGCATCCTCGGGACCCACGGTTCGATTTCTTAATGTGATGAGATGTACTTGTGCCTTCGGGTTCGTTTCGGTATTACTAGGTAACGCGCCTTGTGGTCTCTCGGAGAAATTTTGAGCTAGTTGATTTAATTGTTTTTCAACGTTTTGAATGCTAGCTTGTTGATTTCTGAAATTCGATTCCAATTGTTGAAATCGATCCGAGTTTTTCTTTTCAATGTCAGAGATGAGGCGAGATACAGTATCTTCAAGCCTTTCTCTTCCACCTTGTTGTTGAGAGAAATTTTGCGGTTGTTGAAAATTAGTTCGTTGGTTTTGTTGGTTACTACTATTGCCGGGATCTCTCCAACCAAGATTTGGGTGGTTACGCCATCCTTGGTTGTAGGTACCCGTTGGAGGACCCGACGGCCTAGGTCTATTATCAATGTAGTTTACCGTTTCTGCTTGTTCATCTAATTCTTTCATACAACTCCAATTTTCATGTGACCCACCACACCCTTCACAAGCCATAACCGAGGCTGTTTTTGTCATTTCTAGCCTTTTGATTTTTGAAGAGAGGGCCTCGATTTGGGCTTGTAAAGAGGTGCTTTCATCAACCTTATGGGCGCCCGGGGCAATAGATTTATTACCTCGGGGAGTGTGCCATTGAAAATTGGTTTGAGCAATTTCCTCAATTTGGTTATATATTTCATTTGGGCGACGATTACCTAAGAGTCCCCCGGAGCTTGAGTCAAGTGTTTGTCTTGTGTGTGGCAACAACCCATTGTAGAAAGTGGATACTTGTTGCCACACCGCTAGACCATGATGAGGACACTTTCTTAAAAGCTCCTTGAACCTTTCCCAAGTTTCATATAAGGATTCCCCACCCTCTGGTGGGTATGTATTAATTTCAGCCATTAATTTAGCCGTTTTAGCAGGAGGGAAATACTTATATAGAAACTTTTGAGCAAGTTCATCCCAAGTGTTTACCGATCCAACTGGGAGGGTGTTAAGCCAAGCCTTAGCTCGGTCTTTTAGTGAAAATGGAAACATTCGAAGGCGGATGGCGTCATTTGATGCTCCATTGATCCGAAAGGTATCACATATTTCTAAGAAGTTAGTAATATGTAGATGGGGATCCTCGTCCGCAAGCCCGTGGAAGGTTGCGGAGTTTTGGAGCATTTGTATCAAATGCGGCCGAAGTTCGAAGTTGTTGGCCTCGACATTTGGTGCATTGATAGCGGCGCCAAAATTGCCTACGGTAGGCCGTAGGTAATCCATGAGGGTACGTTGGTCCGCCATTGGAAGTGGGTCCCCCGAAGCTTTCTCTTGATTTTTAGCTTTAAGTCTTTTTCTGAGAAAGCGCTCGGGTTCTTCTAGGGGTTCTTTTATGTCTCTACTAGAACTGGTTCTCATGCACTACGTAGGAGGTTCAAATGTGGCGCCTGGGTTCCAAGTCCTGCAACAAAAACAGAAAAGAATGCTGGTCAGAATGTTCACCACGGCCCCGTGCTCAGTGAACACGGCCCGTGGTCAGAAGTACAGTAATCGTTTTCTGTATCCCAGTTACTGGGAGTTGGACACGACCCCGTGTTGCACCGACACGGCCCCGTGTTCAGCTCTCTGTAACTCAAAATAAAAACTGCCAGTGATGATGCTGGGCACGGCCCGTGTCTGACCGGGCACGGCCCGTGCTGAGCTCTGTATAAGCTGAAAAACTAAGAAAATCCTAAAAAAATTAAAAAAAGAAAAATAAAAGATGATTAGGCCGTTGATTCCTAACTTTCTTAAAATCCTTGTGTTCCCCGGCAGCGGCGCCAAAAACTTGATGCGTGCGAAGTGTTACTATTATTAGGTGTATATTTTAAGCCCTTTTTAACACTTATTTTAGCAAAGTTTTAAATTTATAAAACACGATATTTTACTAACACTAAACACACATATGGGCAAGTGCACCCATCGTTGAGCGTAGTATAGCGTTGGTAAGATACCGAGGTCATCCAAGGACACAAGAGCTTTTAGTACCGGTTTATCATCAACGTCTAACCAAAATAAAAAGTTTAGAAAAATGTTTTAAACTAAGAAAAGATAAAAACTAACTAAAATGCTGAAAATAAAATAAAATAAAAAAAAGATAGACAAGATGAATCACTTGGTTCTGACTCGTATCTAGTATAACCTTTGATTATTTCCGCACTTTTGCACATAATTAAGAGATTATCTTAGTTATTGTAGTAGGCCCCTCTTTTGAAGGTGACGTTACCCTCACCCCAGTAGTTTGAGTCAGCAAGGATACAATCCTAAAATGGTGGATTATTGGAAGATAATGAATTAAGTTATTAATGCAGTATTGTGGTAGGCCCCGCTTTTGGCGGTGACGTTACCCTCGGCTAAGTAGTCTGAGTCAGCAGGGATACAGTCCTAAATAGCCGGGTTATAGTATTAATAGTAGTTAACTTATAAGGGGATCAAAGAGTTTGGACCCCCGCCATCCAATACCGTGAGGTATTGAAGGAGGTCCTACTAAATTTGACCCAGGTCCATTGCAGGACCTCTAAACGCTGAACAATGGCAAGACCTTTATGAAACCGTTCCCTTAACCCCCGACCAGGTAGCCAACATACCTCCATATAGACCGTGGAGATATGAATGGTGAAATTCCTTTATTTTATATAGACAGTAAAATAATGCCAAGACACCACGGACAAACGATAAGGAAAGATCACCTTCAACATAAGTAACTAGTTATTAAAGTCATTAATACAAAACCAAATAAAAAGTGCAAAAGATTAGAAATAAAAAGTATTATACTAGACACTTTGTCTTCACCAAGTGATGTAAGAGACTTAGGCAAACATGGCCTTGATTGTCAAGAACTCTTACGATCAATCTTGGATCCCGAGACGACTCACACACTCTACGATGGACAATGGATGATGGTGGTGGATGATGGTGTTGTGATGGTGGTGGGTGGTGGATGAAGTGTGAGAGAGGTGGTGTGCCAAGGGATGAGATGAAATGAATCCAAGCACTCCTATTTATAGGCTGAACAGAGAGCTGGGCACGGCCCCGTGTCCGCTGGGCACGGCCCCGTGCCTGTCTGACACTCTCTCTCCTCATTAATTGTAATTCGCAATTACAATTAATGCGCCTGCTGTACTTTCGACACGCCCCCGTGTCCGCTGGGCCCGGCCCGTGGTGGGCAATAGAAGCTTCTATAGGTTTGTCTTTTCTGCTGCTTCTTGGGCACGGCCCCGTGCTGGCTGAGCACGGGGCGTGTTCAGTCTTCTGTCTCCTCTATTTTGCTTGGGAGGATGCCGTTGAGGGGTCGGGCAGTCCACTAATGTTCCTTTCCTTGTATTTATGTTGGAATTAGCTGTCTTTTTGCTTCTTTTGCGTTTTTGAGCTTATTTAATCCTGAAAATACAAAAGGAAGACAAAAACACTCTTTTTCCAATATTAGTACTTAAAAATGGTTAGTTTTATGCCTCATTTGATGTAATTTATATGTTGCATTTTACACACATCAATACACATCCCATACGCATCAAACACACCCGCTGCCGCAACAATCCCCATCCAACGGTTTCTCTGTTGGGGGAGGGATCTCCGACGACTTCTACGAATCCTTTGTATCCTTCAAATTATCGCATGAATTGATATTGGTCTTAACATGAGAATCATCCATGGTGATATTGAGATTTGAATTAAATATGAGATTTAGATAATTTGTGTTTGTGAGAGGAAATTGGATTGGATTTCGGTGAGATTGATTAAGAGAAATGGTGATTCGTTGAAGGTTATGCAATCGCCGGCGTGGGTGTGAAATATCGCTACAAAAACCTATTATAATCTTGCAATCATGGCTTGAATATCGCCGCTACCATCATCGTTAAAATCGTCGGCACCAAGATCATTTTCCAGCTGCTTTCACAAAACCGAACAGAGATTGAGTTGGGGTTTCTAAAATTGAACAAAAATAAAGGTGGGGCTTCATAAAGTCGAACATGTATATTGTTTTTGGATGGTGTTCGTTAGTGAAGGAGATGGACGGTGGGAGGTAGGGTGGTCAGTGGTGGGTTTGGTCATGGTTGATCTCCAAAAATTCGATCCGGATATATCCAAGAAGCCTTGATTCCAGAAATAGAAAATCTTCAAGAACACGAACAGATCTTCACAGCACCGAAAACTCTTGAATCAGATTGATACCAAACTGAGCCTAGAAACATGTTCTAAAAGGCTCTGATACCACTTCTAAGTCCCAAATATGGATCACTACAATGATATCAATATGATTGCAGTAGTGTAGTGGAATCAAACTAATAACAATGATTCAAGAGAAAGAAAGAAGATGAATTAACACCAAAAGCTTGCATACGATTGATGATAATCGTCTGATACAAGCACTTTCAATTCAATGATGATTTCGATTACAATAATAACCAAAAACCCTAATTGTAAACCAAATACCCTTTTAAATAGTAATGGTCAACATGGCCTAGCCCACATAAAAAGCCCATTTCGAGATCCTTAACCTTATGCATAAACCTTATTGGCCCAACAATCTCCCCCTAGGTTTATGCATTGTCTCCAGCAACACCACTTGCACCTACTCCAGTATTTGCCCCAACACTCAATCTATACTCTTTCACGTAGTAGCAGCATTGGTCCGCATCTTTGCACATACTTCGTATTGTTCAGATGACCGAATTTGGCTGGCACATAGCACAAGTCTTCTTGATGAAAACTTATCAAATCATTTGGATCCACAAGCCTATAAGCTTGGTTAGCACATACAACCACTGCTTCTCCCATCTTTTCTTCATAGATCCAATACTTAAAGTTCTTTAGACACCCTTGAATAAATTTCTTAGGAAGTGGGATGGTTTTTTCTTTCTGAGTTGGTGGCGATATCACTGTTTGTAGACAATTACCAGTATCGGGGTTTATCACCCCTGGATTTGCCTTCAAATAGGCTTTGACCAACATGCGTCAAAAATCTGTCGGGAACTTTGCTTGGATCAATGAAGTTCAAATTCTCATCCAACGGGTTCACGTTCTGATTCTTTGTATGTAACATCCCGAAAATATAAATCTTTATATTATAAATTAAATGTTAGATATAAATAAGATAAAGTAACTAGGAATAAATAACCTAGTCAATCCCAAGTCTTTTAGTAATAAGAAACTTGATTAAAACACCCTAAATAAAACTTGAGGAAAAGTCGAGGGGCCAAAAGTGATGAAATTGAAAATAGTTTTTATAAATTAAAACATAAAAACCCAAAACACACACTTGGTGTGTGTTCTGGTCGTAGAAAACACAGGGAGCGAACAAGGTTCTTTCAACCTAACCCTAATCTACAAAATTACTTCAAATTGAGAAGCCAAATCGAAATCCAAGCACAAATCAGTGATCATCTCGGTGAAGTGATCATAAGGTATGTCATAATTCACAATTTGGTTTCATCTCAAATTCTTGATAAACTTGTGAAATCAAAATCTGAACTTGATTAGTTGATGTTTGGATGAAATTAGGGATGAATTCATGTCTAGGGAAAACCCTAGTCAACAGCTTGTTAAATTGGTGTTCAAAATATGAATTTCATAATTATCCATTTATGTGTTAAATGGGTTTTGTAGAAATAAGATGAACACAAGAATTATGACTATCAAAATGGTGTTAACTGATTTCCATAAGATGAATATGAGAATAGTATGCATGCTAGACATAATGGAATTGAAATTTATGTTTATATTTGGCAAAAATAACAAGTTATGAACTTCCTTTTAAATATGTAAAATTATGCCCTTTAGGTGTTCGTTAAAATGACTAAATGAAAGATAAGTGTTGAAATTTCAAACAAAAACGCATTCATGAATGTTATGACAAATTAATGCGTTATACGATATAATTAGAGTTCTAAACAAGTTGTGTTGAATGGACTCTAAAGGCAAGGAAACCGAGTCTTCGAGCGGACAAGCCGGGGTCGATACGCGCTTGAAAGGAAAGCTTTGAAGGTATGTAACTATTAGTTTTGTCACATTATACAAAAATGTTTAGTTATAGCTTGTTAATAGTATCGTAGTGTGATAAGCGTGTTTGATGTGTCATTGAAGTGACGAAGTTCACTCGATAGATCAAACGGGTCAAATTGAATGATTAGTGTATGTTTGGTAAGCCATAGAAGTGACGAAGTTCACTCGGCAAACTAAACGGGTCAAAATAAATAGTTAAAGTATGATTGGAATAAGCCATACGGGTTAAAAAGAACGGTTAGAATCGTTCGTTGTATCATAGAAAACGGGTCAAAATAATGGTTGGAATAAGCTTGGTTTGTCAATGAAGTGAAGGTCCTCACTCGACAACCAAACGGTCCAAAAATATGTTTTAAAACGATGATGTTTGAAGTGACCTGAAGGTCGCATAATGTGTTGGTGATAAGAGTGCGTAAGCCATGAAGTGGCTACGCTACGTTTGATTTAACGTGTCACACCCCCAAAATACCACATGCGGAAACACTGCGGGACGTGTGACGTACCAGGATCCAAGCCACTAATCACATTGAACCAATAACAAAACATTGCCAAGTTTATGTTTATTAAATTAAGTAATCATAATTGTCAAACAAGAGTTATCAGATTCAGCGGAAGCAAACGACATAATAATGTTTAATGTATTCTCAAAACCAAATGTAATAGTGTTTAAATAACATGCAAGTAATCCTCAGCGACATGACCATGACCCCTCCAACCATCCAGATAGCAAGTTCCCATCCAAAGTACCTAACGACCTGCGAGCATGCAACAAGTGTGTCAGACAACGCTGGTGAGTTCACAGTTTTTCGAAAACGCTAGTTACCAAGTGTTTAATCCAGTTTGTTAACAAATTTGAAAGTAATGTTGATAATATCTCGATACTGAATAAGACGGCTCCTGATGTATGTTTTGTCCGTTCCCCAGTGCTCCTATCAAAGCACTGTACTGGGTCATTAGTTCACACCCATCCTCTCCGGTATGGGGTGAGGGTGCCAAACCTAAGTAGCGCTACCAACTAATACCCCATTACCTCTCCGGTAACAAAAAAGATGGGACTTAAGAGATAGAGAGTGAGAATATTATCCAACATCCCAGTTTTACCCAAAAGACTTATCCCTCCCCGGGATACCCACTGACTGTCCCAACCACCGGGACGCATGCTCAAGAGTAGTGAACTCACCTTGGATTTGCTCGGTATGTTTTAATTACCCATCCAGTTGGTTAACCCCCCTACCGTGGTTACCAAACGATGTCAGTTTCATAGTCATTCAAATCACATATTTGCACGCAGTAAATCACATATGGTTACACAGTTTGCATGCAGCACATATCGAATTATCACACTAGTCCACACCTCATGTATGTTTCACTTATTGGTAAACAGTAAGGTTATCATGTAACACTACATTTCATAACAAAGAACAAGATGCTAAACAACATGCACTTTCAAACTGTTTACTGTTCCAGCCACAATCCCCTTCGACGAAACTCCCCAGCGACGAAAGACTACCTTTCGTAGGTATAACATATGATGAAATATATATAATTTTCGTCAGGATGGGGTTTGGCGAAACTCCTGACTTTCGCCCTGAAGATGGTGGGATCCGAGATTGAGGCATATGTGAAACGGTCTCATGAGTTGGCTATCATGTGCCCGAACTTGTCCCGACCTCCACACCGGAGAATAGAACTGTTCATCAAGGGATTAGTTCCACGGGTGAAGGGTTTGGTTACTGCGGCTAACCTCAACAACTTACCTCAGATTGTCCGTTTGGCTCACAAGATCACCGATCAGGAGGTGGAGAGTGGTTCGTTACCACCGCGCGTTTCTGCCACTACTGATGTTGCAACCACAGCTACTACACCCACTACGGATAGCAAGTGGAAATGGAACGATGTAGATAAAGTGATGAACTCGAATCAGTGACAGAAGTGGCCAGACAATAACAGCAATCGCAGCTTCAGTCAGTCCTCTGTTAATCAAAGCCAGGGCAACAGTTCGGGTCAAGGTTCTTACGCGGGGAAACTACCAAAGTGCAATAAGTGCAACTATCACCATCGGGGACAGTGTACCCGAGTATGTCACAGGTGCAACAAAGTGGGGCATATGGCCAGGAATTGTAGGGTTTTACTTCCGAATCAGCAGCAGCAACACATCTCGCAACAGCAACAGTCACAGCAGCAGGAAAGGCAACAACCCCAGCAAAACCGTGGAAATCGTAAGGGATGTTTTCAATGTGGAGCCGAGGGTCACATCAGGCAAGACTGCCCTCAGCTAAATCAGAATGCTGGTGGTAACAACAATGGGAACAATAACAACGGAAACAACAACAATGGGGGCAATGGTGGAAATGGCGCGCATAGGAGAGTGTTCACTATTGGAGCTGGGGAAGCTCGTAACAATGGCAATGTTGTGACTAGTACGTTTTCTGTGAACAATCTGATTGCTTCTGTTTTATTCGACTATGGTGCCGATTGGAGTTATGTGTCTTTGGGGTTCAGTCGTCAGTTAGGGTTGACTTCCACACCTCTTGTAAATAAGCATGTAGTGGAACTAGCTGATGGTAAATCGATAGAAGCTTCTCATGTTCTGTTTGGTTGTAAACTTGATCTCATGGGTCAAGTGTTTGACATTGACCTACTCCCTGTTACTCTTGGAAGTTTTGATGTGGTCGTTGGCATGGATTGGTTGTCGAAGCATCAGGCGGAAATTCTCTGTAAGGAGAAGATCATGCGTATCCCTCTCCCCAGTGGGGAATCTCTGTCAGTACAGGGACATTGCAGTGGTGCCATGGTTGGCATCATCTCAGTCATGAAAGCCCAGAAGTGTCTACGGAAGGGCTACCCTGCTATTCTAGCTCTTGTCACCAATTCACAACCTGAAGAAAGGAAGATCGAGGACCTTCCAGTTGTTCGTGAGTTTCCTGACGTGTTTCCTGAAGAGTTACCTGGTTTACCTCCACACCGTCAGGTGGAATTTCCGATTGACCTTATGCCAGGAGTGTCACGGCCCCCGACCCGGTTTGACCCGTTTCAGGAGCCGCGGGACAGAAATCCCGTGGTATTTAATTAACAGCGGAATTTTCTTCAGGATCTTTTAAAAACTGAAATATTTCCCGATTATTTTATTTCACAACTCGGGATAAAACCCGGTAATTTACAATCTTGAGATTTCACGAAGAAATCTCTTATTTTACAAAACATGTTTCTTTATTTTATATTGTGCCACTTCCTTAAGCTTATAGTGCTTCTCGGCACTTTTTCCTGGATCACATCAGATCACCTGAAACATGTTTGAAAAATGTTTTGTCAGCGGGAAATACTGAGTGAATCATTCTATTTACTAAAACGACTCGTTTGTTATAATTTACAGTATTAAGAGTGATTACAATGTTTCTGATATCAAACCAACTACCCACGGTATTTGTCACTCGACCGGATCTGTGACTATGGTCATATCCCCCATTGGCTGCCCCAATGGTGACGATTATCAAGTAATGTATACAAAACCCCACATACCGGCTGTAACTTGGTGATTACAAAGACTTAATCCCCGTAATTATAACTTTGATAATAAACATGATTTTGAAAGTAATTTGATAAAAAGAGAATGCCTCACTTTGCAGATTTAATTTGAGCAGAGCCTAGCCTACTGATTAGCCTTTTTATCCTAAATTTAATAACAAGCACACAATTCTGGGTTAGTAATCAATACAACATTTACGATAACTCACGAGATCAACTGATGCGTGCGAAGTGTTACTATTATTAGGTGTATATTTTAAGCCCTTTTTAACACTTATTTTAGCCAAGTTTTAAATTTATAAAACACGATATTTTACTAACACTAAACACACATATGGGCAAGTGCACCCATCGTTGAGCTTAGTATAGCGTTGGTAAGATACCGAGGTCGTCCAAGGACACGAGAGCTTTTAGTACCGGTTTATCATCAACGTCTAACCAAAATAAAAAGTTTAGAAAAAATGTTTTAAACTAAGAAAAGATAAAAACTAACTAAAATGCTGAAAATAAAATAAAATAAAAAACAGATAGACAAGATGAATCACTTGGTTCCGACTCGTATCTAGTATAACCTTTGATTATTTCCGCACTTTTGCACATAATTAAGAGATTATCTTAGTTATTGTAGTAGGCCCCTCTTTTGAAGGTGACGTTACCCTCACCCCAGTAGTTTGAGTCAGCAAGGATACAATCCTAAAAGGGTGGATTATTGGAAGATAATGAATTAAGTTATTAATGCAGTATTGTGGTAGGCCCCGCTTTTGGCGGTGACGTTACCCTCGGCTAAGTAGTCTGAGTCAGCAGGGATACAGTCCTAAATAGCCGGGTTATAGTATTAATAGTAGTTAACTTATGGGGGGATCAAAGAGTTTGGACCCCCGCCATCCAATACCGTGAGGTATTGAAGGAGGTCCTACTAAATTTGACCCAGGTCCATTGCAGGACCTCTAAACGCTGAACAATGGCAAGACCTTTACCAAACCGTTCCCTTAACCCCCGACCAGGTAGCCAACATACCTCCATATAGACCGTGGAGATATGAATGTTGAAAATCCTTTATTTTATATAGACAGTAAAATAATGCCAAGACACCACGGACAAACGATAAGGAAAGATCACCTTCAACATAAGTAACTAGTTATTAAAGTCATTAATACAAAACCAAATAAAAAATGCAAAAGATTAGAAATAAAAAGTATTATACTAGACACTTTGTCTTCACCAAGTGATGTAAGAGACTTAGGCAAACATGGCCTTGATTGTCAAGAACTCTTACGATCAATCTTGGATCCCGAGACGACTCACACACTCTACGATGGACAATGGATGATGGTGGTGGATGATGGTGTTGTGATGGTGGTGGGTGGTGGATGAAGTGTGAGAGAGGTGGTGTGCCAAGGGATGAGATGAAATGAATCCAAGCACTCCTATTTATAGGCTGAACAGAGAGCTGGGCACGGCCCCGTGTCCGCTGGGCACGGCCCCGTGCCTGTCTGACACTCTCTCTCCTCATTAATTGTAATTCGCAATTACAATTAATGCGCCTGCTGTACTTTCGACACGCCCCCGTGTCCACTGGGCACGGCCCGTGGTGGGCAATAGAAGCTTCTATAGGTTTGTCTTTTCTGCTGCTTCTTGGGCACGGCCCCGTGCTGGCTGAGCACGGGGCGTGTTCAGTCTTCTGTCTCCTCTATTTTGCTTGGGAGGATGCCGTTGAGGGGTCGGGCAGTCCACTAATGTTCCTTTCCTTGTATTTATGTTGGAATTAGCTGTCTTTTTGCTTCTTTTACGTTTTTGAGCTAATTTAATCCTGAAAATACAAAAGGAAGACAAAAACACTCTTTTTCCAATATTAGTACTTAAAAAGGGTTAGTTTTATGCCTCATTTGATGTAATTTATATGTTGCATTTTACACACATCAAATACCCCCACACTTGAACTTTTGCTTGTCCTCAAGCAAAACTCTTTAACATGTGGCTTACACTCCCAAATGGAATGGGTAGAAGAGAAGGTTTTTTGGCTTGTCGTAGAGTGTTGGGAATCCAAGATCTTTTTGGGTTTTATCTTTATTTATTTACAATCCTATTCGTAATGATTTATTTAGAACTTTTCATAGGAAAAATTACTTATTTGGGCATAACATGCCTTTTTAAAATTCCATTTATATACAAGTTCACATACCTCACGGGAGAAATCACTCACACTCGGCCGAAGGTGTATTTTTAGTGAATCACTCGAGAGCGGCATGGAACTTATTCCTACCATAAGCTTGCCAAGCAATCAATCCTCCTCCTTTTTAACTTTTATACCTTTGTAAATATCAAGAGGACTTTGTGGGTTAAGGGTTAGGCTTGGGTTAAAGGTAGGTGGTTGGGATAGTGGTTAGTGGTTAGTAGAAAAAAAAGGGCGAAAAAGCGTAACAAGTGTCGGTTTTCGTAAGATTTTCTATTTTTGCAACTTTTTATTTTGATGAAGCTTTTATTCAAACAAAGTTATTTTTGATGAACTTGTTTGTTTATTTTCTTTTTGCTTCATCAACAACACACAAATTTTTTTTTTTTTACAAAAAAACGAACTTGTTACTAAAACAAAGGGTTAAAAATAAAATGGTTTTGGTGGGAAAAAGGGTTTTTTGGTTTGGGTGATGAAATGAAAAGGTTTAGGCTCAAAGGGGTTAACTAGGGGGATTTTTGGGTAGGTGGTAAAAGAAAAAGAAAAATAATGGTGTAGAAATAAAAAGGGGTTAGTCCTAATGCCTCCATCATTTACTTACTCGGGTTTAAGTTGATAAGGACCGGGAATGTATCGTCAAGGCAAGTTCTAGAGTTGTAAGAACCAAGCGGCTATTCACACAAGAAACGAAAGATGAGCATTTAGTCTAATGATATGTAATTGTATGCTCAATAAAGGCTCAAAACTCACTTTTGTGGGAATGGGTTTTTATGTGATCAAGTATATATAATCAAATTTTAACTAAGTTTGTCATGCCTTTTCATAATTTTCTTATGTTGGTTCTTTTTATCACTACGCTATCGGTTGTAAATTCGTAAAAATATAACCTTTTTGAGAACTTGAATTTCCCGAGTTAAACCTAGACAAGTAAAAAAAAAATGAATTTTTTTTTGAAATTTTTTTTGGGGTGATTAGCGGTTCCAATAGAGTTTTGTGTAAGGCTTGTATTTAGGACTTGCAAAATTCAAGGTTTTAGCATCCCCCCCACACTTAAATTACACATTGTCCTCAATATGTCCCAAAAATAAATTTTTATGTTGATTAGATGTGTAAAATAGTGTTTAAAAAGCAAAAATTTGTGTTACTGGGCACTGAACACGGCCCCGTGTTATCCGGGCACGGCCCCGTGTTCAAGTGCCAGTAACAAAATTGAAATAAGAGATACAGAAGTCTGGTCACGGGGGCGTGTTGGGTGAACACGGCCCGTGTCCAGGTACCTGAACTGGGCGTTTTTCTGCAGGTGGTTCAGCACGGGGCCGTGTTGGTTGGGCACGGCCCGTGTTGAACCTTCTGGACTGGAGAGAATGGTCGGGTTGCCTCGTTCTTGTGCATGAGGTCATTTTTCTCGTTCCCTTTTCATCCTTTACCACCATGAGTGTGTCTTATTCATTAAAAACCATCCAAACCTTAAAAACCATCATTTTATTGCAATCATAGAGAGACCTTACATAATCCTAAATTTAAAATTAAACTAGATAAAACAAAGTAATAATAAACCATGGAGTTCTAGCCTCTACTTTATTTTAATTAGCAAAATTTCCAAGAAGTAACTAATCTTGGTTCGACAAGGCCTTTTTGAACTCCTTCTTCCGCGTGCGGATCTCCTCATATGTCGGCAAGCCACTCTTCCACCTCTCTTGGAAGGAGAAAAGAAGGCTCATTGGCATTAGTTTGAGGAGTTTCGATTTCCACCGGGATCTCTTGTTGGTGTTCCACGGGAGGTTCCGCCGGAAAGTCTTCCCACCCGGTAGGGTTGTTAATTCCGAGTGCCAGGTTCCAATCCTGTTGAGGGAGGATTGGTTCCATCGGAGGTGCTACAAGAATATTTAACCTCTGGTGCAAGAGGTTAATTTCTTGGAAGCTGCTTTCAAGTCCCATCGTAAGATCGTTAATACGGTCAATTAGGACCTCCTCTACCGAAGTCATTTCGTCGAGAGCCTCCCTTAATGCTATCACATAGTGCACAAGTGTAGCTTCAATGGAGTCTTCTTCCTCTTCGGCTGTTTGACGAATGCACAGAAGATGTTTCGCTGTTTTCACTCGACATTCTACGAAAAATAAACTGAAAAAGTTTATTTAATGAAACAGTTACCGGACACGGCCCCGTGCTCAATGAGCACGGCCCCGTGTTCATCTTTCTGCAGAATTTTGGAGCAAGGAAACTTGGATTTTTAAGTTATTTTCTGAACTTGTGGGGTCTTTTTAGTCGCTAATAACTTAAAACAATGTTACATAACATGTTTTTACCAAGATTCCTTGAACAAAACTCATTAATCCCTACCACAAAGTTGGAAGAATTTCAAACTTTCAATGGTAGTTCTTGGAGAAAGATGGAGAAGAAGGAAATGGCTAAAAGAGGAAAGGACAAGATGGGTTGTTGGAACCTTCTTTTAGACTTACCTAGGATAGTTTGAGAGAAGATTCCTGCAAATCTCTGCCCCAAGTTGGTCCAAATGTGCAGAATTCTTGGCTGCATTTATAGAAAACGACAGCATCCTGGACATGGCCCCGTGCCCAGTGGACACGGCCCCGTGTGCAGGTGGAGTTCTGACACAGTTTGTCCGTATTCTGACGTACTGATCAGAATGGAATCTTTTGATGGACACGGGGGCGTGTTGGCTGGACACGGCCCCGTGTCGAGGGACTGTTTTATGAAGTTGTCTAGTCTTTAAGGAACTTGTTAGTATCGGGTGGTTCCTGACTGGTTGGAACAACCCCAAAGTGCCTAAGATACCTTAATTGTCCTAGACTAAGGCGAGAACGCAAGAGGTTGTCGGTGAGGGTAATTCCTATTTTCATTCTAGGTGGACAAGTCCAACCCTTTCCCTGGCTCTCGTTAAAGAAGGTGTATGCCGAATCGCTCAGGTCTATGTATGCACCGAACGAGGTCGATGGAGAGTCCTTCACGGCACAATCGACACAGGGACGACTATCATCCAAGTCTTTGCTAGGTACGAAGGTATTTTCGGGAGCAACGAGGTTGTTGGAATGTGGTTCCAGCATTTCGTCATGGTCATCGTCTTGGGGTGGATTAATAAAATCCTTCCTAAGCTCTTTTAACCAATTCAGAATTAGCTTTTCTAGTTGAAATAGCTCATCAAGGAGCATTTCCCCTAGAATATCTGGCTGGGCGCATTCGAGGGAGAAATAGTGCTTATTTTTACTTTCGCCCCTCTTAAGGTTGTAAGAAGTCGGAGGGTCCATGTAGTGGGGCCTATAATTTAGAAAGTAGCATTCTACTTCTTCATGTTTGCCTCCACATAATTGACACCACGTACCATAAGAGTGCCGAAAGTAAAAACAATTACTATCACTCATGTTTATGTCAGAATTAACAACCGCCGGGATCTAACGGTTCTGTTTTCAGTAAGTGAATCTTGGGCACGGGGGCATGTTGGGTGAGCACGGCCCGGTGTTCAGCTTACTGTCTGACGTAAAACAGGATTGCCAGTTCCAATGATTGAGCACGGGGGCGTGTTCAGCGGGCACGGCCCGTGCTGAGCTCTGCAGAAGCTGAAAAACTAAGAAAATCCTAAAAAATTAAAAAAGAAAAATAAAAGATGATTAGGCCGTTGATTCCTAACTTTCTTAAAATCCTTGTGTCCCCGGCAACGGCGCAAAAAACTTGATGCGTGCGAAGTGTTACTATTATTAGGTGTATATTTTAAGCCCTTTTTAACACTTATTTTAGCCAAGTTTTAAATTTATAAAACACGATATTTTACTAACACTAAACACACATATGGGCAAGTGCACCCATCGTTGAGCGTAGTATAGCGTTGGTAAGATACCGAGGTCGTCCAAGGACACAAGAGCTTTTAGTACCGGTTTATCCTCAACGTCTAACCAAAATAAAAAGTTTAGAAAAAATGTTTTAAACTAAGAAAAGATAAAAACTAACTAAAATGCTGAAAATAAAATAAAATAAAAAACAGATAGACAAGATGAATCACTTGGTTCCGACTCGTATCTAGTATAACCTTTAATTATTTCCGCACTTTTGCACATAATTAAGATATTATCTTAGTTATTGTAGTAGGCCCCTCTTTTGAAGGTGACGTTACCCTCACCCAAGTAGTTTGAGTCAGCAAGGATACAATCCTAAAAGGGTGGATTATTGGAAGATAATGAATTAAGTTATTAATGCAGTATTGTGGTAGGCCCCGCTTTTGGCGGTGACGTTACCCTCGGCTAAGTAGTCTGAGTCAGCAGGGATACAGTCTTAAATAGCCGGGTTATAGTATTAATAGTAGTTAACTTATGAGGGGATCAAAGAGTTTGGACCCCCGCCATCCAATACCGTGAGGTATTGAAGGAGGTCCTACTAAATTTGACCCAGGTCCATTGCAGGACCTCTAAACGCTGAACAATGGCAAGACCTTTACCAAACCGTTCCCTTAACCCCCGACCAGGTAGCCAACATACCTCCATATAGACCGTGGAGATATGAATGGTGAAAATCCTTTATTTTATATAGACAGTAAAATAATGCCAAGACACCACGGACAAACGATAAGGAAAGATCACCTTCAACATAAGTAACTAGTTATTAAAGTCATTAATACAAAACCAAATAAAAAATGCAAAAGATTAGAAATAAAAAGTATTATACTAGACACTTTGTCTTCACCAAGTGATGTAAGAGACTTAGGCAAACATGGCCTTGATTGTCAAGAACTCTTACGATCAATCTTGGATCCCGAGACGACTCACACACTCTACGATGGACAATGGATGATGGTGGTGGATGATGGTGTTGTGATGGTGGTGGGTGGTGGATGAAGTGTGAGAGAGGTGGTGTGCCAAGGGATGAGATGAGATGAAATGAATCCAAGCACTCCTATTTATAGGCTGAACAGAGAGCTGGGCACGGCCCCGTGTCCGCTGGGCACGGCCCCGTGCCTGTCTGACACTCTCTCTCCTCATTAATTGTAATTCGCAATTACAATTAATGCGCCTGCTGTACTTTCGACACGCCCCCGTGTCCACTGGGCACGGCCCGTGGTGGGCAATAGAAGCTTCTATAGGTGTGTCTTTTCTGCTGCTTCTTGGGCACGGCCCCGTGCTGGCTGAGCACGGGGCGTGTTCAGTCTTCTGTCTCCTCTATTTTGCTTGGGAGGATGCCGTTGAGGGGTCGGGCAGTCCACTAATGTTCCTTTCCTTGTATTTATGTTGGAATTAGCTGTCTTTTTGCTTCTTTTGCGTTTTTGAGCTCATTTAATCCTGAAAATACAAAAGGAAGACAAAAACACTCTTTTTCCAATATTAGTACTTAAAAAGGGTTAGTTTTATGCCTCATTTGATGTAATTTATATGTTTCATTTTACACACATCATCAACCATCACAACGAATGACAAAGTGCTATGCTTAAACATCCGTCGAATTAACGACTAATGACAAAGCATCACCCTAATGTGGGCAGCACTTAAACATCCATTGAGTACATTGATCGATCGGAAAATGAATCGTAATAGCGATCGAGTTATTACCCTGATTGCGGCGTCGATTAGTGAATCGTGTGTGTTAATTGTGGTAAACAGAAGATATCTCGGAGCATATTACGAATTGGTTCGTCGCTCAAATTCCAGAAATCAAGTCCCACGACCCTCTATTTATACCCAAAATTTGTCAACCCTTGCGCACCGTAACACTATAACCCTTACGGTGCGCAAGGGACACCTAAGGGTCATAGGGTTGCCACGTTTGGGACTAGGCCTGCTGACTTGACAATTTTCGTAAATTCAGTTTTGACAACGAGATTTTTAGGATAATCGTAACTAGGATTTACCCCCCCTGAGTTTTAGGGGTCCTGATCCTGATTCTGATTGTTCTGAAAATTTTAGGGTTTGCGCAGAATCACATGGGTGTCTCAATTAGGGTTTCCTATTGGACAAATTAATTTAATAAATATGAATTTTGATGAGAGTTGTTACATTCTCCCCACCTTAATAAAAATCTCGTCCTCGAGATTTACTGAAATAATTGAGGATACTTTCTCTTCATTTCTGATTCCAGCTCCCAAGTGTATTCGGGTCCTTGTTTCGAATCCCACTTGACTTTAACTAGCACTAGTCGTTTGTGCTTGAGAAACTCCACTTTTCTGTCTTCTATCTGAAGAGGTTTCTCTACAAATTTTAATTTTTCGTTTACCTCTATATCTTGGAGAGGTACTACCAAAGATTCGTCTGCTAGATATTTCTTGAGATTGGATACATGAAATACATCATGTACTCCAGCTAACTCTTCTGGTAGTTGTAAACGATAAGCAACTGGTCCTATACGTTGGATCACTGGAAATGGTCCTACGTATCTTGGACTTAGCTTTCCTTTCTTACCGAATCTGACAACTCCTTTCCAAGGAGAAACTTTCAACATTACTTTATCTCCAACTTGGAATTCTAACGGCTTACATCTATTGTCTGCATAACTCTTCTGGCGATCTCGAGCCGTCTTCAGCCTTTCCTTGATTTGAATAACCTTATCGGTCGTCTCTTGCACTATTTCAGGACCTGACAATTGATTTTCTCCTATTTCTGCCCAACAAACTGGAGTTCTGCACTTTCTTCCATATAGTGCTTCAAATGGGGTAGTTTCAATACTTGAATAATAACTATTGTTATAGGAGAATTCAATTAATGGTAAGTGATCATCCCAATTACCACCAAAATCTATCACACATGCTCGGAGCATGTCTTCTAGAGTTTGGATCGTCCTTTCACTTTGCCCGTCTGTTTGTGGATGATATGCCGTGCTTAGATTTAGTCGAGTTCCCATTGCTTGCTGGAAACTTTTCCAGAAATGAGAAGTGAAACGACTATCCCTATCTGATACAATGGAGAGTGGAACTCCATGTAAAGATACGACTTCATCTACATACAACTTTGCCAATCTTTGCATGCTAAAGGTTTCTTTCATAGGTAGAAAGTGAGCAGATTTGGTTAATCGATCCACAATTACCCAAATCGCATCATTACCTTTTCTGGTTTTGGGTAACTTAGTAACAAAATCCATTGTTATAAGTTCCCATTTCCATACAGGCATCTCTAATTGTTGTAGTAAACCTGAAGGTTTCTGATGTTCTGCCTTAACTTGTGAACAAGTAAGACACTTAGAAACATATCTAGCTATATCCTTTTTCATGCCTATCCACCAGAAATTCTTTCTTAAATCTTGGTACATCTTATTGTTTCCTGGATACATTGTATACCTAGATTTATGGGCTTCTTCTAGAATCTTATTTCTTAATTCTCCCTGCTTAGGTACCCATATTCTGCTTTTGTGGAATCTCCAAATTCCATCAGCTCCTTGCTCTAATTCTTTTATTCGTCCTTTCATTCCTTCAGCAAAATCCTCTATTGCTGTTTCTTGAACATTCTTTATTTGTCCCATTAAATCTAATTGTAGATTTAATCTGAGAGCACGAAATCGTCTTTGGTTCTCATGATATTTACGACTTAAGGCATCTGCAACTACATTTGCCTTTCCTTCGTGATACTGAATATCACAGTCGTAATCACTTAAAATTTCCATCCATCTCCTTTGCCTCATGTCTAACTCTTTTTGCCCAAATATATATCTTAGACTTTTATGATTTGTATAGATAGTAAACTTACTTCCGTACAGATAATGTCTCCAGATTTTCAGGGCAAAAATTACGGCTCCTAATTCTAAGTCATGATTCGTATAGTTCTCTTCGTGCTTTTTCAACTGTCTTGAAGCATACGCAATTACCTTCTTGCGTTGCATAAGCACACATCCAAATCCTAGTTTTGAAGCATCACAATATACTTCAAAATCTTCAGTTCCTTCTGGTAAGGCTAAGATTGGAGCATTGGTTAATTTCTGTTTCAAAATCTTAAAGGCTTCTTCTTGTTTAGATCCCCATTCAAACTTAACTGCTTTACAGGTTAGCTTAGTTAATGGTACAGCTATCTTGGAAAAATCCTTAATAAATCGTCTATAGTAGCCAGCTAAACCTATAAAACTTCTAATTTCCATTGCAGTTTGTGGAACTTTCCAATTGGTAATCGCCTCTATCTTAGCAGGATCTACATGAATACCTTCGTGATTTACCATGTGTCCTAAGAATTGCACTTCTTGCAACCAAAATTCACACTTTGAGAATTTGGCATACAATTTTTCTTTTCTTAACAAAGTTAAAAGTGCATGCAAGTGCTGACAATGTTCATCCTGACTTTTGGAATAAATAAGTATATCGTCTATGAAAACAATTACAAATTTATCCAAATACGGTTTACAGATTCTATTCATCATGTCCATGAATGCTGCAGGTGCATTCGTTAATCCGAAGGGCATGACTGTAAACTCGTAATGACCATACCTAGTTCTGAAAGCAGTTTTAGGTATGTCTTCTTCTTGTACCTTCAGTTGGTGATATCCGGAACGTAAGTCAATCTTAGAAAAATATCTAGCTCCTTGAAGTTGATCGAAAAGATCATCAATCCTAGGTAATGGGTGTTAGGGGTGGATTTCTAAATAACCAGTGATCCTTATTTGCTGTTGGATTTAGTGATCCTTAACTCTGTCTGAAGTAGTGATCCTCAGAAGTGTTGTAGGATCAGGATCATGGATCACTATAAGGATCCCAGTACTAACGGTTGTCTACTTTGAATTCGTGAATGTTTTGCAGGAAGTTCAACTCGGACTTAGTCTTGGTGACATTCCTGGAGAATATTCCCAGACTATCCCGCACGTGCTTAGCCAAAAATGGACGTTGTGGAGAACGTGGGAGCTTGGCACAAAAGTCGGATAGTTAGTTTTAGTAGTTAATTTCTAATTTAAAAAGGGTAACGAGCTAGTAGAAAAACACTTAGTCATTTTACAGCTACACACACTCTCATACACTCGCATACTTGAAGCTCTCGACGAACATACATTCGTTTTCACTCATTTTACACATTTCACGATAGTGATCCTTGTACCTAGCTCGTTACTATCCGAAGTTGTAAACATTTATTCGTTTATTTGAGCTTGGTGATCGGTAGTTTCCATCACCCGGGGTTTTTTGTGCCGGAGATCAACTCTTGATCAAGGGCTTTTTCCCCGTATAAATCCTTGTGTCATCTCTGCAATTTACATTGAAGTGATCCTTGTTATTGTTCTACATTATTAGAATCATACCCCGTAACAGAGAGTTTGGTTGCAATATCCTCATCATATTTTTGACCAAAACAGTTTGGCGCCCACCGTGGGGCTATTGGTGCTTCATCCTTAGAAAAATTCGTATTTCTGTGCTCATTTCGGTTCACTACAACCAAGCAAATGGCTTCCTCAGCGAAGAATGCTTCAAATTTGATGCCCTCATTCACTTCTTCTCAAGGCGTTCCCCCTTTGCCTCCACCACCTTCTGGATCCCAGAAGAATGCTGAGAATGCTGCGAAGAAACCAACTCCCATTTTCTCAAAACCTCCAACTTCTTCTGCTTCTTACACTCCCACTACTAGTGACATGTTTACTTTGATTTTGCAGATGAAGGATTAGATACGGCAACAGGATAAGACCAATGAGAGGATTCTCAAAGAAATCGGAGATCTCAAGAAACAAAAGAGAACGGCAGAGGATCATTCCCCACTGGTGCCGAAATCCTTGAATTTTGATACTCCAGCGATTATTTCTCAGCCATCAGTGGTTCCAGATGTTCAATATGTGGGTGGACCAAAAGGAGTGCACTACGGAACAACAACAGTGACCCAGGCATCAGGTTCATACTTCCAGCCAGCGGGATCCTATCCTCAGCATATGGGATCCCTCACGAATTCAGGAGGATATTCTGGAGTGCAGCAGATTCAAGGATCCTCCTTTGTTCCAGGATCATCCCAGGTTCAAGGATCCTCCTTTGTTCCAGGTTCAAGGATCCTCCTTTGTTCCAGGATCATCCAAGGTTCAAGGATCCTCCTTCATCCCAGGATCGTCCCAGTTTCAGGGATCCTTCCAGATGCCAGGATCCTTGAGGAGTTTGCAAACAGGAAGTTCAGATGTCCATCAGGGAGATTTTATTCCAATGCAGACCAATGCTTCTACTGGTCCCTCGATCATTCCAGAGCCTCAACAATATGGATTAACATCCAATCTTCCTAATCTGAATCCAATGGGAGGTAACACTTTTAATAATTCTTATACTACTAACCATGGTCTTATGCAGGATCCAGGTATCAATCATGCCATGGCCAGAGAATTGAAAAAGTTAAAGGATATGATATCAAGTGTTCCAGGAGTGGTCAAACCTATCCCAGAGATTGCAGATGGGAGCCACAAGATATCTCATTTTGCACCACCAATCTGTGATGCTGAGATACCCAAGAGGTTCCATGTGCCAACAATGAAGCTGTATGATGGTTCGACAGATCCTGAGGAACAGATAGCACAATACAGGGAGAGGATGGAGATCAATCCAATTCCAGAAAGGTTAAAGGAAGCATGCCTGTGCAAGGGATTCGGATCCACTCTTACTGGATCAGCTCTCAAATGGCTGCTAAGTCTTCCTCCCTATTCTATTACCTCATTTGTTAACCTAGTTAACTTGTTTAATAATCAGTTTTCTTGTAGTAGAAAATTTGAACGATTAACTAGTGATCTATATAGGATAACCCAGGGTCATAATGAATCATTAAGGGATTACATTACCAAATTCAGTAAAGAATCCTTAGACATTCCCAACTTAGATATAGCTAAGGCTGTTGAGGCCTTCAAAATGGGATTGCTTAGGGATTCGTCGTTTTATGATGATCTTGTTATGACACCATGCAGGAACTTAGATGAGGTAAGAACACGAGCACTTAGGTTCATTCGGCTAGAGGACGATAAAAGGATCCAGGAGAGGTTAGCAGGATCCTCAAAGCAGGATAAGCAAGGATCCTCATTCAGGAACAACAAGTTCAGATCCTATAACAGATCTGATAACCAGAACGTGCATTCTGTTGATCAAGAAGAGGATGATGAGGATTATCCTCCAATTTCTGAATATTGTTTTTGTGTCGATAACAATGAACTAATCCTTGCGATGCAGAACCTAGGTGATAAAGCTAGATGGCCGAGAAAAAATGATAGGCCAGCTGCAACTAAGGATAAATCAAAGTGGTGTGCATACCATGAAGATTTTGGGCATCTCACAGAAGAATGCATTGCACTAAGAAAGGAAACTGGATACTTGTTGAGCAAGGGGCATTTGAAAGAATTGTTGGGAAGAAAAAAGTCAAAGACTCAGGATCCTGAAAGGATCCCTGACAAGGCTCCAGCCCCTCCAGCAGATGCACAAGTAATAAACTTTATTTCTGGAGGATCAGACATTTGCGGCACATCTTTCTCAGCTGCTAAAAGGCATGCAAAGGAAACTAAAATGGATAACGGAGAAAGACCTATTCGAACATCAAGTGTCTCCGAAGGAAAAGTCATAACCTTTGATGAGGATGATCGTGTTGACATCCAGGATCCTCATCACGACGGTTTGGTTATTACTCTTTTCATTTCTAACCATTTTGTCCGCAGGATCCTTATAGACGGAGGAAGTTCAGTGAACATTATCCAGCTTGATGTTCTAAAGAAGATGGGTATTCCTGAATCGGATATCATACCAAGATCCTCCGTGCTCGTGGGATTTAGTGGCGAAACTAAGAATACCCTGGGGGACATTAAACTCCCAATATACATTGAAGGCCTACACTCTTATCAAAATTTTTGTGTTATTGATTGTTTATCTTGTTGTAATGTTATCCTTGGCAGGCCTTGGATACACGATATGAAAGCAGTCCCATCTACCTACCATCAATGTGTGAAGCTCCCTAGTCCTTGGGGAATAGTGAAGATTGATAGTGATCAGCAGGAGGCTAAGAATTGCTACACTTCATCGATGAAACCAGCCTCGAAGTCAAGGGAGCAATAGCAATCAAAGTATCCTCCAAGGGATGTCTTGGAGGCAAGAGAGCAGGATGTGGTAGAAATCCTCATGGATCCTGATGATCCTGAATCCAAAATCTATATCGGATCAGGGATCCTTGGCGAAATGAAAGAAGACCTCGTATCCTTCCTCAAAAGGAGAAAGACTACCTTTGCATGGAAACACGAAGACATGACTGGTATATCCAAAGATGTAATCACTCACAAACTCGGGATTGACAGATCCTTCAAACCAATCCATCAAAGGAGAAGAAAGTTTGCACCGGAAAGGAATGCCATTATCCAGGAAGAGGTAGAGAAATTGCTTCGGGCAGGTATGATTAGGGAGGTCAAGTATCCAAGATGGTTGGCCAATGTGGTTGTTGTTCAAAAGAAAAACGGAAAGTGGAGGGTATGTGTCGATTTTACCGATTTAAATAAGGCATGTCCCAAGGATCCTTTCCCATTACCCCACATTGACTCCATGGTGGATGCAACTGCGGGTCATGAACTGTTAACTTTTATGGATGCTTCATCTGGATTCCAACAAATCCAAATGGAACCATCTGACCAAGAGGATACAGCCTTCATGACTCCAACTGGTATATACTGCTATATTGCTATGCCGTTCGGATTAAGAAATGCAGGTTCAACATATCAAAGGCTGGTGAATATGATGTTCAAGGATCAGATTGGACAAACTATGAAGGTTTATATAGATGATATGGTGGTAAAATCCTTAAAAGCTGAGGATCACCTAAGAGACTTGGAGGAAGCATTCAATATCCTTGATAAATATAACATGAAACTTAATCCTTCAAAATGTCACTTTGGTGTTAAAGCAGGTAAATTCTTAGGATATATGGTGACAAAGAGAGGCATTGAAGCTAGCCCGGAACAAATCAAAGCAATAGTGAACATCAAATCTCCGGCCAATGCTAAGGATGTTCAAAGGCTAACAGGCAGGATAGCAGCTTTGAACAGATTTATATCCAAATCCTCAGAGAAATGCAAAGAATTCTATGATATCCTAAGGAAGAACAAGAAATTTGAGTGGACTGAGAAGCATGAAAATGCTTTAAGAGCCCTCAAAGATTACCTATCCTCAGCCCTGGCTTTGATGAAACCAGAAAAAGGCGATGTGCTATCCTTGTATCTTGCAGTATCCTCAAAAGCAGTAAGTGCGGTCCTTGTTAAGGATCATGAAGGTACACAACATCCTGTCTATTATGTAAGTAAAAGTTTACTTGATGCCGAATCCAGGTATTCACACCTTGAAAAGCTTATTCTTGCATTAATTATGGCATCTACTAAGTTAAGACATTATTTTGAAACTCATGTTATCATTGTTAAAACTAATTTTCCAATTAAGAATGGCCTCAGGAAACCAGAGATGTCAGGAAGGATGGCTAAGTGGGCAGTGAAACTAAGTGCATATGATATGAGATATGAGCCTAGGACAGCCATCAAATCCCAAGCATTAGCTGACTTTGTGGCTGATTTCAGTAGTGATTTACAAGAAGAAGCTGAGTTAGAAGTCCAGCAGCTAGAGGAGACCAAGGATCCTTGGATACTCTATACTGATGGATCCTCGAATGTCAAAGGCACAGGGCTTGGAATACTACTAAAATCGCCACAGGGGGACATAATACCCCACTCTATAGCTTGTGAGTTCCAAACCACTAACAATGAGGCTGAATATGAAGCCTTAATTGCTGGTTTGCAAATTGCAAAGCATATGGGGATCAGGTATCTTGAGGTACATGTAGATTCATTGTTAATTACAAACCACTTTAATGGATCCTACGCTGTTAAAGGTGAAAAGCTAACCAAATATTTAGAGATAGTCAAAAGTTTGGCACTCTCTTTTGTTTTCTTTAGTTTGACGCAGGTACCAAGGGAAGAAAATACAGAAGCTGATGCATTGGCTAATTTAGGATCATCCTTGAAGATCCCGGAGGATATTAAGATCCCTATTATCCATATCCTGGCCCTGGCTATTGAGGATCACGAGGCTATGGAGATAGGAAATGATTCTGCAATTATCCCTTGTGAGGATACTCAATCCCATTCAGGATCAGGATCATGGATCTCACCAATTATGAGATACTTACAACATGGAGAGATTCCTACAGGAGAAAACCCTAGGGCTTTCAAATCTAAGGTATCTCAATTCACAATTTTAAATAATATGTTGTATAGACGATCTCTTGCAGGACCATACTTGAGATGCATTGAGGATCCTGAAATCCCAGAAGTTTTAAAAGACTTCCATGAAGGAGATTGTGGAAACCACACTGGGGGCAGGGCATTATTCTCAAGGATCCTGAGGACAGGATACTACTGGCCAACCATGAAGAGAGATGCTGTGGAGTATGCTAAAAGATGTGATCCTTGTCAGAGACACAGCAATATCCTTCATCAACCAGCTGAATTATTACATCCTATATCCTCCTCTTGGCCATTTATAAGATGGGGTATGGATATAGTTGGTAAGCTCCCTAAGGCACCTGGTGGAAAAGTATTCATGCTTGCTATGACTGATTACTTCTCCAAGTGGATAGAGGCCGAAGCTTTTGCTCAAGTCAGAGAAAAGGAAGTTATATCCTTCATTAAAAGAAATATTATAACTAGATTTGGAATTCCTTCTGAGATTATATGTGATAATGGTTCCCAATTTATTGGGGGCAGAACCACTAACTTTTGTGACAGCTGGGGGATTAAGATGATAACATCAACACCAGTCCACCCACAAGCTAATGGTCAAGCAGAATCATCCAACAAGATCATCATCAACAATTTGAAGAAGAAGCTTGGATCCAAGAAGGGGAAATGGGCAGAAGAACTACCCTATGTGCTTTGGGCTGATAGGACAACCCCTAAAAATGCTACTGGTCAAACGCCATTCTCTTTGGTATTTGGGGCAGAATCAGTGATCCCAACAGAAATGGTGGTTCCAACTGCTAGAACAAGTACCCGTGATCCTGAAGAAAATGATGAGAACTTGGCTCAAGACCTGGATACTATTGAAGAAATCAGGGATATGGCTAGGATAAGGATGGCCAGTTATCAACAAAGAATGGCTGGTGCTTACAACAAAAATGTCAGGATCAGGAGGTTTCAAGTTGGAGATATGGTATTAAGGAAAGCATTTCAGAATACCACCAATCCTGCTGATGGGAAATTGGCTCCAAAATGGGAAGACCCTTATTTGATTGAAGCTGAAGCAGGAAAGGGGGCATATAGATTGCTAACCATGGAAGGTGATTTGCTACCAAGAGCTTGGAATGCTGTCCACTTGAAGAAATATTTCATGTGACCAGGATCCTCATGACACAGATGATCCTCACGATAGGGATATCCTTAAAGGATCCTCAAAGTATCGGTTATCCTTACTTAGGTAATATCCTAAATTTGAACTATTTCATTTCTTTATTTTCTCATATAAGGATAAGGATCATGTATCCTTTATCCATCTCTCACGTGAGTTTAAGTTTTGAAAGTTCAGGTATCCTTAGCATAACATTGGTTATCTGCTGAAGCAATCCGTTCGTTGGGTTTAACCCCAGTTGTTTGGGCTTGACCCCAGTTCCGCCTGTAGCGCACGATGATCCTGGTATTGTTCAAGGCAGTGGGACCAGTACTCGTTTTAGGGGCTGATAATTCCATTGTACTTGCTATGCCTAGGATCCTACGTATAATGGTAGACGTACCATACATCCGTTCTTAAGGTTTCTAACGTTTTCACGTTAGCTAAGGTTTCTAACGTTTTCACGTTAGCTGAGGTTTTGGCATTTTCATGTCACTAAGTTTGGATAGTCGCCAGTTAGGGCCATACTCCAGTTTACATACGATCCTTGGGCTTGTCCCCAGTTATCCTTGGGCTTGTCCCCAGTTATCCTTGGGCTTGTCCCCAGTTATCCTCGGGCTTGTCCCCAGTTGCTAACTCTTTTCTTATGTTGGCTTAGTCCTAAGTTATGCTCTATTTCAGGTTCTTGAAGATAGGCAACTAGGGATCCTTGATCCTTACTTTATTTTAAGGTTTATCTTATAGTTATCCTTATTATGGTTAGGATCCTAACTTGGACCCTCAGGTATGATCCTTAACTATTTTTAATTCTATTCATTATTTATTTGATTAACCCTTAAAAAATTTGACAACTAGACTTGTGATCCTTAAAACATATTGCTTTTTGGGATTCTTTAACTATAGGATATCTGATCATGGATCATATCCTAAATATTCTCAATCTGACTTATTCAAACTTATTTATTCAATGAATATGTATCAAAACAAAGGAAAATCAAAGAAACATGAGGGTAACAACACAAGATAAGCGACAAAAGGTTAAGATTTTATTTATTAACAAAGTAGTAACCCTTAAGAGGTTGTCAAAATTACCTACCCCGAGCATCTACCAGCAAAATGTGACCCGTCCGCTGGGGTAGGTAAAGGGTGTCCATGATAATAAGTTCGAAAGTAGTGCAGGAATATAAAGGCGGCAGGATCACAATGGCTTCATCCCCAAAACAGAGGATCCCTCCACCAATTGCAATCCTGCCTATTGTCCAAAGGATCATACATGATCCTTAATCCTAAAACCTATTGTTTAAGTACAACCCATCATTGTTCAACAAAAAACACCATAACCAAAACAAACTATCAAACTTAAAAAATGGGCTCCGGCTACGTCTAGAAATGTCCTTCATCGCCCATTCATGCAGCCTATGCCTTCGCTGCATCCTCTTCCCCTCCAGCTGCGGTATCCTTTATCAGATCCTTTCCACTGCCACTTGCCTCAATCGCCAAGACCTCAGTAGCCTCCTCCTCATCATCCTCAAGATCAGCCAACCTTGCCTTCCAGCCTTCAACATCCCAGCTGCTTTTGTCAAAATTAGGATCTTGAGCTTCCTGGGCCATCTTCAATTTTGTCTGATACATCGTGATGGCAGCAGAGACCTTAGCATTTTCTATGAGATCATGCTTCTCATAGTCAAGGTCAATCAGAAGCTTAGCTGTCTTGGTCTTGGCATCTTTGAGTTCCTTCTGAAGATCAGCAATTGCAAGGTCCTTGAGCACGGCAACCTGTTGGAGGTCAGCAATCTTCTTGTCCTGCTCCTCAACATTCCCCACGTAATCTTCAATCTCAGCAAATTTCTGCAAAGAAAAGGATAAAGCAGTTCAATATCAGGTGATCCTCATACGAGTAGGATACTTCGGCAGAATTAAGGATCCTTACATCATTGAAGTATTCAAGGAACTGGTGGCGGATCAGTGGTAGGCCTTGAAGGTCCTCAGTGTCAGAAGTTTTCCTCTTCTTGCCACCCTTTCCTTTAGTGGGTGCTTTGGGAATGGAGATGCTAGGACTGGTAGTGGACCTCTTCTTCCTAGATCGAACAAGATCAAGATCAGCTGTGTTGAACTGGGATACAGGCTTGGCAGATTTTCCAGCGCCTACACATTCAAAGCAAGATGAGTATCCTTATCCTATTTCAATTTATTTATTTATTTTAATATTCAAACTATGTAAAAGGCAGGATACTTACTTGACATGGTAATGGAACCTGAGGATACTTCTTGTGAGTCTTGGGTGTCTATCTTGAATGTCCTTGTTTCAGGATCAAGCTTCCAAAAAGCAGCAAGCCTATCCTTGGTTTCAGGTGATGTGATGATGTGTGAGACAGAAATAGCTGCATAACACAAGACAAAAAGGGGGTCAGTAATCCTTATACAAAAACAAGACTACCTGGTGATCCTTCTCAGGATCCTCCGGCCTACCATGGGTGGACCATGTTCTTGGTAAATGCTTTCCGTTTGGAATGGTATCCCTCCTGACGAAGAAGAAGCGTCATTTCCAATTTGTGTCATTCTTAGTGACTTTGAGAAGAGGGTGTTCTCCACCGGGTTTTCGTTTGAACAAATATCGATGGGATCCAAAGGTAGTAAGATCATACAATTGTGTCAGCTCAGACATGCCTAAATCAATGCCTTCCTGTTCGATGATCCTCTCCAGGGTGTACAAAACCCTCCAAATCATCGGCATGGCTTGGATGTAAGAGATGCCGGTAAGGGAAAAGAAGGATTGTGTAAATTCTGGGAAAGGATAGGTGTATCCTATGGAAAATGGAGTAACTGGAAAGGCAACCCACGTTTCTGAAACATAGTCGCTCATAATAGTAGGATCGAAGGGTTTGAAAAAAGCATTCGCCGGAAAGCAATGACGAATCTTGTCTATTTGAGCATCATTAAAGCAACACCTCTCATTTGTGGAGTCTTTGATGATCTTTTGACTCTTCAAGGGACTATCCTTCTGGTGATCCTTGGCGGGGGAGGACCGGAGCATCATTCTCAAAGTGATGGTGATAAAGAAAGAAAAACAGAGTAAGAGAAGGAAGAAGATGAAGAAAGAGATACCTGATTGATCTTCGACTGAGAATATAAAGGGAGTTTCTTTCGAATTTAAATGCATTTGATCCTATCTCTATCTCCTATTTATAATCATGATCGTGCAGGGTTGTCACTTCTATGACGTCATGATCGCAACGGCTAGTCCGCTTATAACGGCTAGTTATCCGTTGGTTAAATGCGGATAAGATCGACAAAATATAACTCATTTATTTACATATTTACTCCTTATATTTTGGGGGCAATTGTTAGGGGTGGATTTCTAAATAACCAGTGATCCTTATTTGCTGTTGGATTTAGTGATCCTCAACTCTGTCTGAAGTAGTGATCCTCAGAAGTGTTGTAGGATCAGGATCATGGATCACTATAAGGATCCCAGTACTAACGGTTGTCTACTTTGAATTCGTGAATGTTTTGCAGGAAGTTCAACTCGGACTTAGTCTTGGCGACATTCCTGGAGAATATTCCCAGACTATCCCGCACGTGCTTAGCCAAAAATGGACGTTGTGGAGAACGTGGGAGCTTGGCACAAAAGTCGGATAGTTAGTTTTAGTAGTTAATTTCTAATTTAAAAGGGGTAACGAGCTAGTAGAAAAACACTTAGTCATTTTACAGCTACACACACTCTCATACACTCGCATACTTGAAGCTCTCGACGAACATACATTCGTTTTCACTCATTTTTACACATTTCACGATAGTGATCCTTGTACCTAGCTCGTTACTATCCGAAGTTGTAAACATTTATTCGTTTATTTGAGCTTGGTGATCGGTAGTTTCCATCACCCGGGGTTTTTTGTGCCGGAGATCAACTCTTGATCAAGGGCTTTTTCCCCGTATAAATCCTTGTGTCATCTCTGCAATTTACATTGAAGTGATCCTTGTTATTGTTCTACATTATTAGCATCATACCCCGTAACAAAGAGTTTGGTTGCAATATCCTCATCATATTTTTGACCAAAACAATGGGTATCGATTCTTAATTGTAACCTTATTCAATTCTCTATAATCGATACACATTCTCATTGAACCATCCTTCTTCTTTACAAACAACACTGGTGCTCCCCACGGGGATGAACTAGGTTGTATGAAAACTTTACTTAGTAATTCATCTAATTGCTTTTTCAGTTCTAACATTTCTGTGGGTGCTAACCGATAAGGTGCCTTAGCTATCGGTAAAGTTCCTGGAATTAGATGAATCCTAAATTCTACCTCCCTATCTGGTGGTAATCCTGGTAATTCTTCTGGGAATATCTCAGGGTATTATGAGACTACAGGAATTTCCTTAAGTTCTTTTCCCTTAGTACTAATGATTACTGAAATCATATATACTATTCCTTGTTTTCGTTCATAACTAGCAACTTTCATTACTGATATGAACTTCATGGGCTTACGTGGTTTATCTCCTGTAATCACAATTACTTCTCCAGTGGGTGCCTGAATTTCTATGGAATTCTTATCACAAAGAATTCGAGCATGGTTGGCTACTAACCAATCCATTCCTAACACAACATCAAATTCAGCTAATTTCATAGGTAATAGGTTTACAAAGAATTTATGACCTGAAAGTTCTATGTTTCCTTCCCGCAAAACCTTATCTATTTTAACTGAATTTCCATCAGCCGTTTCGACTGTAAGAATCTGCCTAAGGTTGGTTAAGGGTAAATTAAGAGCTTGGCAGAATAAAGTATTTATAAAACTTTGATTTGCACCAGAGTCAAATAATACTTTGGCGTAAATGTTGTGAACTAAGAACGTACCGGCTATCACATCAGGAATCATCTCGGCTTCCTGAGTAGTTAACTGAAAGGCTCGAACATTCTTCTTTGTAGCTCCGTCAGCTGTCTTGGCTTTGTTATCTGCTGGTTTGATTAATTTAGGGCATTCTGGCTTAAAATGTCCTGTTTCTCCGCAATTATAGCAGACTCTTGTTTTCTTTCTACATTCCTCTTCACGATGTCCTACCATTTTACAAAAATTGCAGGTTACACTACATCTTCCAAAATGTTTCTTTCTGCAATTCCTGCAAAACGGCGGATTTGAAGATTGCCATGTTCCTCTTTTCTTGAAGCTGTTATTATTACCCATACGAAATCCTTGGGTAATTTTCTGAGCCAGTTCCTTCTTCCTGTTTTCATCTTGCGTACGTACTAGTTCGTCAGTTAGGGTGTTAGCTAATTCCACAGCATCGTCAATAGTGCGAGGTCTCGCAGCTTTAACGATATTGCGGATTTCACTAATCAGTCCCCAAATATAGCGAGAAATGAGTACCGGTTCTGGCGAAGCCAGCGTTGGTACCACTCTAGCATATTCAAAGAATGTCGAAGTATAACCGCGACAATCTACACCCATCATCCGATGATTTAGGAACTTATTTGTCATTTGTTCCTTTTCATAATAGGGACAGAATTTTCTTTCTACAAGACCCTTAAATTCTTCCCAGTTCATGGCATAAGTTATCATTCTTCCTTTTGCTTGTAGCACCGTGTTCCACCATTCTAGCGCCCCTTCTTTGAAAAGATTTGACGCGTACATGACCTGATCATCCTGAACACATTTACTTATGGCAAATACTGCCTCGGTTTTCTCTAACCAATGCAGTGCCGCAGTCGCTCCTTCATTGCCTGCAAACTCAGTGGGTTTACAAGCAAGAAATTCTTTATAAGTGCAACCAGGTGTTGCAGCTTTCATTTTCTTAGGGAGCGGAGCCTTCCGTGGTTCATTATCATGATTAACATGATCATTGCCTCCGTTTACACTATTACTGAAGTTATCTTCAGAAATACGTTTGCTAGGAACGATTTGTTGAGGTTCTATTGGATTTTTAACAGCAACAACGAATGCTGGAATAGCATTGGCTATCCCTTGAGCAACGATATTTTCTATATCCTGCCTAGTCATATATTGATCCCCCGGTTGTTGCTCAGATTGATTAACTTCGTTTACTGGTTTATTATTAGCATTTTCCATCTGATATGTAATTTTTATTAGTATTGAATAAATAACAATTATATATAAAGCAATCATATAAAAATACACATATAGCCAAAACTATCAATTTCTCGATTCCCATTTTATATATCTTATAGTATGCATCAATACACACTATTATCTTACAAAGTTTTATTTGTAGTTATTTTACAAACTGATTTTTCTATTACTATTATACAACCACAGTTCCATAAATCCCCTATCCTTTGTCATTTGATTTTCTAGTAACGGCGTTCCCTCTCCTCGTATTTCCAGGAGATCTGTCCCCCAATCTCGTGAATCCTATTCCTAGCATCCATTAGTTCTTCGCTAAAATAACGGAATTCAATCATATTCTCGTTACTTATTGGTGGGTTTGGTAAAGGTTCTAGATTGTACTGAGGAAAAAGCTTATAGGGATTGTTTTGTAACTGTATTTCATGAATCAACCATTCGTCTATTTGAGAATGGATTGAAGGTTTTGGAATAGCTGGTTCTAAATTCATTGGTCTTTGTGTTTTAATAGGATGAATAAAAACATTTTCTTTAACAGGCTTAATAGTATCATAGCTTGTCAATATCAGATCTAGCTCTTCCTGAGATGGTAACCCCTTAATTTGTCTAGAGCTTTCCCCAATTTCCATTTTCTTAGGCTTAGGTTTTTCGAGAGGTAAAGCGTTGAATTCTATAGGTTCTTCTATGTCTGGTATATACCTATTGAAATCTCTGGAAACCTCTATTCTTACTGGATAAAGATTTAAATTCTGAAGGGCGTCAGACAAGTCACTCATGCTGTTTAAAATACACACAATTAAAAATTATATCAATTAATAAAACACATAATCACGTAATTGGAAATCAGTAAAAATTTAAGTATTTCTAAATACTTAATTGGCTTAAATCAGTGGCTCTGATACCACCTTTTTCTGTCACGGCCCCCGACCCGGTTTGACCCGTTTCAGGAGCCGCGGGACAGAAATCCCGTGGTATTTAATTAACAGCGGAATTTTCTTCAGGATCTTTTAAAAACTGAAATATTTCCCGATTATTTTATTTCACAACTCGGGATAAAACCCCGTAATTTACAATCTTGAGATTTCACGAAGAAATCTCTTATTTTACAAAACATGTTTCTTTATTTTATATTGAGCCACTTCCTTAAGCTTATAGTGCTTCTCGGCACTTTTTCCTGGATCACATCAGATCACCTGAAACATGTTTGAAAAAGGTTTTGTCAGCGGGAAATACTAAGTGAATCATTCTATTTACTAAAACGACTCGTTTGTTATAATTTACAGTATTAAGAGTGATTACAATGTTTCTGATATCAAACCAACTACCCACGGTATTTGTCACTCGACCGGATCTGTGACTATGGTCATATCCCCCTTTGGCTGCCCCAATGGTGACGATTATCAAGTAATGTATACAAAACCCCACATACCGGCTGTAACTTGGTGATTACAAAGACTTAATCCCCGTAATTATAACTTTGATAATAAACATGATTTTGAAAGTAATTTGATAAAAAGAGAATGACTCACTTTGCAGATTTAATTTGAGCAGAGCCTAGCCTACTGATTAGCCTTTTTATCCTAAATTTAATAACAAGCACACAATTCTGGGTTAGTAATCAATACAACATTTACGATAACTCACGAGATCAACCATCACAACGAATGACAAAGTGCTATGCTTAAACATCCGTCGAATTAACGACTAATGACAAAGCATCACCCTAATGTGGGCAGCACTTAAACATCCATTGAGTACATTGATCGATCGGAAAATGAATCGTAATAGCGATCGAGTTATTACCCTGATTGCGGCGTCGATTAGTGAATCGTGTGTGTTAATTGTGGTAAACAGAAGATATCTCGGAGCATATTACGAATTGGTTCGTCGCTCAAATTCCAGAAATCAAGTCCCACGACCCTCTATTTATACCCAAAATTTGTCAACCCTTGCGCACCGTAACACTATAACCCTTACGGTGCGCAAGGGACACCTAAGGGTCATAGGGTTGCCACGTTTGGGACTAGGCCTGCTGACTTGACAATTTTCGTAAATTCAGTTTTGACAACGAGATTTTTAGGATAATCGTAACTAGGATTTACCCCCCCTGAGTTTTAGGGGTCCTGATCCTGATTCTGATTGTTCTGAAAATTTTAGGGTTTGCGCATAATCACATGGGTGTCTCAATTAGGGTTTCCTATTGGAAAAATTAATTTAATAAATATGACTTTTGATGAGAGTTGTTACAAGGAGCAGCTCTGATTGCTCGTGCTCCTTATCATCTTGCACCAGGAGAGTTGCAAGAGCTGTCTAACCAACTTCAAGAACTGTTGGATAGAGGTTTTATCCGACCCAGTTCTTCGCCTTGGGGAGCCCCAGTTTTGTTTGTAAAGAAGAAGGATGGATCTTTTCGTATGTGTATTGATTATAGAGAACTTAACAAGGTGGCAGTCAAGAACCGCTACCCTTTACCGCACATTGACGACTTGTTTGACTAGTTGCAAGGGTCAAGTTTTTACTCGAAGATCGATTTAAGGTCGGGCTATCATCAGGTGAGAGTCCGAGAGGAGGATGTTCCTAAAACGGCTTTTAGAACGCGATATGGACATTATGAGTTCTTGGTTATGCCGTTCGGTTTGACAAACGCACCAGCAGTCTTCATGGATCTTATGAACTGTGTGTGCAAGCCGTATCTCGATGACTTCGTTATCGTGTTTATCGACGACATTCTGATTTACTCAAAGAGCAAGGAAGATCACGAGCGGCACTTACGTCTTATTTTGGAGCTCCTGAGGAAGGAGCAACTCTATGCGAAGTTTTCCAAGTGTGACTTCTGGATTCGAGATGTACACTTCCTTGGACACATTGTTAATGAATCGGGGATACACGTGGATCCTGCAAAGGTTGATGTTGTTAGAAATTGGGCGGCACCAAAGAATCCTTTGGAGGTGCGATAATTTCTTGGTCTCGCTGGGTATTATCGAAGATTTATTAAAGACTTCTCGAAGATTGCTCAACCTCTTACCTCATTGACACAGAAAGGTGTGGTATACTTGTGGGGAACGAAGCAAGAAGATGCTTTCCAGTTGTTAAAACAGAAACTCTGCAGTACACCAATTTTGTCTCTACCTGAAGGTACCGAGGATTTTGTGGTTTACTGTGATGCTTCTATCTAGGGACTTGGTTGCGTGCTGATGCAACGCAACAATGTGATCGCTTATGCTTCTCGATAACTGAAGGTTCATGAGAAGAATTATACGACTCACGACTTGGAGTTGGGGGCGGTGGTTTTCGCGTTGAAGATCTAAAGGTATTACCTGTACGGTACTAAATGCACTATTTATACCGACCACAGGAGTCTTCAGCATATTTTAGACCAGAAGGATTTGAATATGCGACAGCGTCGCTGGGTAGAACTCTTTAATGACTACGATTGCGCCATCAAGTATCACCCTGGTAAAGCTAACGTTGTAGCTGATGCCCTTAGCCGAAAGGAATCGAAACCGAAGCGTGTGCGAGCCTTATAGCTTACCATTCATTCAAACCTTCCTGATCAGATTCTTAGACTGAAGCATTGAAGGAAGAAAACATTGAAGCTGAGTATTTACGAGGCATGGAGAAACGACTTGAGAAGAGATTAGATGGCATTCACTATTTTATGGAGTGGATATGGATTCCGTTGTTTGGAAACCTTAGAGATCTTGTGTTGGACGAAGCGCACAAGTCTCGATACTCTGTTCATCCGGGTTCAGAAAAGATGTATCAGGACCTCAAAGTTTTGTATTGGTGGCCGAAGATGAAAGCTAACATTGCAACGTACGTGAGCAAGTGTTTGACTTGTGCAAAGGTCAAGGTAGAGTACCAGAAACCCTCAGGTCTGCTTCAGCAACCAGAAATACCCATGTGAAAATGGGAGCAGATAGCAATGGATTTTGTCACAGGCTTGCCGAGAACTCAAAACGGGAACGATACCATCTGGGTGATCGTTGATCGTCTCACGAAGTCAGTGCATTTTCTAGCAATTAAGGAAACAGATAAGTTCTCACAATTAGCTGCTTTTTACCTCAAGGAGGTGGTTTCTAGGCACGGGGTGCCAACTTCTATTATCTCTGACCATGACCCGCGTTTCATTTCGGATTTGTGGCAGTCGATGCATAAATCGTTCGGCTCGCGTCTCGACATGAGTACTGCTTATCACCCACAGACGAATGGTCAAAGTGAGCGAACCATCCAGACACTTAAAGACATGCTGCGTGCATGCGTGATTGATTTTGGTAAAGGCTAGGAGAAACATTTGCCGTTGATCGAGTTCTCCTACAACAACAGTTACCACACTAGCATTCAGGCAGCTCCATTCGAAGAGTTGTATGGTCGAAAGTGTCGTTCTCCTCTTTGTTGGGCTGAGGTGGGAGATAGCCAGGTCACAGGTCCGGAACTTGTTCTTGAAACTTCAGAAAAGATTGTTCAGATCAGGAATCGTATGGCGGCAGTGCGTGATCGTCAGAAAAGCTACGCCGATAAGCGTAGCAATCCCTTGGAATTCGCTGTAGGCGATCGTGTCATGTTGAAAGTCTCACCCTGGAAGGGTGTAGTGCGCTTTGGGAAGCGCGGCAAGCTTAATCCCCGCTATGTTGGGCCATTCAAAGTTTTAGAAAAGATTGGTAAAGTGGCCTACAAGCTCGAGTTACCTGCTGAGCTGGGTAACGTTCATGATGTTTTCCATGTCTCACAACTAAAGAAGTGTTTGTCTGATGAAACACTAGTGGTACTGTTTCAAGAGCTGAAGATCAACGATAAGTTGTAGTTTGTTGAAGAACCAATAGAAATTATGGACCGGGAGGTCAAGGTACGTAAACACAGTCGTATCCCTATCGTGAGAGTTCGTTGGAACTCAAGACATGGACCGGAGTTCACGTGGGAACGTGAGGATCAGATGAAGCTCAAGTACCCACATTTATTCCCAAATGACAAGTCCAAGCCTGGCAAATCGAAATCTAATGCAACTAGTGAATTTCAGGACGAAATTCCCGTTCAAGTTGGGGATGATGTGGTACCCGCGGAAAATCCACAGTCATCCTGAGTTAACGTCTTGCTGTTTTGTATTACTTGTCAAATTTCGGGACGAAATTTCTTTCAAGTTGGGGATGATGTGACAACCCGAGTTTTCAAGGTCCTTCCCGCCACGTTACTTGTTTCATACTTTGTTTTCGTGATTCGTTGCACTGTAGCTTGTTCATGTTTGATTGATGTTTAATGTATTGTGCTATAGTTGGATTAAATAGCGAACTTATGGGCTGCTGATATTTGTTGGTGCATTAGTCATGTGTGACGAAACTTATGAGTTTCGCCAACTCCTTCATTCGACAAAACAAGGAGGTTTCGCCACACACACCACTACGAAACATGATGTTTCGTGGTGTGGGCTCGTGGCCCAGGTGAGTCCAAAACACACATCAATTATATATATCTTTTATTCGCACATCTTGACCTAATATTACAACCGGCGAACCCTAGACACTTATTCTCTCCCTTGTATCCGACGTCAGTCACCATTCTCTTGAAATTCTTGTGTGTCCATCTCACAACCGGTTAGTCACGACAACCCGATTCGATCTATTTGTTATGCTGTGTGTGTTGATGTCTATTATTATAAGTGAGTTTAATTGCTGAATGATTTAGTTATGCTTGATGTTTGAATTGAAATTCATGTAAATAGGGTTGTACAATCTCATGTTAGTTTGGTGGTTCGTTGATTTGTGAATATCATGATTATGCTAACGATCTGTTCATCTTGACGTTCACTGTTTATGAAATAAAACTGATTGATTGGTTGATGACCCATTTGATGATTAGGGTTGTGAATCCTAATGAATAGGATTATATGTGGGAATGGGAAACTGTTATGATGATGGTTCGTATTAGGGTTAGCAGAATTGTACGTTGTCACCGCCGTAGATCTGTTGCTCATATTTGCTAATGAGTTAACTGATGTTTGACAAACATCAGTGAGGTATCGTCAAGTCCTGCACCGGCGAAAGTCAGGAGTTAGCGAAACTCATAAGTTTCGTCACACATGACTAATGCACCAACAAATATCAACAGTCCATAAGTTCACTATTTAATCCAACTATAGCACAATACATTAAACATCAATCAAACATGAACAAGCTACAGTGCAACGAATCACGAAAACACAGTATGAAACAAGTAACGTGGCGGGAAGGACCTTGAAAACTCGGGTTGTCACATCATCCCCATCTTGAAAGAAATTTCGTCCCGAAATAAGTAATACAAAACTGCAAGACGTTAACTCAGGATGACTGTGGATTTTCCGTGGGTACCACATAACGAACCCTTGATACTGGGTCAAAAGTTCAGAAATTTAACTTGTAGAATTTGCATAAATTGGCATGCTTGAAACATTGAAAACAAGCATGACTCTACCGCGTACGCAAGCCATGAGATGGAAGTGATACGCTAAAGTCGACAAGCCCGGGAAATGGGTAATTACGTTAGAAACCAATAATGATGAATATGGTATTGTCATAACATATAATTAAACTGGTCGAATAATAGAAAAGGGGATGTATGGGCCATTTACTTATAAACCAGACTTTAATATGAACAATGATAATGAACGTGTTCGTATTTGAATTACAGACACGTAGCAAAAAGAATTTCGTAAAACGGATTATTAGAATGAAAGTTATGGAGATTTAAAGTTAGAATTTGGTTAGAATTCGGAACTGGGCATTTGCAGCTCAAATGTTCGAAACTTTCTGTGAAAAAGAGGCCGTCGCGCCCCGCGACGGATAAAAGGAAGTTGGTCGCGCCCAGCCACGGCCAGTGGCGGCCCGCGAAGGCTGAGGCCTTATCTGTCGCGGCCCGCGACGGACCCAGAGCTGGCAATTTTTATTATTTTGTTTATTTTTCTTTCCGGACTTGTTTAAACTGGTTATTTGTCCTTCAAAACTAACTTTTATGTTGGTTTTGAAATTAGGTGATCATAGGTTGCATCCGGATGAAGATCAAGTCCAGTATCAAGAACCGAACACTCGTCTTTGAAGCTTCCGCAATGATGTCGTTTTGTTTATGTTTCAAACAAATTATGTAAACAATTGTTACTATCTTTTGAATGTTTTAATCATGTATGAAGGATAACTTATAAAGTTTTTGAAAGATCGCATTTTCATGTAAAATGTGTAGTTTATTAATATAATCTTGATAAATTAAGACGGGTCTTACATTAACAATAATCTCTCTTCTTCTTAGCTGGCCGAGCTCTCTTCTTTGGATGCAGAGTATCAAGATATTGTTGCAATGAGGCTTCACATTCGGCATCTAATAGAGCCCTTTCTTCAGAAGTTGGCTCTCTTCTCTGTTCATATCTGTCTGTATTGTATCACTGACGTGTCAGAGTGTGTACGGATTTTTAATATATTTTTAGTACCTTTTACTCTTAAATCAAGTTTTAAATTTATAAAACACGATATGAAACTATCACTCTCTATAACACGCTAGGGCAAGTACACCAATCCTTGGCGTAGTATAGTGATGGTAAGATACCGAGGTCGTCCAAGAACACAAGAGCTTTTAATACCGGAATCTCGTTAACGTCTAATGTTAGTGCAGTATGTCTATCGCCTCTGTCATCTCAAGACCGTAGCTGAAACAGATTAATTCTAGTCTTATATTGTAATATCTAGTTAAGAAAGGCAAGGTGGCAATATTGTAATTAATGAGTTTTCTCATTAAAGCCTTGGCCTATAAATAGTAGCTTTAGGGTTAGAGTTTAGAACTTTTGCAACTTTTGCTCATTTGCTACTTAGGAGAGCTTGGATCCTAGAGAGAGAAAGTAGAGAGAGAAAGTGCAAGAGGTGATTCACGATTCATTTGTACATTTCATATTATCAATGGAATCACAGATTTAGTACGTTCTCGTGTGTTCGGTAGGGGTGTTCAAAACCGGATATCCAAAAATTCGGACAGAGAAAGTAGAGAGAGAAAGTGCAAGAGGTGATTCACGGTTCATTTGTACGTTTCATATTATCAATGGAATCACAGATTTAGTACGTTCTCGTGTGTTCGGTAGGGGTGTTCTAAACCGGATATCCGAAAATTCGGATATCCGAATTTCGGATATCAGATTTCACTATCCGAATCCGTATCCGAAATTTCGGATATCCGGAATTCGGATATCCGAAATTTCGGATACGGATTCGGATAGTTAATCGGATATCCGAAAATCCTACTTTTTATTTAATTTTTATTTTTTTATTATTTTTTTCATATTCGTAAACGGATATTTTGGATAGTTTCGGATATCCGAATATAAGTTTTCGGATATTTTTCGGATATTTTCGGATACTTCAGAGATTTTAGGATATTCGGATATCCGAAAAAAATGAAAATTAAATTTTCGGATATTTCGGATATCCGAAATATCCGAAAATTTTGAAAATCACTATCCGAATCTGAAAAATTCGGATATCCGATTTTTCGGATATTTCGGATTCGGATATCGGATATTTCGGATCGGATTTTCGGATACGGATAGTTTTGAACACCCCTAGTGTTCGGTCACGCACGTTCACGGATTCCGCACGTCGAACGTGTCACACGCAATCGTTTCGAAGTCGAAAACCGGTCCTAACAAGTGGTATCAGAGCAGGAGCTCGATTGCACGGATCAAACGCACGAATTCACACACAAATTCAGCAGATTCAGATTCAAACTTCACTCAGATTTGTGATTAAAAAAGGTGCTTGTAAATCGAGAAGAACACATCATGGCTGAAGAATTTTTCAACACTTTCTACAACGCGTTTACCTCGGATACAGTGGAAGCTTCAGATGTTAAACCTAAAGCGATAACTAAAACGATCAAAGACAACATCAAACATGACAACCTTTATGGAACCTGTTCAAAACCTCCGAAGCTGGATAACATTGAAGATTATGTATGGTGGAAGGAGAGATTTGTCAATTGGACGAAGGCATATGCACATGAGAGTTGGTTTTGTTTGAAGTTTGGATATGCTAACCCAACAAATGACAAAGGAGAAGAAATTCTGATAAAAGTTTTTTCAGAAGAAGACAAAAAGAAATTTTCATATGAACAAAAGATGATTGCTTTGATTCAGCAATCAGTTCGAGATGACATTTTTTCATTGTTAATACATGATGGGTCATCGCAGTCTGTGTGGAAAGCTTTAAAGGAAAAAGCTAAGGGGGTAAACAAATTCAGAAAAACAAAATCGTGTTATTGAAAAAAGAATTTGATTTGTTTGATAGTTTAAAAGGAGAGACAATGAGGCAAATGATTGAGAGATTCTGCCATTTAAAAATTGAACTTGAAAGGTTTAAAATTGTGAAAACTAGAGAAGAAATTGTTGATAAAGTAATCGAAGCGTTACCACGAGCTGATCAGTGGCAAACGTTTGTTTTTATCTTGAAAAATGATGATAAATTTGATACAATTTCTCTTGATGTATTGTTAGAAAAGATTGAGAGTCATGATCTGGAGCTACAAAAGCAAAACAAGATGAGTGGTTCATCGCATCATCAGAATGTTGGTCTATACTATAAAGGCAATGTACCTTCAGAGAAAGTTGCTAGTTCACCAAAGATAGCATTCAGTGGTGAAAAGATGAAAGAACCACAAACAACTTCATCAAGTTACCATTCTGGATATCATTCATCTTCAAAATCAAGTTCTGATGAAACTGAGGAAATTCTGTGCAACATTGCTCTCAAACTGAAGAATTCTCCGTCCATGAGCATCAATGCAGCTAAGCAGCAAATGAGCTTCCTTGCATCTGTTCTGGAATCGTATGAAGGTCTAGTTGCAGGCAAGATTGGTAACTCTGAGTTAACCAAAGAAGACTACGACCAGATTGATCCGGAAGAGATGGAACTCATTGACATCCGTTGGTGTTTGGCAAGCTGCATCCGCAGAGCTTAGAGATATATGGAAATTACTGGGAAGCAATCTCTCGGTGGTGCATCTACAAAGCTTGGATTTGATAAGTCCAAAGTGACCTGCTTCAAATGTAAGCAAAAAGGTCATTTCAAAAGAGATTGCAACAATTATGCGGTTGGTGGAAATGAACATCCGTTCAATGATGATTACTACCGGAAGGCGATTTACCACCGTAGCAGAGAAGAGCCAAAGATGATTGAAGATAAACCCAGAGAGAAGTCAAGAGCTTATGCTGTAATCCACGATGATGAAGGATATGATTGGAGTCAGATTTGTCCGGAAGAAGATCGTGTTGATATTCAGAAAACATGTAACGCCCTTAATTACAACGCCCAAAACACGTGAAAAACTACAAGCATTTGGAAGCTTTAATTATAAAGTTTTACATTTGACCAAAATACCCTTGTGACTAGTTCGAGATCAACACCTCCCCTTGACTAGATACAGGTGTTAATCCGAACTGCCCTGTCAAGATGTAGGTTTAACCTTACTAATTACAACAACTAAGTCTTATAAACTATAATTTACATAACAAGATGACTTCCCAAAAATATAAGTTTAACAAAAGTATTGTTTCAAAAAGGGCGACATTTCCGGAAGCGTAAGGTCAAGTGTGCACGTTGGTGTTCGCTTCCAAGCTCGCCACGCCATCTACAAAGCCGTTTTACCTACATCGCCATAAAGTCTTATTTAGTCAATTTTTAGCACTATACTTAAAAATAATAAACTAACATCCATTCGCATCATCACATAACCATATCACAGTCTAACTTTCCTCCACCCGTGAACGGGTCATTACTTACTATCTCCAAATGAGATAATACTTAGCATTCGATAATCCGTTGATATCGGATTGAACATAACGCATCATAAACGTCATTCTAAACCCGTTCATGACGGATTTATCGGTTAGACTTCATTCATACATAACTTCTCAAAATACGGTTAGTTCATAACCAACCGACTATAACATAACCTTCTTCATCATTATATTCTCTTACGACCCGTTCAACACGGGTTAGGCTATCCACTACTCGTCATATTCGACTATCATAGTTACGATTTTAATATAACAATGTCAACTAAAAAGTAAAGCTTGTATGCATTAAACAACATACCTCGATCCTGTGAGCTGTCCGACCTCCTAGCACTTGAACCTTCTTCTTTTATGCCTACATCAATACATTCATTCATTTAGCCCGACTACATATTATTCCATCTTACACACTTTTATCATACAACATCTTGATCATAATTTAACAAAATTCATCCATTTGTTCATTTAGGCATTTTATCGAACACTTGGCGGGCTTCGCATTTGTAGGACATTTAATTACATGTTTCTTTACATATTAATCTACAAGTTCATAACAATTCAAGCAAGTTAATGCGATCTCTATCACCACACTCTAAATCACTACAAACCGATCATTAATCGGGTCCTAGTCCATAATCTTAACTCCTAAATACACATATCACAACATTACTCATGATTTAGTAAAAACCCATTTCCTAAAGTTCATACTTTCAAGAAATTCGACTTACCACCTTGTTAGTCACACCTTGGTGATCAAGAATTCAAGTTCCTACAATCGTTCGGGCTTGAAATCACCTTTCAAATTGATGGAATTAGTGCTCTAGGGTTTTGTGGTGTCCTTCTCTTCTCCTGGACAAACTTCACGCACACACTAGAAGTGTCTAGTGTGTGTGTGTTGTTTAATTTAACTAGTTCTTTCCTTAAATTTTCAAATTTAGTCCCTCGAGTCTTAACGTTTATTTATTTTAGCCCAAACCTTCATTTCATGAGCTATTTTAAAGACAATAATTAGATTCCATATTTTTTTTTCGGGGCGTTACAAGTCTACCCCTCTTAGAAAAAGTTTCGTCCCCGAAACTTGAATACCTACTAAATCACATTTACGTACCGAATAAAGAAGGGTAATACTTCCGCATTTCATCTTCAGATTCCCATGTAAGTTTCGACCCCTTCCGGTGTTGCCATTGTACTAAAACTTGTCTAATGGTCTTATTGCGAAGATTCTTTACCTTAACATCTTTAATGGCTATCGGTCTTTCAACATAGTTTAAGCTCTCATCTACTTCAATGTCGTCAAGAGGTACGATCGCCGATTCATCCGCAAGGCACTTTCGTAATTGTGATACATGAAAAGTGTTATGGATCCCATCTAATGAAGACGGTAATTCTAGACGATATGCCACTTTCCCCACTCGAGCCAAGATCTTAAATAGCCCAATATAACGAGGCCCCCAATTTACCTCGTTTACGAAAACGAATTATACCTTTCCATGGGGATACTTTTAATAGAACATAGTCTCCTACTTGAAATTCGATAGGACGATTCCTTTTATCCGCATATGCCTTTTGCCTATCCTGAGCCGCCTTTAATCGAGCTCTAATTAGATCAATCTTTTCATTGGTCATTGCTATCAACTCGTTAGGCGCGAGCTCCCTTTGTCCTACTTGCCCCCAACATACGGGAGTCCTACACTTTCTTCCATATAACAGTTCATAAGGTGCCATTTTGAGACCACTATGATAACTATTATTGTAAGAAAATTCCACCAGTGGTAAATGGTCATCCCAATTTCCCCCAAAATCTAACGCGCATGCTCTTAACATATCAATAAGCGTTTGAATTGTTCTTTCCGATTGACCGTCAGTTTGCGGGTGGTAGGCGGTGCTTATGTGCAACTTCGTGCCCATACTTTCATGGAACTTCAGCCAATAACGAGAGGTAAATCTCGTATCCCGATCCGAAACTATTGACACAGGCACCCCGTGTCGAGATATTATTTCGTTCACATACACTTCCGCCATCTTTTCCGAGGAGTAGGCCTCTCGAATTGGTAAAAAGTGTGCACTCTTCGTAAGCCGGTCCACGATTACCCATATCGTATCATGCCCCTTTTTCGTTCTAGGTAGCTTAGTCACCAAATCCATTGTTATCTCCTCCCATTTCCATACTGGAATTTCCAAGGGTTGTAACTCTCCATAGGGTTTCTGATGTTCCGCCTTCACTTGAGAACACGTCAGACATTTCGCGACATACTTAGCGATATCGCGTTTCATACCGGGCCACCAATAGTTTGTCTTCAGGTCGTAGTACATTTTTGTAGCCCCAGGGTGAATGGAATACCGCGACTTATGAGCTTCTTCAAGTAGCATTGTTTTGACCTCGCAAAACCTTGGTATCCAGATCCGACCAAATCTCGTTTTAAGCCCGTTCGAGTTTTCTTCAAATTTTCCTACTATTCCCTTCGTTCTTTCTTTCTTTGGATCCCCTGCCTCTAGTGCTTTTATTTGAGTATCTCTTATCGTTTCAAGAAGGTGAGGCGTAACTGTCATCTTCATAGATTTTACTTGAATCGGGTGTGGATATTCTTTTCGACTCAACGCATCTGCTACGACGTTTGCCTTTCCCGGGTGATATAAAATATCACAGTCATAATCCTTAATCAGTTCTAACCATCTTCGTTGCCTCATATTCAAATCTTTCTGTTCAAAGAAATATTTGAGACTCTTATGATCTGAGTAGATTGTGCATTTTACCCCATACAGATAATGCCTCCAAATTTTTAAGGCGAAAACCACCGCTGCCAATTCTAGGTCATGGGTCGGATAGTTTACTTCATGCGGTCTGAGTTGTCTTGAAGCATACGCGATAACCTTTCCCCGTTGCATTAAAACACACCCCAAGCCTTGACGTGACGCGTCTGAATAGACAACCAAATCTTCCGTTCCATCAGGTAATGTTAACACCGGAGAACTCGATAATTTCTCTTTTAACATTTGAAAAGCTTCTTCTTGTTCTTTATCCCACACGAACTTTCTTTCCTTCTTTCCTTCCTTCCTTGTCAGTTTAGTCATTGGTAATGCAATCTTTGAGAAATCTTGAATAAACCTTCTGTAATAGCCGGCAAGGCCTAGAAAACTCCTTACTTCGGTTGGGTTTTTCGGAGGAACCCAGTTTAATACGGCCTCAATCTTTGCTGGATCTACTAAGACACCTTCTGAATTTATTACGTGACCTAGAAACTGCACTTCCCTGAGCCAAAAGGCACACTTTGAGAACTTCGCATAAAGTTTTTCTCTACGGAGGGTTTCCAGTACCTCATGTAGGTGTCTTACATGATCGGCCTCATTCCGAGAGTAGACCAAAATGTCATCTATGAACACAATTACAGATTTGTCTAACATAGGTCGACATACTCGGTTCATCAGATCCATAAACACGGCTGGCGCGTTCGTCAACCCAAAGGACATGACCAAGAATTCATAATGTCCATACCGAGTTCTGAATGCAGTTTTTGCAACATCCTCCTCTCGCACCCTTACTTGATGATAGCCCGACCGTAAATCTATCTTTGAAAACCAACTCGCACCTTGCAACTGATAAAAAAGATCATCAATTCTGGGTAATGGATAGCGGTTCTTCACGGTCGATTTATTCAGCTCCCGATAGTCGATGCACATACGCATCGACCCATCCTTCTTCTTAACAAAAAGAACGGGTGCTCCCCAAGGTGATACACTCGGGCGTATAAAGCCCTTATCAAGTAAATCTTGCAGTTGAGTCATTAGTTCCCTCATTTCGGTGGGAGCCAGTCTATATGGGGATTTAGCCACTGGTTGCGCACCCGGATTTAATTCAATACGAAATTCTATTTCACGTTCGGGTGGAAGCCCCGGCAACTCCTCCGGAAACGCGTCCGGATATTCGTTCACTACTGCAACGTCTTCGAACTTGGGAAGGCTTTGATGAACATCTACTACATAGGCTAAGAATGCCCTACTTCCATTACGCACGTACTTGACGGCTTGAACAATATTGCATAACTTTGCTTCCACATTTCTTTCTCCTTGAATACTTAACCATCTCGCACCCGGAGATTGCACGCGTATTGTCTTACTTTCGCATTTAATCTCCGCATGGTGTCGGGCCATCCAATACATACCTACTACTACCTTGAATTCTCCTAAGACCATAGGTACGAGATCAATATCAAACTCCTCATCCTCTATCGTGAGCTTACAGTTTCTACACACTTCGTGCAACAAATAATTCTTGCTATCGGCTATCTCTACCTCTAATGGTATTTGCATTCTTTCAATCTTAAATGAGGGGTGATTAATTACATCACTCGAAACAAATGTCATAGTAGCCCCGGTATCGAATAACACGTACATTGGCAAGGAATTTAGCAAGAAAATACATGACACAACATTCGGATGAGCTTTAGCCTCTTCAGACGTAATTTGAAACATTCTTCCTCTTGCCTTAGGGTTCTCATCCTTTTTGCCTTCCTTCTTCATTCCCGGTTGGAGCTTGGGACACTCCGCCTTGATATGACCCTTCTGGAAACAATTAAAGCATGTCTTCACATTCTTAGGGCATTTGTAATGCGGATGTCCCTCTTCCCCATAGTTATAGCACCCCTTCTTGCCTAACCGGCACTCTCCAGTGTGAAGCTTTCCACAGTCTTGCAACGGGGAATTCCACTCTTTGCTTTCTCTTTATTGGCTTGCTCTTGAAACTTGCCTTTCTTGAAAGGAGCTGGGTTAGACACCTTCTCTGGCGGTCTCTTTTCACCTCGCTCCACCTGTCTCTTAAGTTCAATCTCCCTGTCTCGCGCCCAGTTTATGAGTTCGTCAAGAGTTTCACACTTCGAGGGCGTAATAAACTCCCTAAACTCCGCCTTCAACATGTCATGATATCGATTGATTTTCATTCTTTCTGAATTCACAAACTCCTTGCAAAACTTCAGCTTATCCAAGAAAATATTTGTTATCTCATTGATTGTTTCATCGTGTTGTCGGAGGCGCAAGAATTCCTCCTGAATCCTATCGATGGCGGATTGAGGGCAATGGTATTTTAGGAATGGTTCTTTAAATTCCTGCCACGTCATCACTTGAAGTTTCTCTTCACCTATCTCTTTACAATGAGCATCCCACCAATCTTTAGCTTGCGATTGCAGTTGACCCGTAGCAAACATTACTTGATCTTCCTTATCACACCGACTCCGGATAAACACGGCTTCTATATTAGATATCCATCTTTGGCATACAATTGGATCTATTTTACCATCATACGTTGTGGGATGGCACGCCATAAAGTCTTTATACGTGCACCGTCGTTCTTTGCTTTTGTTTTTAGATCCCTCTATCAGTTCTTTCAGTTCTTCAATCTTGCTAGTCATCATGGCATCCACAACTCCCAACACCCGACTTTCTACTTCTTGAGCTAATCGTGGAAGATTAGCTTGCATAACCTCTTCCGCCACCTCTGTGACCCTATTGTTAAATACTTCTTGACGAGCCGTGTCATCATCTTCATTAGTGTTTCTTGCATCAGCCATCTATAAAATAGCATTTACATTCATCATTAACACAAGCTTTCAGTACATCATAATTCATTAGTCCGACTTTACTTCATTCACATTCTTATATTCTAGACTTTATCATTCGTTCGTGTCTTTTGACACCTTACTTTCATCTTTTACAATTTCCTTCCATTGTAACCACTAAGTGTGGTCTCACATATCCTATTAGGCCTTATATGGCCCTTACATGAACGTTTAATAGGTCTTTGGACAATTCGGAGACTCAAAATAGGAAAAACAAAACAAAACAATAACTGAGTTTTGTGCGTGGCGTCGGCGACGGCCGGAAGGTCCGTCGGCGACGGTTTCTGTAAATGTCCGTCGGCTAGAAAAGCCCGTAAGCAGCAAGTTAGGCGTCGGCCATTTGGGGGCGTCGGCGACGGCCGGGAGGTCCGTCGGCGACGGCCGGGAGGTCCGTCGGCGACGGCTTGTCGAAATGCTGAAACGCTGCTGTGTCATTTTTTTGTTACTTTATCTATTTCCTGTGCATATTTCCAGCCATACGGTTCTCGAAATCTCCGTACGGCCTCCCTATCTATTCATCTATAAACTTAGCTTTTATTTTGCATTAGAAACATATTACACATACTATTATTCTTACTGAGATTTTGGCGTATTACCTCATTGGCGATCTTGGAGCGAACACACTTTTGAACGAGCCGTCGGTTGAGTTCAAGCACCACTATTAGTGCTCGAATCCCTCAACCTATGCTCTGATACCAACTTGTAACGCCCTTAATTACAACGCCCAAAACACGTGAAAAACTACAAGCATTTGGAAGCTTTAATTATAAAGTTTTACATTTGACCAAAATACCCTTGTGACTAGTTCGAGATCAACACCTCCCCTTGACTAGATACAGGTGTTAATCCGAACTGCCCTGTCAAGATGTAGGTTTAACCTTACTAATTACAACAAATAAGTCTTATAAACTATAATTTACATAACAAGATGACTTCCCAAAAATATAAGTTTAACAAAAGTATTGTTTCAAAAAGGGCGACATTTCCGGAAGCGTAAGGTCAAGTGTGCACGTTGGTGTTCGCTTCCAAGCTCGCCACGCCATCTACAAAGCCGTTTTACCTACATCGCCATAAAGTCTTATTTAGTCAATTTTTAGCACTATACTTAAAAATAATAAACTAACATCCATTCGCATCATCACATAACCATATCACAGTCTAACTTTCCTCCACCCGTGAACGGGTCATTACTTACTATCTCCAAACGAGATAATACTTAGCATTCGATAATCCGTTGATATCGGATTGAACATAACGCATCATAAACGTCATTCTAAACCCGTTCATGACGGATTTAGCGGTTAGACTTCATTCATACATAACTTCTCAAAATACGGTTAGTTCATAACCAACCGACTATAACATAACCTTCTTCATCATTATATTCTCTTACGACCCGTTCGACACAGGTTAGGCTATCCACTACTCGTCATATTCGACTATCATAGTTACGATTTTAATATAACAATGTCAACTAAAAAGTAAAGCTTGTATGCATTAAACAACATACCTCGATCCTGTGAGCTGTCCGACCTCCTAGCACTTGAACCTTCTTCTTTTATGCCTACATCAATACATTCATTCATTTAGCCCGACTACATATTATTCCATCTTACACACTTTTATCATACAACATCTTGATCATAATTTAACAAAATTCATCCATTTGTTCATTTAGGCATTTTATCGAACACTTGGCGGGCTTCGCATTTGTAGGACATTTAATTACATGTTTCTTTACATATTAATCTACAAGTTCATAACAATTCAAGCAAGTTAATGCGATCTCTATCACCACACTCTAAATCACTACAAACCGATCATTAATCGGGTCCTAGTCCATAATCTTAACTCCTAAATACACATATCACAACATTACTCATGATTTAGTAAAAACTCATTTCCTAAAGTTCATACTTTCAAGAAATTCGACTTACCACCTTGTTAGTCACACCTTGGTGATCAAGAATTCAAGTTCCTACAATCGTTCGGGCTTGAAATCACCTTTCAAATTGATGGAATTAGTGCTCTAGGGTTTTGTGGTGTCCTTCTCTTCTCCTGGACAAACTTCACGCACACACTAGAAGTGTCTAGTGTGTGTGTGTTGTTTAATTTAACTAGTTCTTTCCTTAAATTTTCAAATTTAGTCCCTCGAGTCTTAACGTTTATTTATTTTAGCCCAAACCTTCATTTCATGAGCTATTTTAAAGACAATAATTAGATTCCATATTTTTTTTCGGGGCGTTACAAAACAGCTCATGGAAAAACTATAACAAAGAACATTCAGCATGTTCTTGTTGCTGAAATTCGTGAAGAAATCAAAGTAAAAGACACAGTTAAGATAAACGAGAAAACTCGAGAAGAGATTTTAAAAGAGAAAACTGAGAGAGAAATATTCATTGTGGGGTGCAGAATGGAGAAAATGCAGGAAGAATATGAGAATGCTGTTGCGAACAAAAGATGGGATAAGAAACAAGAATGTTATGTCAATAAACAAGGTGAACCTGTTGTTCCCAGAAGTGACATAGTTCACGATGATGTTCTTCTAGTAATTCCTCGATCCGGCGAATATTACTCAAATGTTGCAAAAGACAAGACATATGTAAAAAGGCTGGATAAAATCATCAGGGATGCTATGACAACAAAACTGAGGAAGAGGAATGAAGAAGAACATTGAGAATTTAGTTGATGATTTGAAGAAGGTTGCTGAGGAGGTCAAGGTTGAAGAAAAAGTGAAAGGAGTTGAGAAAGTTGAAGAGAAGGTTGTTGAAAAAGAAGCTGTTATTGAAGAACAGCAAGTTGAAGTAGTCAAGAATGAGAATTTGGAAGCTGGTGATGCTGGTGATGAAGTTAGTGTTGAAGAAAAGCAGAATGATGCTGATCAGAAGCAGCCAGAGACTGCAACAAACACCGAAGTGCCAATCACTGAGGTAAAATCTGATTCTAACATCTTGAATGAAACTGTTGAACAGTGCAAGAAATGCATGGAAATGTGCAGTGCTTGTACTGAAAAAGACGAAAAGATCAGAACAAGAAATCTTGATTTCGCAAAACTTGAAGAAGTTTTCAAAAGCAAGTGCAAAGAAATGTTTGAAAATGAAAAGGTTTTAAAAGAAAACAATGAAACGCTTTCAAAAAAATGTAAAAAGATAGAAAAAGAAAATGAAGTTTTGAAAGAAAATGTTTCTAAAATGACAGAAGAATGTTCACAAAAAGAAACTATTTGCCAAGAAATGAAAAGGGAATATGATTCAATAAAATTGGCTTATCACATTACAAAAGAATCATATGAAAAAGTAAAAAATGAAATGAAACTTGCTCAATCAAGATTGAAATACTGTTCTGAAACATCAAAGGAACTAAAACGAATGTATAAAATAAAACAACAAGTTGTGAATTCTTATATTGAAGATGTTGCTAAACTTAAGCGTAAGATTGCTGATTTAGAACAGGATAACAACAAACTAAAAAGTTATCACGCGTCATCATATGTGCTTGAACGTATTTTCAACATAAAACCGGATGGGAAAGATTCTGAGCAAAACACGAAAGGCATTGGCTCAGATTTTCATCAAGTTCCACCACCGGAAAAGTTTGCATTTTATGATGATGAAAAGGTCGAAAAAACTTTCAACATGGTAGATCAATTGCCAGATAACATTGACGTAACCTATTCCAAATCTGATGATTCTAGTGATTCAGAGGTGGTAGGTAAGGTCGTTGAAAGTGTGTTGAAAGAAGAGTCAGTTGATACAGGTAAATCTGAATCACATGATGAAAATGAAGGTAATTTTCATGATGGATATCTGAAAAACACAAAATCCGAGAAAAAATTGAATGATGATTCAAAAGGATTGGTTTATACCATGATTGGATCGGACAAATTATTCTTAGATGTTGTATTCCCAATTCAAAATGTGATTTCAGAAAAGGTTGATAAAGTTTTCAAAATGGTAGAGATTGAAAAGTCTGAAATTCCAAAGTTTGCTGGAAAAGGTCACAAAACTTTTTATAACAAACCTGGTTACAAGAAGAAAAACATGAAGGCTGGGTTAGGTTATAAGAAGAAACAGAATTGGAAGAAAAGTGAAACACAAAATGTTTAGGCAAAGATGAATTTTGTTCAAGGAAAAAGTTTTGAAGAAGAGGAAAAACTCAAATTTAGACAACAGTCTAATGAAGAGTTCTGTGCTCAAAAGAAAAGACAACAACAACAGGTCAAGGATGTGTCCAAGAGAACATGTTTCAAATGTGATCAAATAGGACATCTTGCACGCAAGTGTCCAAATCTGAAACCTGTTGATGTTGAGACGAAAAAGAAGTCTGTTTATGTTGAAAAACAGAAATCTGAAGTTGTGACTCAGAAGTCAACCAAGTTTGATTCTAAGCAAACTTGGAAGCCGAATATGTCAAAGGCTGACTCACAACAAACATGGAAACCAGTGACGTCTAGACTTAGAACAACACAAAGTTGGAAAACAACTGTTGATGCAACAAAACAAAACCAGTTTTGGAAACCAAAAACTGTTGTTCAAAATCAAAATGTTCAAAAAGATTCACATTTTTACAAACGTGGTACTCCTAAAGGTCAAACATGGTGTGAAAAGAAACAGGTGATTCTTGAAAAAGATGAAAAAGTTGAAGTAAAAGTTGAAAAGATTTTTGTGAAAGATGACAAAGAGTTTCCAGCATTGAATAAAAAATATTGTGTTGAAATGCCTAAGGTTCAACAAACCTGGGCTAAATTGTTTAAGTGATTAAGTAAGTGTAAATGTGCAGGTGCTCAAGAAAACTGAAGACTGTGAGAATGGAAATCGGAGCAGCCTGGCACAAGAAGAAGAGGCTGCTGAACCCTGTGTTGGTTGAAACTGGGAGTTTGTTTGTTTTCTGTACATAAATAAACAATATTTTTAAAACCCTAAAAATTGAAAATTTTGAAAAACCAAAAATATGTTTTGATTTTGTCAAAAATAAAAAAATATGTGTTGATTGAATACGCCGAAACCCTCACGGCTGAACAAACATGATTTCTTTCACAAGATTGAAAAACAGTTTTCAAACTGTCGAAAATCAATGGGTTGTAAATCATGGGGGTACGTTATATTTTCTGCAAAACAGAGCATGAGATGCAGAAAATGAATGGCGAGACAAAGCTATCAGTATCAGGTTGTCAAATTTTCTTTAAATGGTTTTGCATTTTAGGGGGAGTAAGAAATTGTCAGAAAATCCAAAAACATTAGAAAATTTGAAAAAGCCAAAAATATGATAAAATTGAAAATTGAGTTTTTGTGTAAAAAGAGGAAACCAGTAGACAGTTACAGTATGCTAAAGAAATGTAATGATTATAAAGCATTAAACAGTCTCACTGATGATATGCCGATAGGTTTTTATACATTTAGTAAACTTTTTTGGGATATAAACATAAATTCAAACTTGCTTATTTCGTGGGGAACACTACTTGGATATATAGGTAACCCCTGAAATCTCGTTTGAAGGACCCCTCTTTCTGAGATACTAGGTCTTTATGCTTAGTGATATCTGGGGTATTATCCCGGGACTTCTGATTTTGCGGAAGCAATGGCCTAGTCCCCGGAGAATACTTTCTGCATTGCTTGAAATATAGCGCCGCCCTCAGCAAATTGATGAAACAATAAAATTGATAGTCATTGCTGTTGTAATACAAAAGATCCTCTAAAGGGGACACACCAAAAGTCGAAGTCGTCATCTCTCTGCTGAACGGAAGTTCTGACCTGAGCTCTCACGGTTCTTCGCAATTTAACCCCTTACAGATATCATCTAGGTATACTCACCTGTAAGACTGAATATTGGGATCTAGATACGGGAGTATATTCAAGAGGTGGGACACATGAATAAGTTTAAGTTCTTAAAACACCTAATTCGTATCCTGAATCAGTTGAAATTTGTGTGAAAATTTAAGTGGATCAGTATATCGACAATCTAAGTGAATTGTTTAAGTCTTAATGTGTAACTAAGCTCAACGGTACTTGTAACTTGTCAAAAACTGATATGATCATCTGACGCAAACTCAAACAAAAATATTGTCTGTAAATATGTTTGTATATATTTCTTTACTGCTTTATATTTCAGAAAATACAAAAAGATTTTTGATTCTGCTTTATTTTCGACAACCGATGTCTGAGAGCTGAGTTTCAAAATCTATGTATGCTGATTGTGTTTCTGAAAATAAAACAAGTTCATTAATTTGAAACTTGAATTAAAAAATCAAAAAATCAAAAACAGTTTATGATATCTCCAAGGTCATTAGTTTGGACTTGGGTGATTAACTGTGAGGGATTTTGGATACTTAACACTGCCAAATCTATAAAGATTGTTGATAGGGGGAGTGATTTAGAAAGTTGAATAGAGCCAGATTACGATGTCTGGAAAATTGAATGTTCAAAATGTTTGTACTTATAAATGTTTGAGGATTGCAGATGCTATACCAGACTACGATCCCGATAGCTGAGTCTAAGGGGGAGTCTGAAGACGAGCTCAACACAAGGGGAAGCGTGCAAGGAGCCAGGTTTCTTTCCCAGGAGAGCTTGTAACCGAAAAGCCAGGTGTCGATCCCAAAGCACGGAAGCTTGACGAAAGGGGGAGCCTGAAGAGTTTACCGAAAGGGGGAGCTGGAGCTGAAGACAAATCCACCGGGATTCTGTTCGAGCAAGAGGGAGTCTTCGTTGCTGAAAATGTGTTAAAGCTTCAAGAAGACTCAGTGAGAGAGAGAAAGACCAGAAGCTACGAGTTTGACTCAATGATTGAGATTGACTGCGGCAATATCCAAGGGGGAGTCTGTTAGTGCATTTATGTCTATCGCCTCCGTCATCTCAAATCGTAGCTGAAACACATTAATTCTAGGCCTTATATTGTTATAAATAGGAAAAGGCAAGGTGGCATTTCTGTAAATAATGAGATCTCTCATTATATCCCTTGGCCTATAAATAGAACCATTAGGGTTCTCATTTAGAACTTTTGCCATTTGCTACATTTGAGGAGATTAGAGCTAGAGAGAGAAAGGCAAAAGGTGATTCGTGGTACTTTGTACGATTTCATACATTTCTATAGAATCACAGATTGAGTACGTCTCGTGTGTTCGGTCACGCACGTTCACGGATTCCGCACGTCGAACGTGTCACGCACAATCGTTTCGAAGTCAAAACCGGTCCTAACATCTAATCTAACCAAATGTAGAGAAATTTTTTGTTTTTGTTTTATAAATAAATACACATAATGAAGTAAAATAAATAAAACAGATAAACAAGATAGAATCACTTGGATTCGACTCGTCTTTTATGTATCATTTGATGATTTACTCGTTTTGGGTTTTTAAGAGATTATCTTAGTTATTGTAGCATGTCCCTCTTTTGGAGGCAACGCTACCCTCAGCCGTATTGGTCTGATTCAGCAGTGATACAGTCCCGCAATGCCAGATTATTGAAAGATAATTAAGCAAATTATTAATGCAAAAGGTGGCATGTCCATCTTTTGCAGGCAACGCTACCCTCGGCCATATTGGTCTGAGTCAGCAGGGATACAGTCCCGCAAGGCCGGTTTAAAGTTTTAATAGGAGTTAATTTATAAGGGATTACAAATCGTTCTTACTTCCCCCGATTTGATACTATCTGCCTCAAGGGAAATCCTAATAAGCTTGAATCAGATCCTCGCAGGATCTATACACTGAACGAGGCAAGAACTTTACCCAACCACCCTTCTAACCCCTTCAAGGAAGTTAACGTGCTTTATATAGACCGTAAAGACACGAATGAGTAAATCAACAAAACATGAAGAAATGATTAAGTAAAGTTCACCTTCAATATAAAAAACTAGTTATTAAAGTTATTAATACAAACCCAAATAAAACGTTACAAAAGCTAGGAAATCAAAAGTAATAACATAAATGATTTTGTCTTCACCAAGTGATGTAAGAAATTAGCCAAGCATGGACTTTGTTTGACAAAAACTCTTACTATCGATCTTGGATCCCGAGACTATACACACACTCTAAGGATGGATGATGGATGAAAATGGTGGATGATGGTGGTATTGTGGTGGTGGAGTGGTGGCAGGTGTGAGAGAAGTGGTTTGCCAAGGGATTGTTTGCAAGTGAGCCAAGCACCTCCTTTTATACTTGAAAATAGTAGTTTTGCACGGCCACGTGCCTGCTTGGCACGGCCCCGTGCCCTTCCCTTATCTGTCTTCATTTAATGCTGGTGTCAGCTCTTCTGCACACACGGCCCCGTGTCTTTTGTACTTGTTGTACGAACCCAAATTTGCGAATCTAAGAGTTGACCACGACCCGTGCTTAGGGGACACGGCCCCGTGTCTCTTGTCGTTTTCTGTTTGTCTTTATCCTCTGGGAATTTTGAATGGGGGCACGTCCCATGCCCGGCTGGCACGGCCCCCTGCTTGGCTTCTGGTCTTGTTATTTTTTTCTTTGGGGTGAAGCTTGGAGAGTCGGTATAGTGTGCCAACTTCTTTTCTCCGTATTTATGTTGGTTTTCGCCGTTAATTTGTTCCTTTTGTCCTTTTAAGCTCTTTTAATCCTAAAAATCAAAAGTAAACAAAGAAACACACTTTTTTCCAACATTAGTACTAAAAATTGTTGTTTTTATATCTCATTTGATATGATTTATATGTTGTGTTTTGTGCATATCAAATACCCCCACACTTGAATTTTTGCTTGTCCTAAAGCAAAACTCTTTTATAATTGCTTACACTCCCAAATAGAATGGGTAGAAGAGAAGTTTTTAGTCTTGTGTATAGAGTGTCGGGAATCCACTTTCATTATTTATTATTGTTTTTATTATATTTACAATCCTATTCGACATGATTTTATTTAGAACCTTTTAAGAAAAATAGATATTTATAAGCATAAGGTGTATTTAAAATTTCATTAAGCTATATATACATTCACACACCTCACAAGTGGTCACTCAACACTCGGCCGGAATGTATAAGTGAAACGCTTAGTCCCAGTACGGAACTTACTCCTACCATAAGCTTGACAATCAATCAAACCTCCTCCTTTTTGACTTAATCTTTGCAAATATCAAGAGGACTTTGATAGTGTAGGTTTTATTTAAAAGTGGCTAAAAATGTAAAAACGGTTTTCTTTTGAAAATTTCATTTTGTGACTTTATGAACTAAGTAAGTGTTTTTTAAGCAATTGATTTGCTTATTTATTTCAAGCATTTTAAAGAATAGCTTTTTTTTTGCCTTAGTCACACAATTTTTGCGTTTTTTCCCAAAAGAACCGATATTTACTAAAATAAAGGGCGTAAAGAAAAATATGGTGGGGTGATGGTGTGTTGTGGGTTTTGAAATGAAAGAGTTTAGGCTCAAAGCGGTTAACTAGGGGGAATTTTTGTATTTTTGGGTAGATAAAAATAAAAATAAGGTTGAAATGAAAAAGGGTTTAAAATCCTAATGCCCCAATCGTATACTTACTTGGATTAGTTGGTAAGGACCGGGAATATATTTGTCTTGTTAAGTTCTAAATTTGTAGGAACCGTACGGGCTATTCACAAAAAAAATGAAGAATGAACATTTAGTATAGATGTGATAGTGGATGATCGTTAAATGCTCAAAACTCACAAGTTTGTGGGAAAGGGTAAAAATGTGAAAGTATATATACAATCAAATTTTAAAATTTTGTCCCCTTTTTATAATTTTTTCTTGTATGGTTCCTTTTTTTATCACGACGCTATCAGTTGTAAATATTTATAAAAACTTGAACTTTTTTAGAACTTGCTTTCTTAACTTAAACTATAAACAAGAGAAAACAAAAATAAAAAGAAAGTTTTGAAAAAAAAAATTGGGGTGTTTTAGAGGTTCCAAGTAGAGTTTTGTGTAAGACTTGTTTTTAGAACAAACAATATTCAATTTATTGTTGTATCCTATGTTTAGAGAGTGTTTCAAAAAAGTTTTTATATTTTTCACTTCTAACCTAAAACATTTGATCTTTGCAATTTAACCCGTTTGGTTTTTTTACTTGTAACACAAAGCTTTTCACTTTTTGCAATTTAAACCCAACACTTTTTTACTTTCAAATTTGGCATCCATAGTTTTCATCTTTCGCAAGTTTTTTTTTACGTTTCATTCAAAATTTTGCGAGTAACACGCCGCAACATGCGTGTGGGGTTCAAAGTTTTTTCGTCTATTTTTTTCCCATTTGAGAAATTCGTCGTAACACGTGGGTCCTAAATCGACTTAGGTATTTTTCTATGTTTTACGTTCCAGCCTAAATTTTTCACATTAACACGCTGCAATTGGTGTGCGTGGTCCAACGATTTTACATTTGCTTTTCATTCGGTTTTTTTTTTTCTCATTTTCTATTTATTTTGCTTTTACGAGTTTTTCGACGTTGATCGTTGATAGTGGTATGGTATGGTATTGGTGCTACTTTGCATGTTTTTACGCCCCCGCTGCAACGCGAGACCTTAATACTAGTTATATTTATATATGATCATGTTTGTCATAAATGTTTTTCCTTGAGAAATAAAGTAAACGGTAGCATGGTTGATAAGAAGCTAAGGAATTGCCATGTGTTTACACGAAGCGTTTGAATATATATGTGTTTTTTTGATTTAGGGTGTTTGTGTGGATGTGGCAGAAACGTAGGCGTTGGTGGCAGAGTTCTTGCGTTTGGACTTTGTCAACTCACCGCATACCATTACACCACAACTCCAAGTGGCCACCATTCAATATTTTTAATAATTTTTAATAATTAAATATTTACATGTTCCATTTCTTTAATCACACACACCTTCAATAAACAATCTAATCCTATTTATCATCCTTTTTTTTTTTACAAATACCCTCTTATTTTATTTATTATTTTATCATAATATATAGTGACCAATAGGAAAGAAATATCAGTCACTAATTATGTACCAAATGAAGTACTTCTATTGGACACTTTAGCAACAGTTACATACAAGAGTCTCTATTGAATACGGTATATTGACCTTATCCAAATTTGGTATCAATCCATTGTTGAGTCACTTCACCAACCAAGAGTTGTCTATATCTATTTTCCCTTCTAAACTAAAAATCATTTATCTGTGGATAAAACTACATTAATAGCAAATAAACGGTATTGTCTGTCTTTCTTGAAAACTTATAAAACAATCATGGTTGTTTTTCAATTTTGTTGTAGTAGAAAACATCCGGAAAATACAAATTTTACAACGCATTGCCATTGTAAATTACAAATATCTAATACAAAAACTTGATCTTAAATTACTGTTTGTCAATAGAAGATGAGACGTCGTTGTCAGCACCATGGTGATGCTAAGACTATAAGGTGTGGGCGTGGAAATCTGGCCTGGAGGTCAGTCCACACCCACAAAACCACCCCAGTATGTGGGGCGGGGGATTTTTCACCGGCGTGAGGGGCAATTTGGTTGGTGATGTGACGCGAGTTGATTGGTGGTTTGTGGTAGAAGATTTGTAATTGCTTAGTTTTTTAAACACTAGGTGGGGCCCTCTCTACGCCCAACACCACCCCGTGCTTTTTTTTTTTTTACCACGCTTAACGCCATCTCTTCAGCCCCTCCATACCGAATGGTTCAAGAAAAGATGATATGGTAGTCAAGAGAAATGTTCTTTTAGAAAAGAAAACTACGTGGGATATGAGTATCAAGGCAACGTATACGATGCATGACTTTTATAGTTCTATGTTTTATAAGTACGTTATTTTTATATAATCTTTTAGTTTTATAATAAGTATTTTGTTATTTGTAAATTTTAGAAGACCTACAAATACGAATTGAATATGTAATAGAATCTATGTTGTCTCTTAGCATATGTTATGCATGTATATTTGTGAGATGAGGATTGATGAGATATATGCATACACATATCAATGTCACTAGTACACTTGCATAATTTAGAATACACTAAATACGAGAAGGTACGTGAACTATATTGGTCACTAGGTTTTATCATATTTTATGATTTTTCTTCATATATTATACTTATATACTTATCATAATATTCTAATTAGCTTTCACACCATGTAGTTTTTTTTTTCACTTATAACAGTGTACCTGTTTTAAGTCCTAATTGACTTGAAACATAAGATGTAATAAGGACATGGGAGGGGTTTGATAAACTATTCAGCTACAAATTTAACAACTATATAATTTTGATGGTTTTAAGGGAATTAAACGAGTTATTTGTTAACAGGTTAACAAGATGTTGAGATGTTAAAAGATTGAATTATTTTTTTCCTTTTAAAACCAAAAACCACTAAAAATAAGGTCCGGTGGAGTTAACGGAATTAAATCATTTTTTTAGGTAAAGTGAAATGAAATGAGGAAAAGTGGGTGACGTAGCATTTAGGTAGAGTGCAATTCAAAAGGGGGTGGCGGCGCAGCTTGTTGCCCGTCTACCAACCCATGATTTGTAATTTGCTCTAACCTTCTAATATATATTATCAGTTAATTCAAAAAAAAAAAAAAAAAGGTAGAGTTAAGAACGATTAAAACATACCCTGATGCCAAATATCCACAATAATCTTGGCGTTGACCTTGATCGTATCCAATTTTATTTAACATATGAAATTATCTATAAAAAAATTGATTTTCAGAAATACAATCATATTATAATAGTATTCATTAACAGAGTAAGGATAGTGTAAAAAAGGCCTAAAGTGTGAGAAGTGTATTATAACACTATATATAATACTATATAACACCATATAAACACCGTATAACAATATGTAACACTATATATCATTATATAACAAATATAACACTATACATCTATTATAGACATGCTATCAGACAACCTATAGTGTTATATTTGTTATATAATGATATATAATGCTACATAGTGTTATATGGTGTTACATATTGTTATACAGTGTTTATATGGTGTTATATAGTATTATATATAGTGTTATAATACACTTTGAGCACTTTTTACAGGATCCTCTACCTTCATTAACATATGAAATTATCTATAACAAAAAAGTTGATTTCCTAAATAATCATATTATAATATAATAGTATTTTTACCAGAACACATTTAACTGATAATGACGGTCACTCATATCAATTAGGGTCCACCCCACCCCACCCCCCAAAAAAATCTTAATCTTAAATAATTAAATAATAATGAAATACCGAATATTACTTAGTAGTATAACCATATACACACAAGGGTAGAATAGTAAATTTGCCCTGGTTTCATTCATTCCTTAAAGCCCAAAAGCTCGCCACGAAACAGAGACACCGAGCAGAACGAAATAGATATAGAGAGAGAGAGAGAGAGAGAGAGAGAGAGAGAGAAAACAAAGAAACTGTGTAAACACGATGACAGAATTCCGATTAAACATCGAGGATGAGTTTATATATTCAGCATCAGAGGTTATATGCTGCAGAATTTGTCACGAAGCAGAGTTCGAAAGCTGTAAATCGTTAGAAACTCCATGTTCATGTTCAGGAACCGTAAAGGTACGTCCTCTGTTCTTAATTCCTTTTTTTAATCTTCATAATCATGATTTTCATTCAGTTCTATAATTAATCAAACCTTGTTTAATTGATCATCATCAGTTTGCACACAGAGATTGCGTACAGAGATGGTGTGACGAGAAAGGAAATACAATTTGTGAAATCTGTCTTCAGGTTAGTTTTTTTTAATTTTTTCATTTTCATTTTGATAATTATTAGTTTGTGTTGAATTTGAATACGTTGTCGTTTTGGTTAATTTCTTTTATCTGACATCTGTTTTATCTTCACCAACTGGCGTTTGGTTTGTCTGTCCTGTTTGATTCATGCCGTACTGGTTAAAAATTTTGAACCAATCTTGTTTGTTTTTCTTTTGAATTATTCAAGAAAAAAAAGGTCTATTATTATGGATGAACATTGAATTGTGTCTCTACATGTGTCTTCTTTTCAGAAGCTCGTTATAGGTTTCTTCGTTCATCCAATGGAATCATATTTATTTAAAAAATTTGGTTCATGAATGCCATTTTGTATGCTTGTAATATAATGGCCTTATTATTTAGAAATTCAAATTTTAATAATAATAATAATAATAATAATAATAAAAGTTGTTGTTATTATAATTATTGTGGGTAATTATTTTTTTGAAACATAAAAAGGTACTTTATAGGACCTTTTATATCAAGAAATCAAATATGTATATTCACATATTCTTTGTCAACTATTAAAGCCACATAAAACTACTCTGTCTTCTATACTTTCCTTCCTTTTCAATTTAACAACATAGTTGCTATTGCTATATATCGTAAAAGGGTACTTTTTTTTTCGGTTGATTTGTATGTCTGCATTACAATCTAATGTGCAATGTGATATATTTATATTCATATGTGCAACCAAATAATTGTTATCAACATTAAAGGAATGCTTAAATTCAAAAGTAGAATGAATTATGTGTAACAAATTGTTTGTTGTTGCTTCAAAAACAATTTTGTTTTGGAAATGACAAACATGTACCAGAAAAAGGGAAAAGAAAAAAACCTATACCAACTAAAAAGGACATGTACTTGTTTAACTTTGCAGAATTTTGAACCCGGATATACAGCCCCGCCACCCAAAAAGGCCTCCCAAGACACCCATGTCACTATTCGGTAATTACTCTTCTTCTTCTTCTTATTTGTTATCAATGTATATTTTGAAAATAATAGTGAAACTAGCCATTTTTTAAGCATGTTATATATCTATAGTTATGTCGGAACAATATCACACATATGTGCGTTTACTTGTGCATCCACTTATACTCACCTAAACTCTAGAAAATTTCCATCCTACGTACACGCGAGTAGAACTGTAGAAGTACGTGCTTGAATCTATCTATATGTGATATGGTGTGACGTATCACATTAGTTTGTGTTATTATTGATGGAAAAAGTTTAATCCCAAATCATAATTAGACGAGTGGAGTAATTTGTTTATGATATAATTGTATAGTTTATAGTTATAATAAACTATACAATTAATATTAAGTGTGAAAAATCTACATTAGCTGTTTGCATTTCAAATAGACAGCTCATAGTTTCCTTTCAGTCTCAAATTTCTTTATGTATGTATGTAGCAAATCATGAGTTGGATACCTTAAAACGTGTAAGAAGAAGTCTATGTTATCTTTGAGGATCCATCTTCAAATAGAATATCTAATACAAAGCAGGATTTAAAATTCACCGAACAGAATCCTTAATTGCAATCAACCAGACATGTTTCCCTTTTTCTTTTTTTAATTTAATATTAATATAGTTAAAAAGACTATTATTCAAGATGCAATTGCCTTTTAGAAAGCAACATTATCTAGGCTAGGGACATAATAGTATTATTTTGTTTGCTTATGGGTTTAATAATATTTTTGCAATTATAGGGAAAGTGTAGAAGCTTCAAGAACAAATGAAAATCTTGTAAGTATTGCCATTGCTGATGAAGAAGAACAAAACTTGATTGAAAGAGAATACGCAGAGTGTTCATCGACTGCTGATGCTACCGCTTCTATGTGTAGAACTTTGGCTCTCATTGTAAGTTTTCGCCTAATTCACTCTTTTAACCGTATATGAGCTTTCGAGAAATAACTAGCAACTATAATAAACTTGTACATAGTGTTAATTAATTATGTATAACAATAAGTATAAATAATTACATTGTTCTTATCAATATAATTTTATTTTTAAAATATTTTTTTTAAATTTGAAACAATTATTGAACTAGGTTTTGTCCTTATCTAACATTGTATTTAAGATTGCAATTTTACTTATAATTAAACACTACTACTTATATGTTTATTATACAAAATTTCAAAAATAAAGTTTTTCATTTAAATAAATAAAATAAAATAAAACTAATGCATTTCAAAGTCAAAGTAGGCGTTCATCACTTCATCTTAAATCTTTTGTCTAGAGTAACATGGACGTTTGGGTGAGTTGAGATTTTAGTCCTTTAAAATTTTTGAAAAGTCTAGAAGGGGCCCCTAATGCTCACGCGGTAACAGGACAGCCAACTCTTAACCAAAAAATTAACTACAAAACAATAGTGATTAACAACTGTAGATGACTGGATTTCCACACCTTGATGTGACAACATTTGAATTTCAAACACAAATATAATTTATGGTGTTTTGTCACAAATGTTTGAAACATTAGGGGGTAAATAAAACATATATAATTCTTAAATTAAATGCTATAATAAATTAGTAACAACCTGACGAAATTGAAGAATCTGCATACCTGAGGCTGGGGGGAGGTTTGTTAAGTATTCCTCAATTGAGGAAAAGTTATTATGTGACCTAAAAATTAAATGTACACATTCATAAAGTTACAAGGATTTTCTTTTTTATTTAATATAATTAAATTAAAAAACATTTGAAAGGGGAAATATCATTAACAGTAGCAAGCCGCTAGAAAATATAATTATTGACTTGCATAACCAAATGTGCAGTTTACCATACTTCTACTAGTCAGACATTTTATTGGGGTGCTAATTGGCGAAACAGGAAATTACCCGTTTACCCTTTTAACAGTAAGCACCTTTCATTACATTGCTAATTGCTTCTACTTTTCTAATTCTACCTATGATCTTCTGATGTCATCTGTTTTACTCATTTTTTTCAGCTACTACTTATAAAGGCTTGTGGGATATTGCTTCCAATGTACATAATAATGCGGATGATCGATGTGGTCCATAATAGCATCACACGTCAATATCAGGTTTGCCCCAAATTCTTAAAAAGTAAAGCTAAAGATAAGCTTAGCAAGATAGATGGGTCGGGTAGTTAAAGATGGGTTTATCAATATACATAGGTCAGGTATTTCTTAATATTTTTATAAAATAAGTAGCGTGTTCATGTCAATTTTAATACTTGTAGATTGACGCATTGTAACTCAAGTAAGATTTTGTATTGTTTGTACACAGGATTCTGAACGTGACAACGTATAGTTGACATACACGACCAACAAGCGTCTAGATAAAGATTGATTGATTAATTAATCAAGAGTTTTCTTTTATTTTTATTTTTTTATTTCTATCACCAGGCTCAAGTAAAAAGAAAAAAAAAACATATTGTTGTACTTTCATTTGTACTTAGTTGATAACTGTATATTGATGATCTTCCCTATTCTCTGTGGAAGATGATATTCAGTAAAGATTTTAAAATAGAGAATCAATAATTATCAATTAACCGCATTCACAGATGGCTTTAGAATTCAAATAGTGGCTCGGTGTGTAAACAAGAGTTTCATGTCACTATTATATACAGATACTTTAAGACCTATCAAATGGTCACAAAAGTCAGAAACCTTCTCTAATGGACACCTTTATGTTATGGTGAGCCAAAATGATCTGTTGGCAACCTTTTGTCACTTGCAACCACAATAGGTGCTACTAATTCAAAACAATGCTTTATACAAGTGAAGCGTATGAACCATGATGATCTTCGAAACGAACCACACATACCTTTGTGTCTCTTTGAACCAACAAATTGTTGGGAACCCAAAAATGCATTTTTTTTCATAGCTCTAAAAATACACCCAACATTCATTACTATGATACAAAAACTGGGATTAAGCAATATTAATTAGCAACTTAAAAAAATCAAACACGTGGACAATGTTGGTATTTCTACTTTTGCTCCAGAAGTGTCTTTGCCCTATGTTGTAGCTTGTATATGTCGTCGGGTGAAGAGCCGCAACGTGCATCTACAAGACAATTTCTTAAGCTCTGAAAGAAGACAGTAATCTCAGGTGTCATATTGGTGCAGTTGGACTGGTTTCTTTTGTTACCATACATCGTCTCAAATTCTTCTGACTTGATTGCGGCTTTTTTAAGCACATCGTCAGGAAGTCCTGAACCCACAGTTAAAACAGTGTTATGCTTCCCTTGAATCTATATATAATATAATAATAACACCCAGACCCAGAAATTTGAAAACCTGACCAATATCCCTAGCCCACTAGACAAGTCAATTTTGACCCGTTTATATACAAATAAGAGGTCAAATAAGACAAATGATTTAAACGAGTCATATGTCGTAAGAAATCTGATAATGTATTCAAATGCATAATACCTTGCAGCTTAATATTGTTAAGTGTAGTAACGTAGTTATAAAACCACCATATTTTACATATTAATTAGCTAAAAATTTCAAAAGAAAATGAATGAAGTTAAGATAAATTAACTAGAGTTGGGAATGTAAAACACGTTTCTGAAATGAATCTAAATGCGCAAAACCTTAATGATAAATAAGAATAAGTTCATGTGCACATGGCTTTAGACATATTCTCTCTTCGTCTCCTTTGATTTTCCATGTCTCTTAATCTTTATAATAATGCATATTTTTGGGCTTATGAATCAATTTTCAACCTTTTACAACACATTGAATTTTTAACAATCAAAAGCGTTTGTAACACACTGAATTTAGTCTGACCAACCATTTGAACCCATTATCCAAACCACCCATTTTACGACCCGTACAGTGCCAGTTACATACACACAAATTCAAAGGAAGAAAGGAACATGCCTGCTAGCCGTGCAACATTGACACCGTAGCTTTTAGGGCATGCGCCAGGTGTCAATTTGTAGAGAAACGTAACCTCTTCTAGGCCTCCCAACTCCTTTCCAACTTTGCATGCCATGTGACACAACGAAACCTGTAACACAACAATGAGGAACATATATATATATTTACAAGATTGTTTTATAATGGAGTTTACTTTTTAAAGATTATCTATTTTACATACCTTGGGAATTTGCTGATAGTCCAAAGCTAAGTGATGATAGTGAGTAGAAAATAACCCCCTACATTGGACCTTGTTGACAAGGTGCTCAAGAACTGATGCACTGCAACCAAACACTCCAACAGAATCAGTGTGAGAAATGAAAATCGGTAAAAGGTGGCAATATTGACCCTTTTGCTTAAGAAATGGGCTGATACGGTTTGTGTTATCTCTAAAACATATATTGCATTAATTGATGATGATGATGTATAAGCATAGGAAACATACGCTATGGCTTGTCCATCCGAAGTAGCCGTCCCCCGTCCAAGTTCATCTAATGCCACAAGTGAATTATGGGTTGCTGATGACTGCCATTCAAACATAAACTATCTTCATAAACACCAACATCCACTATTATCCATAAACTACAGTCTACATAATTACCTAAGTGTCTAATAAACCCTAGATGCAATACCAAATGTGTCGAGATCCATGGACCTAACATTAAGCCACAGGGGGATCCTTTATATACAAATGAATAAAAAAAAGAAGCATACCAGCATAGATGCAGTTTCCAGAAGCTCAGTTAGAAATGTACTCTGGCCCGCCATAATATGATCTTTTGCACCCATCCTAACAAAAATACGATCTACTGGAGACATCTTAAAGCTTTCTGCAGGTACATCAGCACCCACCTGAAACATGAATCACTCACTATTAAAAAAATAAAAAGCATGAACTAAAGATCTAACATTAACATTACCACATGAACTACTCACCTGAGCCAAAATAACAGCTAAGCAAACTTGGCGAAGAAGAGTTGACTTTCCACCCATGTTAGGACCAGTAAGTAGGATAAATCTGGCCTTATTAGAGCCACCTATAGAAACATCATTTGGGACAAAAGTGCCATCCCCTAAAGTATCATTTCTCAGTATCGGATGACCTAAACTATTAGCAACAAGAAACGGTGATTCGTTTTCAACTGATGAATCCACAATAAGTGGCCGACATGTTGGTCCTTCATAGAGGTCGCTTGCAATTGCTATGCTGATCAGGACATCGAGTTCTGGAAAATATATATATATATAAAAGAGTCAAAGAGTTGACCAAGTCAATGAAATCAAACAAATGATTGATTCACCTGCAGCCTTAGAAATTAACTGTCTCCAGCTAACATGATGCTCACAGAAGCGCCCGATTAGCCTCTGCATGATGCTTTTTAGCTTTGACTCTTTCTCAGATTCAGCTTCTGAGAGCTCCCGAATATATTTCTTAATAGCAGGAGTCCAATAACGAGCGACACCCTATACATATACACATTAATAGAAACTACATAAGTCAAACTAATGCAATTGTTCAGATAGGAGACATATATATACCTTTTTGGATGATTGTCGTTCGTAATCACTAGGCAAACTCCCTGATAAGCTTTCAGGTACTTCAAGAAGATACGAGTCTTTTCCAACAGTAACATAATTGATCTACACAACATCATAAAAACATAGATAGTAAGTTAGTTTAAAAAAGATATATTTATTGACAAGTAATCTTACAGATGAGTCTCCAAGTAGTTTTCTCTGTTCCTTTAAGTGATTTTTCAGACTAAATTCGATATCTGTAACAGTTCTGCATGCTGAGTCATACTCATTATCAACCCCATCCCGAGGAATTATACGCCCTGAACTTTTTGCTTCCATCCAATCAAAAGCGTTTTTGAAATGCTTAAGAGCTGCATTAACATCTGAATGATCTTTACCTGCATAAATTTAACAGATTATATATAACAGATAGTGTACAGGAAACTGAAAATGATAAAGTAAATGATCACGAGATTCACGACTGTACCAGGTGTTAAAAGGCGATGCAGCAGCTTAGAGTCGGTATTTTCCAGAATGGCACCTAGTGAAGCACATGCATTTATAATTACATCACAGCCACTGAGAACTATTATAAACTCTTGAAGTTGTTTCCTTGCTGCATCCTCATAGAGAATAACTTTACTTGAATTTCTACCATTCGCTTCACTGTTTCATTTCAAATCAGTGAATATTAAAACAGTAATTACAGAACGAAAATATGAGTTAAACACATAAACACCATCCTGGTATGTATGTGTACCTGCAAGAAAAGATACGTGCAAGCAACCGTTCCATGTCTGGTAATAACGACAAATCTTTACGAAATTCAAGAGCAAGAGGCAGATTAGCTCCCTGGAATAATAAAGTATATTAGAAACAATCAAATAAAAATAAAAAATAAAAAATAAAAACTGAGTAAAAGGTGATGTAATGAAAGAACTCAGAGAACCTTTACACCAGCTACAGCTTCTTGGCGTTCTCTGATCGAGTTTATGTCATATAACGGTCTAGCAAGCCATGCTTTAAGCAATCTCTTCCCAAATGGTGTCACACAACGGTTTAGTTGGTCATACAATGTCCTGTATAGATTTATGCATCAAATTTGAAGGATTATACAATTGGTAAACCGTAAATGTGAATATAAAGGTGGCAAGATAATTTAGTTGGTACCCTTTAGAGTCCCCATTTACACTGTTCTCAAAAACTTCAAGATTCTCTAAAGCAGTTGCATCAAGAATCATATAGGGTTTTGTGGTGACATCAGCAAAACCAGAACATGGAAGTAGCTCAAACTTTGCAAACCGAAGCAATGACTCATCCAAAAAGGCCTTTTTCAGATAAAATAAAGTTCCACCAAGGGCTGAGAGTGCAAAACTACCAATTTTGCCTTCGGTCATTAGCTCAGAGAGAATTTCTGGTAGGTAATCTTTACTATCAGATTGCGATTGGTTACTGATACGTTGATAAATCTTCTTGATTTCTTGAATAGTTTTTTCAGAATCCCAAAACTCTTCAACCGGTACTAATTCATTTATGACGGGACTTCTTGTTTGTCTCAAAAGTACTCTTTCGGTTTCAGGGCTGAGCGTTTTTTTAGGTTTAATGATTTCCACTGGTCTTAATTGAGACAATAGACAGCTCAACACACTGCATTCTGAGTCGTCACTAAACTGTAAAATTAAAGCATCAGTTTTTATGTACCACAATTGATTAACAATCTTTTGTATCAGTTGCAAAAATCACAGATTATAGTTCACACCTGTCCAATGATGATCTTGCTTGTAGCAATATCAACTACACAAACACCATATATTCTATCATCTTGTTGGTTTTCATCATAGCATTCAGCAACTGCAAACAGGTAAGAAGCATCAGGATTGGTTGACAGCATTTCTCCATCAGTCAATGTCCCTTTGGTGATCACTGCACATATTTCACGTTTCACAACCTAAAAAAACAGGTACCAAATGTTATGAACATGAAATCAAAAGTAACATGGTGTTTGTGACATCTTGTTAAGAACAGATGCTAGTGTTTTGTGACCTTGTCTTTAGAACCTTCTTGTTTGCGACGTTTCTCAGCCTGATCAGGTGTTTCTGTCTGCTCAACAACTAGAACACGGTAACCCTGATTCATCATAGCTCGAATTATTAATTACAAATTTAAAATCACGATTTCAAGAAAATCGAAATGAGTTCACTGTATGGAATCATGAACTTGTAGAAATTAACCTTGCGAGCTAACTTCTCTGCATTCACTTCATAATTCTTTTCTGGGAATCCACAATGCGGTTGGTCTCCCTGAAAAACAGTAATGTCCATGAATCAGGTGTGGTTTAATACGTCAAAAATAAAAAAAAACAGATTAATAATTAAAAAAATTATAAAATGGTATACTTCAAACAAAAGGAATTGGTAAACACACTACAAACAGGGGTTTCACCTTCATATACTGCAGATCAAGTTCTTTTGCCCCAACATGTGCATCCATTTCAAAGAGCTCATAAAACTTTCCCATCTAATAAGTAACATGAAGTTAGCATGCATCTTTAGCATGTAGTTGCAGATATTCATTCCATGTTAGGTAGATCAATTACCTTAAAAAATAAAACCTTATCCATATGTTTTGACTTGAACTCCCACCATTGCCTCTATATTTAACAAATAAACATAACACTTGAATTACTTGCATAATGCGATAAAACGCAATCCCTTGTTCGTTGTTTATCAAATACCAAAACAAAACATACCTGACCACCTGTTAAACTCCTCAGGAATTCTGGAGGCAGGTATAGAGTTCTTGGATCATAATTTTCATCTCCAGGGGACCTCTTATTTGCATCCTTTCGGTTCCTGCTCAAGAGAAAGCTTCAGTAAACTATATATGTAGCAATATAACAGCAAGAACATGAAGCTGAATTTGTCGACTTTTACACTCCTGGTGTGAAGTCACTCTAAATTAGGTTTTTCATAATTAACCAAGTTGTATATGGCAACTTGTTCTAAAAATGCCCAATTGCTTACTTTCCAAGAAATCTGAATTTCTCTTCTTCTCTTGCGGCATATCTATCAGCCATATCGACCACTGGAACATTGCCAGCAGCAATAGTGGCCTTCCCACCTGCAGTCAAACCGTAAACCTATTATTTGTCAAACCGTAAACCCTATTATTTGTAAAAGATATGATGATTCCAATACACTTGTTTAAAGAACATTAAATCACATAATACCAACTACAAAAATGTTGTTTGGGCTTGGTAGTTTTCTTTGGTTTTTTGTTGGCTGTTTGGGGAGGTTTCTTTTGGTTTCGTCTAGTCTTGGTTTGCCAATTCTAGAACTAGTGTGTCATTCAGGCACACTCGTGTAATTCTTTTATTCATTTATAAAATTTACCGGGGTAACCCTTTACCCAAAAAAAAAAACTGCTTAGAACTAGTGTAGGCCACGTATGAGATAAATAAAGTAGATGGTTTTGTTGAAATTTAAACTTAGCATAAAAAACTTATATTGTGTCACTATCTAAGTAGTTAATGCGGTAAAATATCGGATATCGGTCAAGGACCGATATTTGTGATACCGGTTATCGCGGTGGAATATTGGTGGGATATCGGTAATTTTAATATCATGTTAAATTTATATATAGCAATTTAACACTAATAATTCAGTATACTTTCCTACCACTAACAAATTAACCTTTTGCAACTTGCAAAACACTAACAATTGTAGCAAGTAGGAACTGACTAAGACTTAAAACACTAACAATTAACAGTAACAACTAAGACTTAAAACACTAATAGTAGCAATAAAAAGAAAGACAAATGGTAGAAATAAGAAGAAAGGTACTAATATGGGAAAATCGGTGATATATTGGTAGAATATCAGTCAATATCGCCGATATTATTGGTACCAATATTCTGACCTATATTTTGCACCGTTATCTCGGTAGGGGACCGATAACCGATATATCATTGGTATATCGGGATATTAACTAAATAGGTCACTATTATTAAAATGTGTTTAATATGTGATTAACATCCTGGTATAAGTCGGTATGTATGTCCAAACGGTGTCTCATACTCTCATAGTAGTTATGACCGTTAGAAAATAACCGCCAAATGAGTAAGTTTAAATAGCCCCAAATCTGTAAACATTTTCAATATTCAATGCTATGATGTGTGTGTTTTAGTAAGTGTATCTCTCTGATCTTATTACATTAGTGTGTGAAGTGTGTGTTGTATATTGAGTGTATGTGAGAGACAAGAGATTTCATTGACATTCACAACAAAGTCTCCTCCCTCTGGAACTAATACAAAACACAATTAAATAGCAAAATACCAACAATTACTCATACTTACAATTATTATTAACTTTAGGACTCAAAATCTTTGGAGATTCAGTCTTTATCTTCTTAACCGAATCCGATTTCGTCCCGGACGCCTTTCGCCTTTTAAGATCCTGCTTCACTTCCTTAACAACTTCTTCTTCTTCTTCTTCCTCATCCACCAACCCTAAATCCTCCATTTCATCATCAACCACTTCTTTCTCAACACTCTTCCCCCAATCCTCATCCGCCGAATCATCTCCACCACTTTCCACACCCCCTGCAGCCTCATCATCTTCATCCTCTTCAACAGAAAACCGCCTCAACCGTTTTAACTTCTTAACCTGCTCCTTCAACAGCTCAATCTTCTCTTTAGATAAATCCAAACGCTCCTCCTCAGCATCATCATACTGTACCAAATGCTTACCGGAACTCTTATCGAACGATTTTACACAACCTTCGTACCAACACTTGTCGAGAGGCCAGTAAACCCTAATTCTCCGGTTAACTACTTCATCGCCGTAGGTAGGGTTTGACGCACCGGAAGAAGGAGTTGAAGGAGAACTGCCGATGACTAAGGGCGGTTTGTTAGCGCTTTTGGTTTGTAGAGGCGACGGAGTTGTAGGTTTAGGGTTAGGGTTAGGTTTAGAGTTAGAAATAGGGGATGGTGAGTGAGAAGGAGGATGAGAGGATGTTGAAGAGGGTGATTTGGAGAAGAAAGAGGTGATTTGGCGTTGGGGATTGACGAGCGGCGACCGGCCGTTGGCTGGACGACGGAATGCCATTGTTGGTTAACGGGAATGAAAGAAAGAATACAGTGGTTTATAGTGGTGTATTTGTATGAACAGGAGTTGATGATGGGATGATTAAAGGCGGGAATTACACAAGAGAATCCCTAGGACAAGTTTGGCGGGAAGGAATGGCGATTACATTTCCAGGTAACACAACTCTCCGATAATAATATTAGGTTCCAATTGTCTGGCTATAGCCTATAGGGAAATGAAATGAGAATTTATACGAGCTGTAATCAGTGTTTTAAAAACCAGTCCATACCGACCGGTTAAACCAGATGTCAGAAACTTGGCCGACACGAATCATGCCGGTAAACTGAGAGAACGACAAAAAAGTTGTACAGCTGGTAAATTTGGTTATACCGGTTTAAACCGGTATGCGGTACCGGGCCAAATGTTAAATTTTGGACTTTTTTATCTTTTATAGGCCTCAAAATGTGACAATTTACATTTTTAGTAAAACCTAGCGCACAAAAAGGTATTAATAGTGAATTTTTGGATTACGAATTAACTTTCAGAATATTTTTTTATTATGGAATGATATAGTTTTGGATTATTTTTTTAGGTGAAATTGTATTTTATAGATTTATAGCGTTAATTAGTCAACCCGGTTGAACCGCCCGGTACAAACCGGTTTAACTGGTTGAACTATCTCTGAGCCTAACTTGATACGATTAAAAAACCGATTTTTAAAACATTGGTTGTTATACAACTAGTGTAACTTTATTGAAATTGGCAATGTGATAATGGGCATGTTATGTCAAAAGTAATGGAGTCATGTAAAATTAAGGTTAAATTTATACTGCCTGTATAACATAAGGTTTGTAGATATAGTAGCACTTCTTTTTTAATTTCATTTTGTTTAATATTTGAGTGGTTTAATAATGAGGTTCAAGTTTGGCTTAAGCTTGTTTAAACACTGTTCAATTCAATCTATTAAACAGCTTGCAGTGACAAATACATTTTTTTTGGTATATAGAGGGGGAATATATGGGTTGGCTATAAAACAATAGTAGGAAAAATAACAAAAAAAAGTACATAGACAAACAGTGGTGGAAAAAGACATACATTATTGTTATTATTAATAATTATCATTATTATTATTATTTACATAGAATAGTGTTAGGAGAATAGTGTTAGGTTGTTGTCCGGCTCTGTTGGCCTGAATAAAATACGATTTTACCTCTACTTTAAAATTACGAATATGTCCTTTGTTAAAATTACGATTTTGCCCCAGCTAAAAATTAAAATATTGTCATTGTTTTAGCTTTTGACAAATTACGATTCTACCCATAGTTCAAAATTACAGTTTTACCATCGTTTTATTTTTTTTTCTTTTCGCAAAAATATGGAAGTTTTTTCTTTAATTGGTTGACTTGATATAATTTTTATTCGTGTCAAGCAACCGCCTGACAAATTACGATTTTACCCCTAGTTCAAAATTACAGTCTTGTCAACGTTTTAGTTTTTTTTTTTTTTTTTTTTTTTTTTGTAAAACTATGGTAGTATTTTTTTAATTAGTTGACTTGATGTAATTGTTATTCAGTTTTTATTGGTCTTGATAAATTCATTTTTGCCCCAGCTCAAAATTACACTCCTACTATCGTTTTAGCTTTTTTTTTTCCTACCAAAACTATAGTAGTTTTTTTTTATTGCTTGAGAAATATTTGACCTAACACCCCACAACGCGAACGAGCATAAAACTAGTTATTAACATTTCTCAGCAGATTTTGTTATTTAAAAAGTCGAACAAAATGTAACTTTCTTTTTCCAAACTTTATGTGTTCCAAAGAAAAAGGTCAATCATTTATAACAAAATACCAAAAAACTTACAGAAAATAATACGGATCAGTCACACAACTATTACTTTATAGTTTATACACTAATCTTCAAAAGCGTTAGTAAAACTAAAACACTTTCTCAAATGAGTGGGCCGCAACCCCATTTACACATGACTTCTGAAAGTGCGTGGCATGTAAGGAGTAGAGCCACTCAAGTAAGCTGCGTATGATAATATGTTCGGGTTCATGTCTTGAAGGTTAAAGTTTTGTTGCGGTTGGGTGGTGTTCGGGTTCCCGGGTCTTGACGGAACACCAAAAGGGGGTCGGAATGGATCCATGGTTTTATAAAATGTAAAAGAAGTAGAGAGAAACTTTGATTGAGAGTGAGTTTTTTTATATAAAGTTGGATGTAAAGTGGGGTTTTTATACAATTAAATTGGAATAAAAAAAAATTAAACATTTAAGAATGTTACCGTTTGAACGGTAAACTCAAGCCCCCATGCAACTTTTTGGCGTGTTTTAAACCACGGCATTCAAATTTTTTTTCACGAAAAACGCTAGAACACGCCGAGGGGGGCGGACTCGGGGCGGAATCGGGCGTGTTTGGGGCTGGATTTTGAAAAGTAAACGCCCATTACGGGTGGTCTAAGCACGACCAATAGGTCATTTTTTTCTCATTTATTTTTTATGATGACGTGGACATTCATCATGTTTTTAGCTATTGGTGGACTCATTTTTTCCTTATTTTTAGACAAACTAAAAAAAATTGAATAAAAGGTGTGGATGGTGTCAGTGTGGGTCCGGGTGGGAGTAGGGCTGTAAACGAACCAAACGTTCGGTGAACAGTTCGTGAATCGTTCGGCGGGAAGTCCGTTTGTGTTCGCTTGTTTATTAAACAAACAAACACGAACAAGAAATTTCGTTCGTTTAGTTAAATGAACAAACATGAACAGATGTCGTGTTCGTTCGTTTATGTTCATGAACGTTCGGTAACGTGTTTGATTGTGTTCAATATTTCATTAGTATTTTTAGTTTTTATATCTATTTAAATACTTCAAAATTCTGACAAATTAAATAACTAATAAGTGTCAGTGTATTATATATTCTGTTCATGAACGATTGTTTGTGTTCATTTGTTTCCATTTGTGTTCATGAACATTATTTTGAGCTCATTTGTGTTCATCAACTTTCTTTTTCTTTGTTTCCTAAAATTAACAAACAAACACAAACGAACACGAACATAAAATCTCGTTCGATAAGTGTTCGTGAACGGTTCGCAAACACATATATTTCTTAACAAGCGAACACGAACAAGGTCTTGTTCGTGTTCGTTCGGTTCGTTTGCAGCCCTAGGTGGGAGGGTTGGGGGTCCAAAAATTTTATTTTTACACCATACGGTCCGTATAGAATTATGCGAAGTGGCGGACTTAAAAGTTTTTCTATAGGGGTGCGGAATATTTTTAAAGATTTTAGGCCCCTAGGTATATAAAAAAAATCATGTTCATATCAGGTGGGATCTGATCAGGTCGTGTAAAACAAAAGAATGTTAAACTAAAGTTTATATAACCATCTAAAACACGTCAAACGTCATTACATACATGTTTAAAATTGCGGCTACGGGTTTTCATTTTTTAAAATCTAAGCAAAACATCATATAGAGCTACATTCCTAATGGTTCCTCTTGAGAGATCTCGCCAAAACTTCCCTACTCATGGTTCCTATCACATATAAATCGATCCATAAGTTCATAAAAAATACTAAACACTTAAACAAAATAAACAATCATGTTCAACCATAGTCCATAATTTTCAAGCCCTATTAAAGTCTAGAACAAAAAAAAACATCAAAGCAACAAAATAATGCTACTAAAGTCTAGAACAACAAAAAAAATACATCAAGACGTATAAAATTTCAAACCCTTTTAACACATTTATAACTCTATTTCTCCTAAAAAATCACATAAAACAATAAAAAACATAAAAAACGAAGGTACCTCGTTAAATGTTGGATTCCGGGTGATGGGGTGGCCGGAATCAAGCTTTTCCGATGAGAATACAGTCGTTGTCGTCGTGCATGTTGACTGTTTACGTGTGTCGGTCGTTGCGCGATTAGAAGAGGGAGAGCGAGAGAAAGAATTGGAAGGAGCGGTTGGGTTGGGTTATTTTATTTAACTTCAAATATAATTGGTTTGCGTTAATTGGGCTTGGGTTACAATGGAATATTTATTGGGCTAATGACTAAATTGTTAAGTGAAAGTTATTGGGTTAAACTGTTAAGTAAAGTGGTTAAAGAACAATTATATAAACTAGGTTATATTTTAATAGAAATCAGTGTTTACAAGTTTTTTTATAAATTCATAAGATTTTTTTCTAAGGGGGGCGGTTGAAAATTCCAAGGGGTGCGGTTGAAAATTTTCAAAGGGTTCGGTCGGGATTTTGTGCGAAAATTAACCCTAATTTTTTTTTCAAGGGGTGCGACCACCCACCCATACCAGTGGGTAGGTCAGCCCCTGGTTATGCGGGCCATATAATTGATTGTTGCACAAAAAAATGTTGGAGAATGTTTTTTTGTCTTTATGTATACAGGTTGTATGACATTATACGACCCGTATAGAATGATATACGACCCAAACCTCATATAATGTTATACGACCCGTATAAAATACTATACGACTTAATATTTTCTCCATATATGCGAGCCATATAACATTATACGACTCAATATTTGTCATGTTAGATTATTCTATACGGGTCGTATAACGTTACACAGCCCGTACGTAGGGTGAGAAATTAAGATTTTAGAGTGTGGCTTTATTATGTATAGTGTTTTTAGGTTTTCTTATTAGGTGAGTTTTGAATGTTTTTTAAGAATTGATGTTTTATAAGGTGGTGCTTATTAGACATGTTTTTTTTATCTTTCTTGATGTGGATGGTCTACCCACACTCACTAAGCCAAGATTGGGTTGTTACCTAATAAGACAAAAGAATAGCATTTAGAAAAGAGTAAATTACTTTTTGAGTCCATATGTTTTATTGATTTTAATCATTTAAGTCCAAAATAAAAAATTTTAATGCTCTAAGTCCATAACCGCTCATTTTATAACGTTTTGAGTCCCTGTGTTTTAGTAGTTTTAACCACTTGAGTCCAAAATCAAAAGTACAAGTGTTAAAAATTAGACTCAAAATGTTATAAAATGAGCTGTAAGGGACTCAAAGCGTTTTAAACTTTTTGATTTTGGATTCAAATGTTGATCAGTTCTGTTTAAACATGATGGAAAACATGAAATAACATACCTTTGATTGCATCAGTAGAGAATCTAGTCAGAGACGCAGCCACGGAGTTCGACATAGTTGTCAGTTTGATCTGGTTCCTCCTTAGGGTGTAAAGTGATGATGGTGATGAACCGAAAGTAGGGTTGATTTCGGTTGTGGAGAGAGAGGGACGAATTGTGATGTTATGTTATTAGGTTGTGTGTCTAACCCATAACCTCTCTAATAATCTCCTTATATATACACCCAAGAGGAAACCCAATTAGTTAATAAGGGTAATATGGTCCATCAACAATTACCAACTAATTATTAATAGGTTATTAATATATTTTGATCTATATTATATAAATGATAATGATGGCTACTAGATTAAATATAAATAAATAAATATTTAATCTTACATTCTCCCACTTAGCCGAATAATCATTTATCATGAGTATTAGATTAGTCTGATCAGAAGTTAATACTCATTTTAGCCTTAAACAAGTACTATAGCAGAGAAATACAGCCGTTGAATCATTATGCGACTCAGGACCCCCATTAGTCATACTATAGCCTTAATTTAAAACCTAACAGTTATGATCAAAATAAGTAAGCCCTTTTACGTTTGATTTGTATTTGTAGTTGTCTATATGTCATTACACCGGCAGAACATATGTAAGAGACATACAAAATCAAACTGATGAGGAAAGTTGATTAATAGTTAGTCATTCATAGTACGATATGCAGTTGTACATGGTCATCAATTAAAACCCGTCTCTTTTATGAGCACTCTTAATAAGACTTATGGGTAATAGACCTTTAGTTATAGGATCCTTAAGCATATCACGAATGCATTCGATACAAAGATTTAGTTTCCTCAATTCGTTCACAAACGAATAATTAATTGTGTATCGAAATTTAATGCAGCACCTCTCGAACTGTTACTGTTCAAGGACTCATGGTAGCTGACTTTATCACAACAAGTCTTCAATATATTAATTATATGGAGTTAATAAAGTCATGAGTCCACTGATAAATTTCCAACAACATTTAGTGACTATATTATGTCGTTATAACTTAGGTTGTTGATATCAGTCTATTATGACTCCTCCATGAGATAGGTTTTGTCTGCTGACATAAAGATATACCTAAAATTACATTTTGTCATCTTTGAATATTACAAAGTTAGAGTAATAAACCGGTTTTAATTCTCACTTCTTCTTTAAAATATAGTCTCTCATTTCTTTTAAAGATATTGTAATACTCTATTAAATGCTTCATATTAATCTAGACATATCTAGTGTGTTGCAATGTGAGTAATATATAAACGAGTATAGACTTAAACTTACATAAGGCTTCTAATTAATGAAGCGTAAGAAATAATCTCATTTATCTTATTATCCTCTAAATGAGAGCAGTATTGTTTGTTACATATGTAAGGACCAATTTAATGTTAAACTTTGGTCTATCTCAATATGTTATGATATCTATTATGTAAGAGATATCTCTGAGATCTATTATATCAAAGTTTGTGTTAACAATGCTTTGACTTATGTAACATCTACTTGTCAAAAGAATATCATCTATATAGACAAGTTTATCTTATTTGCTCCCACTCATCTTGAGGTAGGTACATTGTTCCACTTGGTTGTTGATGAAAATAATTGCGTTAAGATTTCATCACATTATGATGTTTGCATTAAACCATACATGGATTTTATTGGCTTATAGACAAACTGTTCTTTAACCTTAAGTTTGGAACTTTCAGGTTGTTTTATGAACATGTAAATATGTCAGCCATTTGTTAGGGAAAATTGTTTTAATGTTCATCTAATGTAGCTCAAAACTATTATAAGCTACTAGAACAGTGATGATCCTAAAAGAAATCTTTTATTAGATATGTAAGAAAGATTCTTTAATGATATATCTTTTCCTGAGTATAACCTTTGACAATCAATCATGCTTCTTTGTGTCTTAACGTTTATATCAGGATTTGGTTTAGTTATGAACACTCTTAGGTAATTAAATCAAATCCCAAACGTTATACGAAGTTCCGAACACATAAAACAGTTTTACTAGAAAACAGTTTTATTCTATTTAGAAGATTAATTGACGCTAATGGCTTAATTAGGAGAGATAGGATCAATAAACTTTTCCAAAATCTATTTCAACTTCAGTTAGGGAGGTTATGTAATCATCAAAGTTAGTAGGCTTTTAAACTTAGATGACCTCCTGAGTGATTATTGGGTTTGTTAGAAGTTTCAGTTTTATGAATTAGCTCTTGGTTAGGTTGCTATCATTTTTATTCTAAGTTTGTAAGAGTTGGTGCAGTATGGTGTACAAGAGGTGTAATCGGAGTTAAATTCGGAGTGAAATTTAATGACACTCTTCCCCCCGCCTCTTGTATTCCTTGCAAGTCATGATAAGGACTTTGACTGCTCCCACTGACCTTAGAAAACTTTAGGAACTCAGCATGCTTAGGGTCATATATTTAACGACCAAACAAAATTCTAATAGAGAAAACATATTAATGACGTTAGTCATTGTAGTTTCTCTTGTTGAGGATTATGTTAGTTTAGGTAAGAAACCTAAGTGTGCCCACAATTAAGCAACAATTAAACTTTTGTAAGAGTAGCATTAGATTTTAAGGAGACAAGTTGTGATAGAACAGTGTCAAGATGGAGCAGTGTCTTGTTCAAGAGGTGTAAATTGAAGTAATGTAAAGTTTTCACTCCCCCACCTCTTGCAACTATTGTAAGTTAATATTAAGACACTTAATGCTCCCACTGATCTTTAATATCTCTAGAATGCTACAAGAGAAGTTTCAATGAGCTACGTAACGTGGGAACCTATCACATATACGTTAGACTTTATTTGATTTCTTTAATGTCCAGATATCATAAGAAACTTTAGGGACATATCTAATAGAAATCTTATTAAGTACATACATGAATAGATTTCTTATAAGACCGTGGGCCATATACGACAAAATTTAGATACAAGTAGATAGTCTTTAAATGATAAATGAATTATGTCTGAATATTCCGTTTGGAATAAGTTCCATGAATGTCAATGAATGACTTATGATGGACCCATACTTATTCCTTAAGCCAAGTCATATTTTAGGGCTTTAATGTCATGATTTAAAATCACTTAGAATGAGATTGGACAAAAAATCATCCTCATTAACCATGTCATGATTTCTCATGAATTTTTGGTTATAATGGATGAAATTTATAAATCTCATTTTCCTTTTGTCAAATTCTCATTTGCATGACGACAAAAGTTGTGAAAGTGTAAGGTATCATCTAGTTTTATCTTAGTAATGTTTCAATCCAGATATTTAGAACAAATAAAATGAGAGTTTAAGGTAAGTGTGACTTTATGTTGACTATGCAAACCTCACAACGTTCATAACTTTGCTTAATTATGATACTATATTCTGATTAATCTTCAGAATATATAAGGTATCAAAAAGCGTTGTTAGAAGACTGCTTATTATGGTTTTTATAGCCTTAACATTTAACTTTGTCACTAACTCTCATGTTAGTTATTTGTCGAGTTCTGGTAAGGAAACGTATGGAACTAGAGTCAACTAATCATGTGTTAATAGGAATATTATAATTAGTAGACTTAAATATCTTTAATAAGTGACTATCTAATTAATTCATCCAACTGTTCTTTAGAATAATGGATAGTCTCGTTGCTTATGTCTAGTCTAATGACATAATGATGCAGTGAGATTTTCCCTTGAAGAACCTTAGAGGTGGAATTAACACTTGTAATTTGTCTATGGACCTTAGAACAATCCTCTTTTAAGGTTTTAAGTGGTTGTAAGGTGAGTAACAACTTATTTTCCAGCTTCAAACATTTATTTCTTTGTACATATGTTGCTTATCAACACACTCATTATACTTTGGTATGTTTGAGTGTTATAGTTGATTTATAAGGCATCAAATTGTACAAGTGAAAATCTTAATATGTAATGTACTGGAAAATGTACTTATTTCCATGCGTAAGCCCTTAACTTTATGGGTCATGGTATTGTACATTATTATGTATTCACATATACCACTTAACTTTATAGTTTAGAATTTTAAAAGAAGGCATGCATCTTAGGAGTTCTAGTGATTATTCCATATATAAGAGATTAGCCTTAGGAAAGACTTTATCTGAAATAACTTTAGTGATAGCATTATGTTAGAGAGTTCTTGATTATCATAAGAGACATCACGTTCGATTTGTCCTAATCATCATGCTCTAATTTTCTTCTTTATAATCTTTATCAGAAGAGAGCAATAGGATTATCGTGTCTTAAGAAATAATCAAGGATTTAATTTAAGAGCTAATTCTAATAGAAACTTTAAATAAAGCAAACATTTTAGGTTTAGGAATTAGAGTGGATGAGATATATGTAGAAGCAAATTATAGTGAGTAAAAATTATGGGTACTAAGAATAAGACAGACGAAATGATCATAAAATTAATTAAGGATCATTAATATAAGGATCATTATGTGAAGAGATTGTGATATGTCTATTACTAACATCAAAATAATAGACTTAGTAAAATTCTACTTAAACAAAAACAAATCAGCTTTGGCCAGAAGTGTAATCATTTAAGTATGTGTGCAAAGTAATCGTGACAAATCAGCTTTGGCCAGAAATGAGACAATCACTTTAGTTATGCACTTGTCAAGCATGCTAAACATAAATGAATTAAATCAGCTTTGGCCAGAATTAAGACATTTCACGTGTGTAATGCATACTTAACATAGCTTTTGATAATACTTGAACAATAAATAGATGTATTAAATCAGCTTTGGCCAGAAATGATACATCAGAAGCTCATTCAAGTTAAGCTAGTTTGGTTTTGTAAAACATTATTTGATCCTTATTAATTAACTAAGTATCAACAAAACCAAGTATTTAATAGCAAACCACCTGTTAGCGCGGATCGAACTATTTTGGTTTTGTAAAAATTTTTAGGTCACATTAAACAGCTTAAAAAAAATAATGAGGTTTCGAGTCTTGTGCGATCAGTAATGCCCAAGTCTTATGCGATCAATGAGGCCCAAGTCTTGTGCGATCAATGAGGCCCAAAACAAATTTGTGCGATCAGTAAGGACTTGTGCGATCAATAATGACTTGTGCGATCAGTGAGGCCCAAAAAAATTTGTGCGATCAGTAAGGCCCAATAACTTGTGTGATCAGTAATGTCTTGTGCGATCCACAAGTCTTGTGCGATCCACAAGTCTTGTGCGATCCACAAATCTTGTGCGATCCACAAATCTTGTGCGACTGTTAAGGGGCTTGTGCGATTTGTACATTTATGATTTCGAAACCCACTGTTAATGCTGTTTATTGTGATAATTAACTGAAAATCGAAATTTGAGGGATTGTGGGATAGTGTTTCCTATTTTATTTATGATCTAAACTTATCAAATATTTCGAAAATAATAACTGAAAATCCATTAACAGTTTTCGAAAATTTAATAGATAAAAAATTTTAGGTCACATTAAACAACTTAAAATAATGAGGTTTCGAGTCTTGTGCGATCAGTAATGCCTTGTGCGATCGGTAATGCCTTGTGCGATCGATAAGGCCCAAAACTTGTGCGATGTAAATAAAGCCCAAGTCTTGTGCGATCAGTGAGGCCCAAAATTTGTGCGATCAGTGAGGCCCAAAACTTGTGCGATTAGTCAGGCCCAAGTTTTGTGCGATCAGCACTATCTTGTGCGATCCACAGGTCTTGTGCGATCCATAAGTTCTTGTGCGATTTCCCTTGTGTGATTGTCTTGTGTGATCAGATCATATCTGATCTGATCTTGTGCGACTAAAGGGACTTGTGCGACATGTTGATAATTTCGAATCCTCTCTTTAAGGCTGTTTCTTGTGATAATTAACTAAAACTCGAAATTTAAGGGATTTTTGGGATAGTATTTCCTATTTTATTAATGATCTAAACTTATCAAATATTTCGAAAATAATAACTGAAAATCCTTTAACATTTTTTTCGAAGTTTTAATAGATAAGATTAAGATCAAAATCATGAAAAACACCCACTAATCCAAATTATATTCCAAATCTTTGAGAATTTTCGAGTTTTATTAGAACATTATTATGAACCCTAAAAAAATAAAAACATAATTCTGGGTTCCGAAATCTAGATTTTAATAATTCTGTTATCAGATTTCGAATATTAGTTTTACCCATTATGATTTCGAATCAATATATTAACCAACTTCTTCCGAAAACAGTGATTTCGGCAACAAGGACTCGAAAACAGCCGAGAACTTTTAAGGCTTTAAAATTTCGTTTTCCAATCAGAACTGATTTATCAACATATGCTCTGATACCACATGTTGATCAGTTCTGTTTAAACATGATGGAAAACATGAAATAACATACCTTTGATTGCATCAGTAGAGAATCCAGTCAGAGACGCAGCCACGGAGTTCGACATAGTTGTCAGTTTGATCTGGTTCCTCCTTAGGGTGTAAAGTGATGATGGTGATGAACCGAAAGTAGGGTTGATTTCGGTTGTGGAGAGAGAGGGACGAATTGTGATGTTATGTTATTAGGTTGTGTGTCTAACCCATAACCTCTCTAATAATCTCCTTATATATACACCCAAGAGGAAACCCAATTAGTTAATAAGGGTAATATGGTCCATCAACAATTACCAACTAATTATTAATAGGTTATTAATATATTTTGATCTATATTATATAAATGATAATGATGGCTACTAGATTAAATATAAATAAATAAATATTTAATCTTACATCAAATAGTTAAAACTACAAAAACACAGTGACTCAAAAAGTAATTTACTAAAAAAAAAAAAAACCTTAAAGCCAACCTAAGTTCGTGAACAGGTTGCAACCAGGTTCCCAACTTTTTTCTATATTTTGAACGGTGTTCGACTATTATGTCATTGATTTGTTATATTTTTTTCATTGATGAACATACAATCCTAAAATTCACCTACTATCTATTTTGTGGGGACTTAAACGTGTACCACACTACCACACTTTAGTAGTGATAAACAACACTGATGTCACTAATATAAAAGAAATTAGTTTAGGTTGAATTGTTAATGAGTGTAAAAGGTTGGATTAGGATCGTGAGTAGTCTACCCCCGACTTCGACTTAAACATCTATAAAAGGGTTTTTTTTTTTTTTTTTTCAAATCAATTGTGGGCTAAGCTTTACGGGCCTTTCCCCTCCTAAACATTAAACAAGACAGTATATACTGTGATTGCAGACCAAAGCTTAACGTACAAGAAAAATAAAGGCCTGATCTATTCGCACACGTCCTTAGTCTATTTAAACACCCCAAAGCGCCGCGCTATGGCCAAAGCTGGGCGCTTTGGTGTAAAGTCAACCGACAAGGTCTGACAGGTTCAGTCCTTGTCTGTTGACTTTACATCAAAGCGCCCCGCTTTGGCCTAAGCTCGGCGCTTTGGGTTTTTTTTTTTTTTTTTTTTTTTTTTACATTTTGGGCGTATTTTTGACTGGTGACTGGTCTACGTTTAAGTTCAAATTTTACAATATTTAATTTGTTTGTGCACATATATCTAAAGGTGAAGTCCCATCTCGATATTTAATTTGTTGAGGCATCTCACTGTCGCGTACAACCCTTTCCAACTCTTTGACTAGTCCCATCCGTGCTATAGTCACAATGAAATATAGTATACATTAGGGTGTAGGGAGTGGTTAGGGTCATTTTTAAATTTTTTGTAAGTTTTCCCTCTTAGGTCAAAGAGATAGAGTAAAGAGTAAACTGGAGTATGTATTTTTTTTAATACCGAAGCTATTAATGTATCACCTGGTGGTTGCGGTTGTGTTCGTCGACGATGGACATTTCATACATGTAGAGTTTGGAGGATGTTATCCAATGCTATTTATAGTCTTAGGAGTCTAAACATGTAGAGTAGGTCTTTGCATATGGAGTGTGGAGGTGGTTCTATGGAGTGTGGAGATGGTTCACCAAGTCAAAAGTGTTGTCATTTCTTTTGTTGGAACCACGCCCCTTCGACAAAAAAGAGGACAAGTGATAGGACTTGCAAAATGATGGTTTTAACTTGCTTGGTGTGGTTCCCAAACAATATACACCATAATACTACAATTAATAAAAAAATACGTCATGTACATGTACGGTAGGCGGCTGATACACATAACACTACTCATAGGAGTACTTGTGCTTTCAAACCAAAATGATACGATATAATGGAATACAGAAGCGTCTCTGAGAATTCACGTACCCTGTTCGAGCTTGAAAAATGTGCCCTTTCTTAATGTTTTATTATTATTTAAAAAAAATCAAATTAGTATTGGATTCAATAAACCTAATGCAAGTGGACTAAATTCTAAACCATAAAAAATGATTTGTAAATGGCCTATATTGGAATCAGTATATGTTTACTTTTAAAAAAAATAACATATATATATATATATATAGAGAGAGAGAGAGAGAGAGATTGGGCATCCCAAAATAAGGAGGGTCTGCCGGTGAGGATCCCAACGAGACAGAATGTCTCGCTGGTTCAGGGTTATGGCTCCAATTATCCTTGGAGTCGGAACCGGTAAGTGAATCGGACGGAGTGCGCCTGTGAGAAGGTCCGGAGCTACTAGAGGGTCCTCCACGCATAGGTCCCTTGCCTCGTCCCCTTAGTCTTGGAGGCATTTTCATGTCAAAACAAGTAATTATAATAAAGCAATAAAAGGAAGGTTAAGAGTAAAATCCAAGGTCATTTGCCTAGACTCGAGAGTCTAAGGAATGTGCTTATTGTGTCATTGAGATTAAACACAAAAGGCTAGTGTTTAATTCACTAAATGTTGGCTCTGATACCAACCTGTCACACCCCGATATTTCCACATATTACCGGTGGGCCCGGCGGGGAGTATCGTGACGTAGTTGATATCATCATAGTCAATACACACAATATAATAGCACAGCGGAAGTCTGGGTGAATAAACTATTACAAACCATACTGTCTGTGTGTTCGAGTTTATGAATGTACAGACTGGAATGTAATAAGATCCACAGGCGGATCATAAACAAATACAAAAGAAAACAAAAGACAGACTGCAGGCATCTTATGGACTTGCAAGATCCTTTAAAGACACCCTATAGCTCCAGCCTATTTCGAGAGGTACCTGTCAAATCAGTCTTTAAGAAAATACGTCAGTTTACACTGGTAAATACAATTAACTGACTCTTTTGAAAATGTTTAAAAATTTATTTGAATGCACGTGGCACAAAATCTTTTATAACTTGGGATAATTATTTAACATAATCTTGTATACAGATTTATATGTTTGTCATACAATTGGGGCCGGTTGGAAGCCGGTCATGATTAACCGACTCACCACTTGTAGAACCCACAAAGGAGTTATCCCCAACATGTGGGTTTATATTTAGCATTTTGCATCTGTCAGGTGTATGCCTACACCCCGTGCATAGGTCGTGGCCATTTTTAAATAAATGAGCCGAGGATATCCAGGACACGGTCGTTAACCCCCAATGCTTATGTTATCAAACAAGACAGATTAAAACGGGTTATGTAATTTATTAATCACAATCCGATTAAATGATTTCATACCCGACCAAGTGGTATTATTATAATACCATATCCCAAGCCCGTATAGGGAAAATAAGTTAAAAGTATTTACCTGATGCTAGCAGTAAAAATCTTAAAGCTTTTCGAAGGCACCTTCTACCGGAAGCTATTTAATCTGTATAGAAGGTTTATTAATCTATTAGGATGCTAACGGGTCTTTACTTTAGTCAAGGACCTAGACCGGCTAGCTAGAAAGAAACCTTAAGGTTCTAAACGCTAGATTAAGCGGAGACCGGAATAGAATGAGATTTAGACCCGACAAGCTTGGATACTTGTATAATATGGGTAAACTAAACACATTCTGGAAATTGAGAACTTAATGAAAAGGTTTGACCCGTTTCGACTATTTTATGTAAACTAGTCACATAAGCTGATCCGAACGCGTAAATGCGTAACGGGTAACCAAATAAATTATATACAGGTCTTAATCATTATTATGCTCAAAATATGTTAATACATCAGTAAGATATTAACATATATGCCCAAAAATTTATTTAAACCAAAATAAGTCCCATAAGGGCATTTTGGTAATTTTAATGCCCATAAAAGAGTTTAATTATGCAACTGAGTTTCAGACCTGGTTACATCAGTAAAAATATGTATTTTTATATGTTATAACAGTAAGATAGTTTATATACGTGAAAATTATCTCATATATCCAAACTATGTCCCGTAGGGGCATTTTGGTAAATTTTACATATGCTTTAAAGGTCAAAAATAGACTTCTGAGTTTAGAAACTTTAACTTACCGTATAATTATATAAATTAACTTAAAACATCAGTAGGTAATGATTTTTATATGTCCAATATAGTTTTGACCCATACTATGTACTAAAAACGCTTAAAAGGTGGTTTAAAGGGTTGTTCGGGTTAAAATAGTAAATCTGAGTTTTTGATCAGTTTATAAAGTTCAAAATACTTTATTTATTATACAAAATCAGTAGCAAAAGGTTTGGCACTAGAAAGATATGTATAACTCATTTTATGCATGAAAAGGGTAAAACCGGCATTTACCGAAATTAAGCTATAATCCTATGTTATGCTCAGTCTAAAACAATTAAAAATCTTTAATATTCCCAAAATATTATTTTACATCAGTAGGTATGACGTTTGGTGTCAAAAATCGGGTTTAGATAGGCTTCATGCTAATTACACCATTTAATTACTAAAAAGTTCCTTAATTACGTTATTGAGCATAACTCCCATTTTAGACCTCCAATTGGTGTCAAATTTTTAGGACATGACTAAATATCAGTAGCAAAGGTTTTAATCCAAACACATTGTTAAAAATCTCAGTTGTAAGTAAAAAGGGCGTTTATGGCATTATTAAGCATAATTACGATCAAGTGCATATAATTCAAACCATTAGGTACTATGTAATATAACTCCAGGGGATTATACTACTAAGTAATGTGGTCCTAATGGAAGCTTAAAACATGGATGCATTAAGCTTAAACGGGTCAGAACTGAAAGTCAAAGCAAAGTCAAGCTTTTGTGACTTTCGGTTAATAATTGACCTTTGACTATTAATTGTCGGGTTAGGACTGATAAAACATGCTTTAATATTAATTACCAAGTCATTAGAAGGTTAAAATATAATTTAGAACCTTTGGTTTATTAATTTTAATCATATTTACACATTCTGCCCAGTTTGACTTTTTGTCAAACTACTTTGACCCGACAATTGACCAGTCAAACGAGATAATTAGGAGGTGCCCTTTTAAGGGTTAATCACCTACACTAATGTGGTCTTAAAACCACTTTCAATTTGATCAGTGGTTAAGCCACATGTAATTAAAACGAAAGTCAAACTAATTTTAAGATAAGTTTGACTTTAGAGTAATTAGACTAAATTAGATGACTAAACAAGTAATTAGAAGCTTACTTAAGGTCCTAGCAAACTTTTCTACACTTGATTATCCTCTTCAATCTGCTGGAAGCTCCAGAGCAAGTCCCACAATGAATTGTTGCAAATGTGTGTTATGAACACATGAACTAGTCCCATTATATAGTCAAATTCTTGAGTCTAGATCATCTCCAGGTGTAATATGATGCTCCAAGATCGACCCAAGTGTCCTAGCTACTCATTTAAACCGACTTACAGCTCCCTAGGTCGATACAAACTAGGTTAAGGCGGTGGAACTGGCAAACCCGTAGCTGCAGGTTGTTTTCTGACACTGGGGACCTGATGCGGCCCGCTTCAGGTTTTGCTTAATACAATGCGGGCCGCCTGGGACTGGTTAACTGGCAAAACAAGTTTCAAAGCTGGCAGAATCAGTCCCTTGGCGTTTTTAACCCCTTTTAGCATGATTTTTGACAAAGGAGACCCTTGTAATTATTTTCTTGGGGCCCAAGGATATATAAACAAACTCCGTTAGGCTCGGGTTCGTTAAATATTACTATGGAAGCAAGTTTTGTCAAGTTTACACTTTTGGCCCAAAGTCTTGAAATCACGCCTAACGATATCGAAACCTCATGAAATTTATACCACTTATTCTTAAGAGCATATTTGAATATTTCGAAGCCTCGGTTTCGTTAAAAGGTCACTCAGAGGTCAGGATTGACATGTTGACACGTTTAACCCTTGTAATATAATAATCTTCCGATTATTTTTGTATACGGCTTCTCACATCCAATTAATCACTCATTCAAGAATATATTCATCGTGTTAGGTCATTCAGAGGCACAAGTTTGGCATGTTGACACTTTTAGTCCCTGTGGTTTCATAGTTTCGTTATTTGACAACTTTGGCTTTTCAAACGAAATCTTTCACACCTTTGGAGTTTATGACACGTGTCTATATATAATTGGACACGTTTTTACGTGGTGTTACATCCTCACCCCCTTAAAAGAGATCTCGACCCCGAGATTTACTGAAATAAGTAAGGGTATTTCTGCTTCATAGTGGATTCGACTTCCCACGTATACTCGGGACCTCTACGGGCTTCCCATTTAACGTTTACTATAGGTACTTGCTTTCTTCGGAGCCTTTTAACCTGTCGATCCTCGATCGATATAGGTTTTTCAACAAATCTCAAACTTTCATCAATTTGCACGTCCTTATGAGACATTGTTAGAGATTCATCGGCTAAGCATTTCTTGAGATTACAAATGTGGAACACATTATGAATCCCACTTAGCTCCTCCGGCAAGTTCAGCTTATAAGCTACACTACCGACACGTTCGATAATCTCGAACGGTCCAATATACCTAGGGCTCAACTTACCCTTCTTACCAAAACGCATCACACCTTTCCAGGGTGATACTTTCAGTAAAACTTTATCGCCTATTTCAAACTTTAGATACCTTCGCTTCCCATTAGCATAGCTTTTCTGTCTGTCCCTGGCAGCTTGTAAGCGATCACGAATCTGGACAATCTTGTTCGTTGTTTCAAGGACTATCTCAGGTCCTGACAACTGAGCTTCTCCTACTTCTGCCCAACAGACAGGCGTTCTGCATCTCCTACCATACAATGCCTCAAAAGGTGCAGCCTGAATGCTGGTATGGTAGCTATTATTATAGGAGAACTCGATTAAGGGTAGATGATCATCCCAACTACCTCCTAAATCAATGACGCATGCTCGCAGCATGTCCTCCAATGTTTGAATTGTACGCTCACTTTGTCCATCCGTCTGAGGATGATAGGCAGTACTAAAGTTCAAACGTGTGCCCAAGGATTGTTGGAAACTTTTCCAAAAGTGAGAGGTGTATCTAGTATCTCTATCTGAGATAATAGCCACCGGTACGCCATGTAGAGCCACAATCTTGTCTACATACAACTGGGCTAATTTATCTGAGCTATGAGTCTCTTTAATGGGTAAAAAGTGTGCTGACTTAGTCAGTCTATCCACAATAACCCATATTGTATCATTTCCGTGCTTCGTCTTAGGTAACTTGGTTATGAAGTCCATAGTTACCATTTCCCATTTCCATGTGGGAAGTTCTGGTTATTGAAGCAGACCAGATGGTTTTTTATGTTCAGCTTTAATCTGAGCACAAGTCAGGCACTTAGCTACATAGGTAGCAATAGATTTCTTTAAACCTATCCACCAATAATTAGCCTTTAAATCATGATACATCTTGTCACCACCCGGGTGAACTGAGTATTTGGAATTGTGGGCTTCCTGGAGGATTACCTCTCGAAGTCCTCCATGAATAGGAACCCAAATTCTTCCGTTCATCCTAAGAATTCCATCTTTCCCCGGTGTTAATTGGTCGAAGATTTTACCTAAATTTTCATTTGGGAGGTTATCTTCCAAAACGGCGTCCTTCTGTGCAGCTAGTAGTCTTTCATTCAGACTATTCTTCAACTCAATGCTCTTGGCATTGATCCTAATTGGCTTAACTCTTTCCTTTCGGCTTAGAGCATCCGCGACCACATTCGCTTTACCAGGGTGGTAGCGAATCTCGCAATCATAGTCGTTTAAGGTTTCCATCCAACGACGTTGTCTCATATTGAGTTCTTTTTTATTGAACAAATGTTGGAGACTTTTGTGATCAGAAAATATCACACATTTAGTTCCATATAAATAATGTCTCCACAACTTAAGTGCGAATACAACGGCACCCAACTCCAGATCGTGGGTGGTGTAATTTTTCTCATGCACTTTCAGTTGTCGTGATGCGTAGGCAATCACCTTGCCTCGCTGCATGAGCACACAACCCATACCGGTGTGTGAAGCATCACAGTATACGACAAAGTCTTCAATTCCATCAGGTAAAGTTAGTACCGGAGCATTGCTCAACCTTTGCTTAAGAATCTCGAAGGATTCTTGTTGTTTTGGACCCCAATCAAACTTAACTTTCTTACGGGTCAAGGAAGTTAATGGTGAGGCTATCCTTGAGAAGTTTTCAATGAATCTCCTATAATAACCTGCTAACCCTAGAAAGCTACGGATTTCGGTTGGAGTCTTGGGCGTATCCCAATTCATAACAGCTTCTACTTTGGCAAGATCCACCTGGATGCCTTTCTCACTAACGACATGTCCAAGAAATTGGACTTGGCGAAGCCAAAACTCGCACTTGGAGAATTTAGCATACAACTTCTCCTGTCGCAGTAACCCTAAAATGCACCGAAGATGCTTCTCGTGATCATCCTTATTACAAGAATAGATAAGTATATCATCTATGAAGACGATGACAAACTTGTCTAAGTATGGTTTGCAGACTCTATTCATGAGGTCCATGAATGCTGCTGGAGCGTTAGTGAGCCCAAAGGGCATCACTAAAAATTCGAAGTGTCCATACCTCGTTCTGAATGCCGTCTTAGATACATCTTCAGTTCTAACCTTAAGTTAATGATACCCGGATCTCAAATCAATTTTTGAAAAGAAGCTCGCTCCTTGGAGCTGATCAAATAAATCATCGATCCTGGGTAAAGGATAACGATTTTTAATTGTTACCTTGTTTAGCTCACGGTAATCAATGCATAGACGCATTGATCCGTCCTTCTTTTTCACAAATAATATTGGAGCTCCCCAAGGGGAAGAACTAGGTTGTATGAAACCTTTCTCCAATAATTCATCCAATTGAGTTCTGAGCTCTTTCATTTCCGTAGGCGCTAAGCGATAAGGAGCTCGTGCTATAGGTGCTGATCCTGGTATAATGTCTATCCTGAACTCTACTTGCCTCTCAGGAGGTAATCCAGGTAATTCGTCAGGAAAGACATCAGGGTATTCAGAGATAATCGGAATGTCTTCAATTTTAGGCTTAGGTTCATTCACAGTCACTTGCGCCATGTAAATGACACGTCCACTTTTCATACACTGCGCTAACTTGAGAATAGACATATTGCAAGGCAATCCATATTGAGTATCTCCCTGAATGGCGACTGATTCACCAGAAGGGGTTTTGATAATGACTAACTTTTTATCACAGGCAATTTGGGCTTGGTTATGCGACAACCAATCCATGCCTAAAACTATATCAAACCCAGCCAATTTCATTGGCAAAAGAGATAGCGGGATAGAGTGATTCTTGATGGATATGGAACATCCATCAAGAAGAGTGGAAACTGTTTCTAAGGTACCATCACCAAGTTCTACCTCGTATTTTATGTCTAGAGTCTTAATAGGCAGATTCAATGACTTACAAAATTTATGGTCTACAAAAGACTTATCAACACCGGAATCAAATAAGACTCTAGCATAATTATTATTTACGAGGAAGGTACCTGTTATGACATTCTCGTCATTCACTGCTTCCTTTGCTTGCAACTGAAAAACTCTTGCATTGTTTTTCTTTGCTTCCTCGGTCTTCTTTGCATTCTTGGGGCAATTGGTTTTGATGTGCCCCTTTTCATTACAACCGTAGCAGGTTGCATCCTTTATATTTCGGCACTCAACAAACTTGTGCCCTTTCTTTTTGCAGATCCCACAAGGTTTAGCTTGTGGATCTTGATTGCATTTCCCGAAATGCCTTTTGTTACAAGTCTTACATCTGGGCTTGTCACTCGACTGCCCCTTTTTGGAACTAGAGTTCCCTTTGCCCTTTTTGTTCGACTGAGGAGACTTGTCTTCCTCTCGTTTCCTCTTTCCTTCATCGTTTGCCCTCTTCGCCCTACTCCTCACAACATCTAAAGTGAGGGATAAGGATAGATCCACAGCGGATCTATAAGTGGCTGGCTTTGAGGCCTTAACATTTCCCTTTACTTTAGGGGCCAAGCCACCAATGAAACGCGCGATGCGTTTGGGTTCAGGAGTGACTAAGTATGGTACCAATCTTGACATAGAGTTGAAACTAGTCACATAGGATCTACAATCCAGATCCTTCATTACTAGGGTGAGGAAATCCGATTCAATCCTCTCGACCTCATGTTGAGGGCAGTAGGTATCCTTTACAAGATCTACAAACTTTTCCCATGAAAGATTATACAAGTGAACCTTCCCAGTAGACTGTACTAGGGCTTTCCACCACGTAAGGGCATCACCTTTGAAAGATTGTGATACAAACATCACCACATCCTCCTTAGCACATCCGCTGATGTCTATTACGGTTTCCATCTCGTCTAACCATTTTATACAATCAATTGCCCCCTTTTCTCCAGTAAAGTCCCTAGGCTTACAGGAGACAAAATACTTGTAGGTACAACCCTTGGCGTACCTAGAAGTTGGCTTGAGGACTAACTGCTTCTTGGGTTTATCACTCTGGTTAGTTGAGTGCTGAGACTCACTTTTCTTATTAGAGTGGGGTTGAGAATGGGATTTCGAGTGAGTTTGAGACTTAACGATACTAGGCTCTTTAAACTTAGCATCTACCGCTTGAGAAACTGCTGCGGTGATCATTGCCTGCAGATCGGCACCAGTGATATTAATTCTGGTTTTGTCGCCTTCTGAAGGATGACTGCTTGCTTCGTCCGAGCCAGCCATTTTTGAATACTATATCAAACATAGATGATATATTTAATTTACATATTAGATCATCACATTGATGAGTAGATGGTCATGGTATTATTAAACCATATAAACCATTAAAATAATAATCATAGAGATATTCATATTATACAAAGTTCGTCTTAAGGGACATTTAAAATAGCTTAGAAAAGCTTGTCACACGGACGATTTACTATAACCAAAGATCCTCTGGATCAATGATTATTTAAGGGTCGAACAAAGTTCATCGCCTTTTTGACAAGAAATTCACAAATAGAACTTTCATTGTCTTCATTACACCTTTGCTTATATGCATACATCTCTAATGGATGTGTGGTGTATACATCATATTGATGTTTATAGCCATGATTCATGATGATCATATAGGCTAAAAATAGTGATTTGGAAAAATCCAAATTTTTAGGAATATTGTGTGATTTCTCGTACCGCACAAATGCAGGATTGTTAACATGTTTTCAGATGTTAACAGGGAGTCATTATCTTAAAAAGGTTATACCATCATAGCCATTTACTATCTTGGCTAGGTTATACCTCTAAGAGTTTCTTAGATGGATTAAATAAAATTTTAAATAAAGTAGTATGGCATAATATATTAAAACCAAAATAACTGCATTAAAACCATGGTACGGTTACAATGTTGCCCGAAAAGGGACTTTGAGAAAACAACACAAATTACCCTCACAGGGGTTTATTGAAAAACATTGCCCACGCAGGGGCATACTGAAAAACACTGCCCACGCAGGGGCATACTGAAACGGAAATAAGTCCTCGCTGGGACTTGATACATGAAAACGAAATAAACGTCCACGCAGGGACTTTATTACATAACAAACAAAAACAACACAACCCAACATCACCCTATTTCTTCTTACCCTTGAGAAGGTTCATAAGGCCCTTAACAAAACCATTGTGTTTTTTCTTATTTTCCTGAGCCTTATGTTCAACCCTCTCCAACCTCTCTAAAATCTCCTGAGTTTGCGGCTGCTGATACGGAGGAGGTTGATAGTATGGCGGGTATTGAGAATCCTGAGGTGGGTATCCAGTAGGATAGTGTGGTGGGTAGGAAGAAGGGTAAAGATGATGGTATTGGGCAGCTGTAAGATACGGATCCTGAGTCCCATAGTCGGATGGGTATCCAGACGGGTTATACCCAGATGATCCTGGGTAGGTCGGGATAGGGTTGTCGAAACCCGACGGTGGTTGCAATGGTGCGTGTGAAACTGGCGGAAGGTTATCTTCCGTCACCGTGCGTGACGACTCACCCAACTGAGGGTTTTCTGGGATAGCAGGATACGAGCTTGAGCCACGAGGAGATGAAAACCTTGGTCCCCCACGAACCGACATCCTAGCATTTCTCCCTCGTCTAGGCGGCGCGGGAGGCTGTTGAGGTGGATCCTCAACTGGCAAGGGTGGCGGGGTAACAGCCCTAAGCTGTGGTTCATCCAAAGGTGGCTGGGCTGGGGAGCTATGGTATGAAGGCGTGAAATACCAGTCGTACTGGCCCATCTTCTCCTGGAACGAGTCAGGCCCATTGTATGGTGATCCCACAAATGGAGATCCGCTAGAGATACTAATCGGGTACCCTGGTGTACCAGTTTGCAAATCCGGGTCTGGGTCGTCATCCATCTCCATCTCTTGTGAAAAATGATCCTCAGGTCCTAAAGGGTTATAGCCCAAAAAGTCATTAATGTAAGCGTTAGGATTGAATTGTGAAGGTGAGTAAGTGGAATCTGATTGGTGAAAAGGTTGAGATTGGTAAGAGTGGTATGATTGGTTGGATTGATGGGTTCCTAACGAAATGGGAGAATGATGAGGTTTGTTCAGATTGGGCATCCCAAAATAAGGAGGGTCTGCCGGTGAGGATCCCAACGAGACAGAATGTCTCGCTGGTTCAGGGTTATGGCTCCAATTATCCTTGGAGTCGGAACCGGTAAGTGAATCGGACGGAGTGCGCCTGTGAGAAGGTCCGGAGCTACTAGAGGGTCCTCCACGCATAGGTCCCTTGCCTCGTCCCCTTAGTCTTGGAGGCATTTTCATGTCAAAACAAGTAATTATAATAAAGCAATAAAAGGAAGGTTAAGAGTAAAATCCAAGGTCATTTGCCTAGACTCGAGAGTCTAAGGAATGTGCTTATTGTGTCATTGAGATTAAACACAAAAGGCTAGTGTTTAATTCACTAAATGTTGGCTCTGATACCAACCTGTCACACCCCGATATTTCCACATATTACCGGTGGGCCCGGCGGGGAGTATCGTGACGTAGTTGATATCATCATAGTCAATACACACAATATAATAGCACAGCGGAAGTCTGGGTGAATAAACTATTACAAACCATACTGTCTGTGTGTTTGAGTTTATGAATGTACAGACTGGAATGTAATAAGATCCACAGGCGGATCATAAACAAATACAAAAGACAAACTGCAGGCATCTTATGGACTTGCAAGATCCTTTAAAGACACCCTATAGCTCCAGCCTATTTCGAGAGGTACCTGTCAAATCAGTCTTTAAGAAAATACGTCAGTTTACACTGGTAAATACAATTAACTGACTCTTTTGAAAATGTTTAAAAATTTATTTGAATGCACGTGGCACATAATCTTTTATAACTTGGGATAATTATTTAACATAATCTTGTATACAGATTTATATGTTTGTCATACAATTGGGGCCGGTTGGAAGCCGGTCATGATTAACCGACTCACCACTTGTAGAACCCACAAAGGAGTTATCCCCAACATGTGGGTTTATATTTAGCATTTTGCATCTGTCAGGTGTATGCCTACACCCCGTGCATAGGTCGTGGCCATTTTTAAATAAATGAGCCGAGGATATCCAGGACACGGTCGTTAACCCCCAATGCTTATGTTATCAAACAAGACAGATTAAAACGGGTTATGTAATTTATTAATCACAATCCGATTAAATGATTTCATACCCGACCAAGTGGTATTATTATAATACCATATCCCAAGCCCGTATAGGGAAAATAAGTTAAAAGTATTTACCTGATGCTAGCAGTAAAAATCTTAAAGCTTTTCGAAGGCACCTTCTACCGGAAGCTATTTAATCTGTATAGAAGGTTTATTAATCTATTAGGATGCTAACGGGTCTTTACTTTAGTCAAGGACCTAGACCGGCTAGCTAGAAAGAAACCTTAAGGTTCTAAACGCTAGATTAAGCGGAGACCGGAATAGAATGAGATTTAGACCCGACAAGCTTGGATACTTGTATAATATGGGTAAACTAAACACATTCTGGAAATTGAGAACTTAATGAAAAGGTTTGACCCGTTTCGACTATTTTATGTAAACTAGTCACATAAGCTGATCCGAACGCGTAAATGCGTAACGGGTAACCAAATAAATTATATACAGGTCTTAATCATTATTATGCTCAAAATATGTTAATACATCAGTAAGATATTAACATATATGCCCAAAAATTTATTTAAACCAAAATAAGTCCCATAAGGGCATTTTGGTAATTTTAATGCCCATAAAAGAGTTTAATTATGCAACTGAGTTTCAGACCTGGTTACATCAGTAAAAATATGTATTTTTATATGTTATAACAGTAAGATAGTTTATATACGTGAAAATTATCTCATATATCCAAACTATGTCCCGTAGGGGCATTTTGGTAAATTTTACATATGCTTTAAAGGTCAAAAATAGACTTCTGAGTTTAGAAACTTTAACTTACCGTATAATTATATAAATTAACTTAAAACATCAGTAGGTAATGATTTTTATATGTCCAATATAGTTTTGACCCATACTATGTACTAAAAACGCTTAAAAGGTGGTTTAAAGGGTTGTTCGGGTTAAAATAGTAAATCTGAGTTTTTGATCAGTTTATAAAGTTCAAAATACTTTATTTATTATACAAAATCAGTAGCAAAAGGTTTGGCACTAGAAAGATATGTATAACTCATTTTATGCATGAAAAGGGTAAAACCGGCATTTACCGAAATTAAGCTATAATCCTATGTTATGCTCAGTCTAAAACAATTAAAAATCTTTAATATTCCCAAAATATTATTTTACATCAGTAGGTATGACGTTTGGTGTCAAAAATCGGGTTTAGATAGGCTTCATGCTAATTACACCATTTAATTACTAAAAAGTTCCTTAATTACGTTATTGAGCATAACTCCCATTTTAGACCTCCAATTGGTGTCAAATTTTTAGGACATGACTAAATATCAGTAGCAAAGGTTTTAATCCAAACACATTGTTAAAAATCTCAGTTGTAAGTAAAAAGGGCGTTTATGGCATTATTAAGCATAATTACGATCAAGTGCATATAATTCAAACCATTAGGTACTATGTAATATAACTCCAGGGGATTATACTACTAAGTAATGTGGTCCTAATGGAAGCTTAAAACATGGATGCATTAAGCTTAAACGGGTCAGAACTGAAAGTCAAAGCAAAGTCAAGCTTTTGTGACTTTCGGTTAATAATTGACCTTTGACTATTAATTGTCGGGTTAGGACTGATAAAACATGCTTTAATATTAATTACCAAGTCATTAGAAGGTTAAAATATAATTTAGAACCTTTGGTTTATTAATTTTAATCATATTTACACATTCTGCCCAGTTTGACTTTTTGTCAAACTACTTTGACCCGACAATTGACCAGTCAAACGAGATAATTAGGAGGTGCCCTTTTAAGGGTTAATCACCTACACTAATGTGGTCTTAAAACCACTTTCAATTTGATCAGTGGTTAAGCCACATGTAATTAAAACGAAAGTCAAACTAATTTTAAGATAAGTTTGACTTTAGAGTAATTAGACTAAATTAGATGACTAAACAAGTAATTAGAAGCTTACTTAAGGTCCTAGCAAACTTTTCTACACTTGATTATCCTCTTCAATCTGCTGGAAGCTCCAGAGCAAGTCCCACAATGAATTGTTGCAAATGTGTGTTATGAACACATGAACTAGTCCCATTATATAGTCAAATTCTTGAGTCTAGATCATCTCCAGGTGTAATATGATGCTCCAAGATCGACCCAAGTGTCCTAGTTACTCATTTAAACCGACTTACAGCTCCCTAGGTCGATACAAACTAGGTTAAGGCGGTGGAACTGGCAAACCCGTAGCTGCAGGTTGTTTTCTGACACTGGGGACCTGATGCGGCCCGCTTCAGGTTTTGCTTAATACAATGCGGGCCGCCTGGGACTGGTTAACTGGCAAAACAAGTTTCAAAGCTGGCAGAATCAGTCCCTTGGCGTTTTTAACCCCTTTTAGCATGATTTTTGACAAAGGAGACCCTTGTAATTATTTTCTTGGGGCCCAAGGATATATAAACAAACTCCGTTAGGCTCGGGTTCGTTAAATATTACTATGGAAGCAAGTTTTGTCAAGTTTACACTTTTGGCCCAAAGTCTTGAAATCACGCCTAACGATATCGAAACCTCATGAAATTTATACCACTTATTCTTAAGAGCATATTTGAATATTTCGAAGCCTCGGTTTCGTTAAAAGGTCACTCAGAGGTCAGGATTGACATGTTGACACGTTTAACCCTTGTAATATAATAATCTTCCGATTATTTTTGTATACGGCTTCTCACATCCAATTAATCACTCATTCAAGAATATATTCATCGTGTTAGGTCATTCAGAGGCACAAGTTTGGCATGTTGACACTTTTAGTCCCTGTGGTTTCATAGTTTCGTTATTTGACAACTTTGGCTTTTCAAACGAAATCTTTCACACCTTTGGAGTTTATGACACGTGTCTATATATAATTGGACACGTTTTTCCGTGGTGTTACATACGGTGATTCAATGGAGATGATGATACGATGATGTTGAAGGTGATTGCGACGGTGATCGATCGGTGTGCGGTTTCGGTGTTGAAGGTGATTGCGACGGTGATACGATGGATGTTGAAGGGTAAATTTGTCATTTCACATCCACTTAACGGAGAAAACTAACCGTCATCCACTCCAGGGACTATCCGAGTAACAAACTGTCAAATCACAGGGAGCACCGGTGTAATTTTCAAAAGTTGGGGACTATAGGTGTTATTTTGCAAAACCACAGGGACTATCCGTGCATTTTACTCAAAAAAAAAAAACAATCTTAATAAAATGCTTTACCGCATAAACATGCCATCCAATGAATCGTTTTTTTCCTTTAAAGTCAAAATTAAAATTCATATATTTCTATCTGGGGTCCTTTCTTCGTTGAATCGCTAAACCACACTTGTATTAAAGCAAATTAAGAAACCATCCATACGGAGCACAATAATACAACAAATATGCATATAGCTCAATCATGCATTTCCAACAAGCTTTCGGTGCATACCGATACTTTGATCTATGATGTGAGATAACTTGATCCCTTTATGTGATTGTTAAAGGGATAGTGGTTCAACCTTGTAAAAGCTAAGAAGTGGCTTGTTCTTGGTCCATGGTCTTAGCCAATTTCGCTTGTACAAGTCTGTCTAGGATTGCCGGTTCTAGAGGACTAGGATCAACACAACGTTCAGCAGCGGCAACTATCACCTGTTCAAAAAAAAACGTTACCATTAACTTTCATAAATCGTTTACTAAACCCATAAGTATACCTTTCTAAAAGTTCGATATTGGTATCTATCCTTCCAGATATTTTAATATACAGTTATAAAACACTAAAAATGACATGTTTCACAAAAGCGATATTTGTATCTATCCTTCCAAATATTATAATCTCACATATATGGAGTAAAATGCCATTTTCGTCCCTGAGGTTTGGCCAGTTTTGCGACTTTCGTCCAAAGGTTTGTTTTTCCGCCTCTGGATCCAAAAGGTTTGAAATCTTTGCCATTTTCATCCGGCTCGTTAACTCTATCCATTTTCTCCGTTAAGTCAGGGGTATTTCCGTTCTTTTTGTTAACTTAAAGGGCAATTCTGTCTTTTTCAAGGGTATTCGGTCTTTTTACATAAAGTGAAAAAGACCGAATTGCCCTTTAAGTTAACAAAAAGGACGGAAATACCCCTGACTTAACGAAGAAAATGGATAGAGTTAACGAGCCGGATGAAAATGGCAAGATTTCAAACCTTTTGGATCCAGATGCGGAAAAACAAACCTTTGGATGAAAGTCGCAAAACTGGCCAAACCTCAGGCACGAAAATGGCATTTTACTCCATATATACAGTTACAAAACACTAAAAATGACATGTTTCATAAAAGCAATTAAGTTACTTCCACTAGGCTATCTGATTACCTCATCAAGCAGAAATTCAACAGCAGCTTCATCTTCAGCATTGTCCTTGAGGGTGATTCTCAGGTACTGCATATCCAACTGAATTTGCTGGAATCCACTCCGATTAAAAGTATGCAACCTAACAAATTCTTGCAAACTTTTCAGGCAACGTTTCACGATAGTCATCACAACAGATTCCTGCAACAGAAAGCTCTATTATAATTCACAAATAACACCTATCATTATAATTGTTGACGTAATAGAACAAAAAAAACCACACACCTGTGTATGTTCAACTTTTGTGAAGATTTCCATTTTTTGTTTAAACAGTTTTGCTAGATGGGTTTCTAGAAGCTGACTGCGTGCCCTGTTGGTGTTGGAACGATTATCTCTTAATGGATTGCTGCGTGAAGAGCTTGTACTTCCATTGCTCTCGGTGCGAGAATGTCTACGAGTAAGCCCTTGAGGTAATATTTGTTTCACTTCACTTCCTACTGCTCCCAACTGCCACAACATAAATAATTCAACTTTTATATTTCCATTCAATATTGGCATACTGATTAAGGTGTTCCCATATTTTGGTAAAATAGGAGGGAAAAAGTAGATTTAAAAGAACGATAAGAGACAGAAAAAGTGGTGGGTTGGATAGGGTCAAAATGGGTTATTTTGGAAAAAAAGGCCAAAATGGGTAATTTTGGAAAAAAGGTCAAATGGGTTGGGTTGACCTGTTAATCCTCATTTTCTAATTTCATAGAAGACCACTATAACAAACTTCACTGCATAACTTATTATGCATTACAATATAAAAACTTCAAGCATAAATTTATTGACAAATTTGTGTCAAAATTATTATTTTCTAAGAAAATGTTATAGTTTGCATATCTAAATTATTATTTATGAACATATAATTATAACATGTGTATTAAGCAAGAGAAGCGGAAAACAATCACCACTTCCCATTTCCTTATCCAAATTAAAACTCACTTAGCTCAACTTCGAGCCCAATGTGACCCAATTGGTTTATAATTATGTAGTAAATCGGCCCATTCAACACATTCAGTAATTTTTCAGGGCCCAATATTACCCAAACACTCAGTGAAAGAGGTTAAATAATATTTCACCTTTAATTGATATGTGCTATGCATAAAGATATCAATAACCAAGTGAAGATCCATACCTCTTGCAAAAACAAATCAACGAACATATGAACTTCTCTCGGTTCTTTATGCTAAAAAATAGAAGATACTTGTCAGTAATAAATACAATAAATATCAACTCACATCCAAACCAACTCAGTTCATGTGTAAGGTAAGTTGGGAAAAACAATGCAAACCTTGATCCAATTTGGTGTTGTGAGCCTCTTCCTCAAAAGAACCGAAATTCGTTGGGTTCTCATACTAATATACTGTAAAAAAAACTCAACACAATTTATAAAACAACATAAAATACAATAGATCTCGGAATGATTACTCGACATTATGTATACAAAACACATACACGCTGCAAGAATTTTTCCCCAGCTGATCTATAGGTGTGACGGATTTCAGCAGGAACAAAAGCAGAACCGCCATAGTCATAACTACCACCCAACAATGAAGAGCCAATTTCCTGAAAAGTAACAAACAAAATTTTAACAAGGGTTGGAAGATAAATAAAAGAGTAAAATGCCATTTTCGTCCCTGAGGTTTGGTCAGTTTTGCGACTTTTGTTTAAAGGTTTGTTTTTTCGCATCTGGATCCAAAAGGTTTGAAATCTTGCCATATCCGACTCTTTAACTCCATCCATTTTTCTTCGTTAAGTCAGGGGTATTTTCGTCTTTTTTGTTAATTTAAAGGGCAAGTCGATCTTTTGAAAACTTGTACATTATGCCAAATGCTTTGTACATAAAGTTAAAAAGACCGAATTGCCCTTTAAGTTAACAGAAAAGGCGAAAATACAACGGATGGAGTTAACGAGCCAGATGAAAATGGCAAGATTTCAAACCTTTTGGATCCAGATGCGGAAAAACAAACCTCTAACCGAAAGCTGCAAAACTGGCCAAACCTCAGGGACGAAAATGGCATTTTACACATAAATAAAAGATACAAAAAGTTTTTAAGAGAAGTAATCGGTTCTTGCCTCGATAATTCTTGAAATGGCATCTCGTTCAATGAACATAGATAGTTGTGATATTACAAGTACAAGCCCAGAAGGAGCCTTATCAGTTGGAACGTTTTTACCAGACAGCAAGAGTAGTTGACCATTAAGTTGTTTAAAGAAGGTTTGAAACCCTTCTTGTACCCAACCAATAATCATGCCTCTTAACTTCAATATCAATCCCAAGTCTTCATCAAGAAGATAACGGATATCCTATAAAAAAATTATAAATGAGCTTAAATAGAAAAGAGAAATTGGATTTTAACAATCCCACCTGGAGGTGGTAGGTCAATAATAATCCCACTTTCAAATACTGTTACTGGCAGTCCCACCTTTAAAAAAAAAAATCTCAGTGGACCCCCGTTAAAAAAACTTAACTCCGTTAAGTTTTTTTTTTTTCCAAATTTCAAACTGACGTTTTAGGGCTTTTGATCAGAACAAGGATACAAGTCGATTGATGTAAAACTTACCTCGAAACGGTGCTCCAAACGACGAAAATGGTGCTTCAATTCGGGTGTTTAAACTTCCAATTAACAAAAATCAAGCCGTTTGGAGCACCGTTTCGAGGTAAGTTTTACATCAATCGACTTGTATCCTCGTTCTGAACAAAAGTCCTAAAACATCAGTTTGAAGTTCGGAAGAAAAACTTAATTTCAACAGAGGTCCACTGGTAAAAAAATAAAAATAAAAGGTGGGACTGCCAGTAACAATATTTAAAGGTGGGATTATTATTGGCCAACCACCTCTAGGCGGGATTATTAAAATCCAACTTCCCAATAGTAAAAAAAACACTATAAGAAACTGAAAAAAAATTATTTAATAGATAACTTATATACAGATCAAAATAGCAGCAATGATTATACCGATAAAATTTTTGTACTGCCTTGAATCAAAACATTTTTACTGGCTTCAAGGGCAGCCCGCAGAGGGTACTCCTCTCCTATGTTATCCTTTTGAATTTGCAGAAGAGCGTCTGAGGGTTCAACAAGACTTGAATCAGAAATTCAATATTCATCTCTAGCCTGCTAAATAGCATTTATGTAAAAGAGAAAGACAAACCAGATATTTCATGAAGAAGATATGAAAATAAACTAGTGACGTATTGCTTCAGAACGTCACGAGCAGCCTGAACCCATGAACATTTTAATCAGGATAGAGAAGTGATAAAAAAAATTTAATAAAAAATTAAGTTGGTATAGGCACACTATAGACAATTACTAGTGAAGAGAGGAAAAGAGAATGATAACCTCAAAGGCAAAATCTTGTAGACCAGCCTCTGGTAAGACTTCATCAATCAATAAGACATCAGTCCAGATGAACCCTGTAAAAAGAGGGACAAAATGAAGACACTAAATTAATATGACATGATAAATGGAACTTGAACCAGGAAGAGTAATCGTATATTGCTTGTGTGTACTGTAGTGTTACACAGGGGCTCTATATATAGAGAATAATATTACAAACTTGGATACCTTCTAGATATGATAACTATATAACTAGTCTAATATTCCCCCGCAAGCTAAGAACAGGAACGGCGTGTAGCTTTGAATGTAAAAAGATTTTTCTGGTTATTTTGTGTGTGTGTGTATCCAACTGTTTGTAGGGTTTAAAAATCTGACGACGACGTACAGTCAAAAAAGTTTATGGCCCTTTTTTTTTTATCTTTTTCAGACGAGATCCGATAACAACAAGTGGTGGTGATACGATGATGATTTTCTAGGGTTTCTATCACGAGTTGAAGGAGAACCCTGTGTAGTATTGTTGTTGTGATATTACTTACGAAGTCGGTTGGAAAGCTTTGCTGAAGAGATCTGTTCTTGTATTTGTTGTTTGGCAGCTTCAAAGTGCCTAAAAAAACGCACATTAGACTTCAACACCAAAATACGATAAGAAGTAGCTACTGGAACTAACTGGGAGATGTATCAAGATGCAGATGCATACCTTGTGGTCAAATCATGCATAAGTTTGACCAAATGCTGCTCTGAATCAGGAAAAATTACATGATATGCATGAACAGCTTCCACAAATTCACGAGTGGGAACCTATTCAAAAATTAGACAGCTGGAATCGCTCATATTTATGATCAAGTGACAACTGAAAACAATAATGACATTATGACAATCAATGGAACAACATAACATATGTAACATATAACACACATATACCTATTTTTGTGTGTAAAGTGTAAACGTATGTATTAAAGAAAGGTCATCAGATTATCATCTTTGAAATTACCTCAGGACGAGGAGGAATGGAATCAGATTCTATTCCTTCGTTAACTGATTCATGAGGATTTGCGGAATCTACGCTTGTATCTTTAGAGAGATCAAGTTCCTCAAGGAACTGTTCTAACTTTTCAAGCAGCTTTGATTCCAATTTTTCAACCTGCCAAAGTGAAGCAACATTAGTATCCAATATAATAAATAATTTCTCCATCGTTTTAACAAAAAAAAACTGTGGATTGGTTGTTCCCAAAATAGTACAAACTCAAAAGCAAAAAAGCATAAGTTATTGATTATACCTCATATACATTTTACAAGTTGGGGGAATAATGCCAGGTAGCTGCCTGGCACTCCCCCATTGGACCAACCAGTTTATAATTTTATATCGTTTTTTCTTCTGTTTAAAATTATCATTTTGCCCTCGGCTCAAAATAAAATTACGCTTTTGTCCCCATCTCAAAATTACGATTTTGCCCTTAATTCAAAATTACGATTTTCTCTGGCACTCCCCCATTGGACCAACCAGTTTATTATTTTATATCCATTTTAAAATTACGTTTTTGCCCCCAGCTCAAAATAAAATTACGCTTTTGCCCCCGGCTTAAAATTATGATTTTTCCCTCAATTCAAAATAAAATTGTAGTTTTGCCCTCAGCTCAGAATTACCTTTTCGCCCCCCAGTTCAAAATAAAATTCTGTTTTTGCCCCCAGCTAAAAATTACGATTTTTCCCTCTGTCCCCGTTTAAAAAATTTATGGTTTCGCCATCGGTTCAAAATTACGTTTTTTCCCCGGTTCAAAATAAAATTATGCTTTTGCCCCCAACTCAAAATTACGATTTTCCCCTCGGTTCAAAATAAAATTTTGGTTTTGCCTCCGGCTTAAAATTACGATTGTGCCCTTAGTTCAAATTTATATTACGTTGTTTCCCTAAGTTAAAATTTATGAATTTGCCCCTGTGAAAATTTACAATTTTGCCACTGGTTCAAATTTACAGTATCGCCATCACTTTAGCTTTTGGCAAATTACGATTTTACCCCAGTCAAAAAATACAACTTTCCCTCGGTTAAAAATTACAATATTGCCATTGTTTTAGTTTTCTTTTTCAAAACTATAAAAATGTTTTGTTTTAATTGGTTGACTCGATTTGATTGTTTTTCGTGTCAATGAGCTACCTAACACTCGCTCATTATTCGGCCATCGCCCCGCAACGCGGGCGGGGCATCCACTAGTTATTTACAAAGTTCATGGTTGTAGAGCTTCATAATATGTTTGAAATCCTCCCGTAAAATCATTTATAACTATTTGAAAAACATTCTTTCCTTTTTTGACAGTGATATATTAAATATTCGAATAAGAATAACTTGAATCCTGTAAATTCGTGTATTTATTTCTTCTTTGTTTTTTTTTTTCTATTTCTATCAATACCTACTCAGC